>JALMGJ010000015.1:9105000-9500000 GCA_023362775.1 Charina bottae
TTGGAGCCACTCTCCCAGCTTAGGAGTCACAGCCCCAAGTGCTCCTACCACCACTGGGACCACTTTGGCCTTCATGAGACAAGAGAACATGGAACTGAGATAGATAGATAGATAGATAGATAGATAGATAGATAGATAGATAGATAGATAGATGATTGATAGATAGATAGATAGAGACACAGACAGACATCAGCGTTATTCCCTTATTCTTACAGATACCCCTCAATGCAAAAATATAATAGGCCACAAGATCTGGCTAAGAATATTGGACGTCCTGATTTCAAATTACACTATGCCTTTTCCTTTGAGTTCCCCCCACCACACCCCCAAGGAGTTTTGTAATAAGGACTGGCCCTGTGATAATGCTGAAGACACACAGAGACACAGGGACAGAGCAATCCCGAGAAGAACAGCACGCATTAGTACCCAGGACAAATAGGAAACCCCTCCTTATTTGGCATGATTAGCCAGAGATCCAGCCGCGGCAAGACAATCCTTACAATTCTCTTTTCTCACAAAACCAAAGCTGCTCACTGAAGTGTTCAGATACTCGGTTACATTCAACACAAGCTAATTCACTTATTCTCAACAAGTGGGCTATTGATTTTTTGCCTGTTTTCTGAGCAGCCTGGGGGCTCGGAGAGCTGCAACAATAGCATCCTGCCTGTTATAAAAAGGGGAAAGGAATGCCCTGGAAAAATGTCCCTTTGCTCATCAGTAATTAGGATGACTTCATGTTTGCTTAGTTCTGACAGTATATTCAGCCCAGACATGGTTCACAAAGTTTCACAACCCTATTTCGTCTTCCTTGAAGACTTTGACATGGGAAATTTAACTCCGCTCCTTTTGCAAACTGAAAATACATGTTCTGCCACCAATATTCACAGCAGGGCAGTGCATCAAGAGCCAACATTCACTGTCTATCTACCTATCTCCAACTTCCTTGTTGGAATAAGCCTGAATCTTGCATTTCCTGCTTAAATTTTCAAATCTTAAACTCAGGAAGGAAAAATGTTCTTCCTCTTTCTCTCTCACTCTATTTGTATCAAATGTGCTCTGTATATGGCATCCAATAACCAAATGCCATGTAAAATCCAGTACATTCCTAAATCAGTAGACTAGCTTTTTCTGATCTGCATTCCTGCCCCCCTCTGGTGTGTACAGCAGCAACTCCAGGAATTCGGAGTCTGCAGAGGCAACACATGTGGAGGGCAGGCAGGGAATTACAAAAACCTCAGTTCCAATGTACCTGGAGAACTCTAAGTTGGAGAAGGAAGGACTAAATAAACGGAGATGCTCACATTTAAATTGTCACTCAGGTAGGAAAAAGTCAGTGGTGGTGATTTTGGCCTGGTCATAGTCTTTCAACTTAACCCTGCAGAATTATGTGGCAAGGAAGCTATGCACTCCTTCCTAAATTGGAGGAAATGTGGAATAAGCATATTAAGGAAGCACTAATAATGTCTTCCATTTGTATGTATTATATATTATATAATTATAAGTACATAATTAAATATTACAGAAATATTATCTAAAATATTGAAAATTAATAATTAAAATGTTGTATAATAATCCATGTAGTATATATTATATGTCACTAGGCATTCATAATTGCCATTTCTTAAAACAAACCCTAGTATTAGCAGATAATTCTGCTACTCTTAGGAAGTCTTCTACATTCTTCTCCTTTAATTTCTGCAATTGCTCCCAATTGGTTGTAGAGGCTGCCTTGGAGTAATCTGGCCCAAGATTAAGACTTTAGGGCAAGGACTTGGGGGCTATTTCTGTATGTTTGTGCTGAGATACAAGTTTCCTTAGCTACAGTCATGCTTCCTATGGAAAGTATACTCTAGATATGTACTAGCTATGTACCCATCAAAAGATAAAGGTAGAGAAGTTTGAGGTCAATAAAAGAAAGCACTTCTTTATACAGGTCCAAGTTAACTAATGGAATTAACTGCACCAACTCATGGGAGGACGCGGTATTGGCACTTGCTAGTCTTGGTGGCTGATTACTATCTCCAGAATCAAAGGCAATTTCGTATTACATAATATTTCCTTGGAGGTGATAATGGGAAGTTATCAACTTCCAAACCCACTTGTGAACTTCCCAGAGACACCTGATTGGCTCATGTGTGATGATGCTGGACTAACTTGGTAAGACCTTGGTTTGATCCCATAAGGTGTGTGTGTGTGTGTGTGTGTGTGTGTGTGTGTGTGTATTAATATATTGTAGATTACCCAGAGTGGTTCTAATCCATTGGCACAAATCAAGAAGAGATACTTGAGGGACTCTAAAGAGCTTCTATAAATATCCACAGTGAGATGTACAGTATTAATTTTAAAAGTTTAAACATTCATCTCCTATGCCATATCACAAAGTCTTTTTGAAAGCCATCTCAGCTTCAAAAATGGTCTAAAATGCATCATAAAAGGGAGGAGGGATGCATGGATGTCAGAGAAACAACAAGAGTGGGAGGAATGACCCATCTCTTTGGATCCCAGCTAATAGCAATGACTTACTTCATGAGGCAGTTATGACATGGGTCCTCACTACTCTGGCGACTGTCTAATCCAGTTAAAATCTGCTCATCTGGTACAAGCTGGCCAGAAGAGGATGCTGAGCTTTCCCCATCCACAGAGATGTTAAAGGGCTGGAACTTGGAGGTCTTCTCAGTTGTAGCCCCCTTGGTCTGAAATTGTTTTCCACTCTCCCTCAAGTTACAACAGCCCTTCCTTATTAACATTCAGGAAAGCTGTTTAGATAATGCTTTTCATAAACTTTTTGGAACAAAAGGTACAAAGCGGAGACAACAGGTCAGATGGGAAATTCATTTCTGTAGCTGATCTGACCTTACACACTGATGTCTTGGTTATCGGTCTAGGTTTTATGAGATGTAAGCCACCTAGAATTTTCAGATGAGGTGGCATATAAAAAAACTGTAGAAAACAAAATAAGGATTCCTGATCTTTCACATTAAACCACAAGAATATATAGACTTTAGAGGGATTTTCGTTGTAGATAGTGACCCGAAGCACTATACAATGCTTAACTTTCATTTTTACTAGAGTTTAATTCACCAGCCTATTCTAAAACATGGATGCATCAGAGCAACAATTTAATGTGAAAATTGCTTCCTGCTGTAGCTTGTATGTATATAAAATCATGAAATGTGAGCATCATTTAAAATGGAGCTACATTTCAAAACATGCACAAATACACAATGTGTGTCCCCTTAACTGTCAATGGAGTGTGGGCTGGGAGAGATGGATTGGCCAAAATGCTGAGCCAGCAATCATGAGAATTCTACACCTTGGATAAAATACAAAGAGCCTTTAGTAGCCTTTCTCAAGGGATGACTTTTGGAGTGCAAGTAGGACTATTTAACAATAGGGCCAGCAACGATAGAAGAAAGTAGAAACAACCAACTTAAACACGTCCAGTTGTACTTTGTCTGTGAGCAACTTAAAAAACAGAAAGAAACCTATCAAAAATGCAGCTACTGTTCTATGCGCAGAGTTGTCACTCAATATTTTCAAAAACTGGAGAGCTTATTTTCCCAGCGAAAAGCCCATTTCAAACTAGCTCTTCAGTGTACTAATAAGGAAATGTGTTCTGTTTTTAAGCCAGAAAGTGGTCGCTTCTTCTAGTGAATATGATGTTTGAAAATCAGTTCCTCCTATTATAGATTTCTCCCTCAGTTGTAGAAAATCCATGATTCCCTAAACATTGGTCTTTGAAAGCACATTGACTAAAATCTTCATGCTTAATTCATGAAGGCTGGAGATTAGTGGAGCTGGACATGGACCAGGAATACTTTATCATATTCTAATAAGCAGAGGCTGAAAATTGCATTTCTAAAGCTATAGTATTAAAGGGCGTACAGCAAAACATGACCTAAACGTAACTCAGTAGTCTTACGCTCCCCTGGAAAGCCTTTGATATTATAAAGTGTGCTGACAGAAAGAATAAACACAACTCAAAAGAATTTCTGTATTTAAAATGGGGGGGGGGGGAGGGAGAGAAAGGAAAAACCCTGGCAAACACGCACTGTATATACATCAAAGCCCATATTGTATGTTATTAAACTCATATAATGTGATCTCCACGGAACGCTGCTTTGACTAGTAGTGATTATTTGAACAGAGTATGGAGCTTCATTGCAGAAATATAAAATTAGGGATCTAAAGCAAATGCGTCAGTAAAAAAAAAGGCAGTGGAAACAGTCAACGGGACTAATGAATAAAATATCTAAATGACAAGTTGCATAGTGTAATGGGAGAGTGTGATGTTAACTTCAGTAGGAACATGTGCACACAAACATATGTACGCACTTACATACAATCACACACACATATGCACAGACATACAGTACATAGAGGTACACATGTTTCTCGAACCCTTTCTTTTATAATAATTAATTCTTTGTGCATCTTCTCTTCTTCCACATTGCGCAGCTGCTCCATTGGCAACTAACTGTTTCTGGACAGCAAAAATGGAGG
This sequence comes from Charina bottae, assembly GCA_023362775.1. Taxonomy (NCBI): domain Eukaryota; kingdom Metazoa; phylum Chordata; class Lepidosauria; order Squamata; family Charinaidae; genus Charina; species Charina bottae. The sequence goes on from JALMGJ010000015.1 coordinate 9,109,504, forward strand.
ACATCACTCTCTACAGGTGGTCCTCATTTAAGCAAAGTCAATGGGGAAGCTGGCAGGAAGTCGGACGTTGCAGTCATGTGAGGTCCTTGCTTAATGACCCATGCAGTCCTTGTTTAACAATGGCAACCAGGACTGCTGTCACTAAGTGGTGCAGTCATGTGCTTTTTAGACTTACGACCATGTCGTTTAACAATGGAGTTTCCGGTCCCAATTAGCGTCGTTAAACGAGGACTACCTGTATTAATCACCCATTCACTGGCAAAATGACCTTAGGGAGTGTTTCTCTGTTCCACTTCTGAGTACAGATTTCTTATGTTGCCTTGAATGCTCCTCTTTCTGCAGACTAGGGCTTCAGTTTGTTACAGACTAACTTCAGCAGTTCATTGGCTACTTTGCTGCCTCTCCCACTGAACCAATGCTTATCACACACTCTGATTGTTTCTGCACCTCTTTTTATTAACATTGATGAAATGGCACTGTGTGTAAGGTCTTTGCTTTGTATATAGAAGGTTGCCCATTTGGAACCCAGCAGAAAGAGTTATTTATTAAAAGGTTTCTTTTCTTGAGTAGGTAGTTTTCTCCTGGGCTTTTTGATCAAAGGTGCATTTCTGCTCATTCATCCAAGGGCTGCATCAGCCTTTGAACCTTTGTGGGCTGGCTCACATAAAAGCATTTAAGCAGAATGGGAGCGAGACCAAAAATTAAATTCCATAAGAATATTATTCACCTTAATTTAATTCTTTAACTGTTAGCACATATACACACAGGCTTACATCTTCTCCCTTCTCATTTGATTCTTAATGGTTCCCCCGCACAGTCGTGTCCGACTCTAGGGGCCGGTGCTCATCTCCGTTTCTTAGCCGAAGAGCCAGCGTTGTCCGAAGATGCTTCCGCGGTCATGTGGCCGGCATGACACGTGCAAAACGCTGTTACCTTCCCACCGAAGTGGTACCTATTTATCTACTTGCATTTGCATGCTTTCTAATTGCTAGGTTGGCAAGAGCTGGGGCTAGTGTGGGAGCTCACTCCGTCATGCAGGGCTGGGATCTCGAACCTCCGAACTTGCGACCTTCCGATCGACAAGCCTGGCGTCTTAACCGCTGAGCCATTGCATCCCCCATTTGATTCTTAGGTTTAAAATAAATAAAGTAGTACTCAAAGAAAAAAAGAAAAGAAAACCTCCTCTGATTCCTATATCCTCCCATATAGACAGGGGCAGAGAGACACTTATGGAAACTGGGGGAATATAGGGGTCCATACCTGACCTTTCCCAAGACATTTTGTGCAGGCCAGACCGCAAGCTATGAACCAAAGGGCTAGACAGTCTAATATACTAGGACTATCTATAATATCTATAGACATTACGTCCAGCTTCACCAGACAGAAGATAATATCTTGACAATGGGTAAAAGCTCTTAGTATTCATCCTAATAATTTCTCAACATTATCTCAACAGGTCTCTAGTGCGACTTCAGTTCACCATTGTGCTCTTCCAAACTAAAGCTGGCTTTCTGCAATCAGCCAGTTCCATTTGAGAATCTAATCTTGGTTTGTTGAATAACAAAGCTGGGCTCGCTCTTCCTCTCAGGCCATTAATCACGGTTTGAAAATCACAATATGCTACAGTAAGCCGCACCCAAATAAGCCACACAATGGGTTGGCACAATGTGCAGACCTGCCCCCCAGAAAACCTCATTTCTTCCCTTTCCTTCCGACGGTTACAAAAGGCCATTTGTTCACAGACACATGCATTGAAACGGTCAGGCATTAGAATTTGCAAATACCGTTTGAGGCAGGGGCCTGGAGAAGCCAACCAAACTCTGTCTCTTAATTACCCAGTACCCAATTGCTTTTTTACCCTTGGGCTGCAAATATAAACACAACTGCTTCCCCCACCCCCTCGGGCCGTGACTTTCAGACACAGGCTGACTGAGCGTTTTCCTTGCAACAATGACCGGAGTTTATAATAACGTGAAGTCCCTTACAGCTGGAAAATGTGCTACGGGGGTTTTCATTTTCCACTTTAACAGTAGGCAAACAGGGAACACGAGCAGGCGTGACTTCAGGATTAAGAACAAGCTGGTCATCCAGAAGCCCCGGAGGGTCAGCTAGCAAAATGTTGGAGGGAATGAAGGCCATCAGTCATGCTGAGCGACAGCCTCAAGCAGCATAAACAAGGCAGAAATGATAGTCAATAAAATCACAATTAAGTGCTAGCAGTGTCAGTGTTCCCGTGTGCTCACAACCAAAGGGAATCAATAACGGTTGGAACGTTTTCCCCATTTTCCTGGTGTTTCCTTTTTTCTCTTCCAAGCCCTCTCTGATCTAATGCAGCCGTGGCTGTCCTGTGATGAAAAGGAAGGTCCACGTTGCTGCTGACTGACATGGATAGACAGCAATTCTAAATATCTACAGATGCTGACTTACAGGATATACTCGTGGGTGGATAAACCCAAGGAGATTACAATGGGAAAAATAATTTGATAGCTACAAATGCTTTTTATTAAGTTCCGAGAGGCATCTAGGTAATAGATTTCGCTTCTGAAATATAGTTAAGATCTAAATCAGGGTGGGCAACCATGTTCATTGCTGTGGATGAAAAATCTTAAAAAATAAAACACCAGACCTTATTGCTTCAAAGGACCATTAAGTGGCATGAAAGTAGTGTAGAACTTTGTACCCACTTTTGTTAATTTTTAAAACTAAAATGCTGACTTCCCCGCCCCAATCAAATCTCCAAAATAGAAAACTGCACTGATAATTCAATGCTTTTCCATCGGATTTCTTGGGGAAGGGGGATCACGGCACCCACTCACAGGGAGCCAATGAAATGGGGAGAGCAAAAGATTCTTGGCTATATAGCAGATGCCCATACAGGCGAGATGTTGATTTTATTATTCTTTTTCTGGTCAGAATGTGTTTCTAGCATAATTCATGGATGTCTCACGTAGCTGAGTGAAAGCAAGTATCTCTTTAATTTGATCAATTCAAGTTTCTGGATCACTTTTCTTATGTCCTGACACTAAAGGAAAAGGTTCCCCCTGCACATTTGTGCAGTCGTGTCCGACTCTAGGGTCCGGTGCTCATCTCCGTTTGTTAGTCGAAGAGCCAGCGTTGTCAGAAGACACTTCCACCGTCATGTGGCCGCATGACGTGCGCGGAACGCTGTTACCTACCCACCAAAGTGGTACCTATTCATCTACTTGCATTTGCATGCTTTCGAATTGCTAGGTTGGCAAGAGCTGGGATGAGTGCGTGAGCTTACTCCCTCACGTGGGGCTAGGGATTCGAACCTCCGAACTTGTGATCTTCCGATCGACAAGCCTGGCGTCTTACCCGCTGAGCCACCACGCTGAGCACCACGTCCTGAGTGTGAATCTCATCCAAGTGTTACACAACCTTGTAGTGGCCAAAGAAAGTCTTTTTAGCAATTGCGTCACATCAGCAGAATTTTGTTTCCAAAAATATTTGCCTGGTGCTTATTCTGATATTTTATTTTATCAAGCTTCTAAATTCTGATCAGTGTTGGTGGGTTTTGATACTGGGTGCTTTGAGTTTTGATGCCAGATTTTCTTACAAAATCATACTAGAAAGAATTGATGTCTTTAAAATGCGGGGAGGGGGAAATTCTTACAAATTTCATTTCATTTCATTTCATTCCTGATTGGAAGGCAGGATGTAAAAGTTTCAAAACAAAGTCAGTGAAATCCTGGGGCACAAGGACCGCTAAGAGCTCTTCTGCATCAAAAGCCTTTTTAAAAATCCCCACAAATAAATGTCTCAGGAATGTGGCTGTGACTGTTAAACGACAAGGTGTGCAGCACTGGATCAATTGGGACGACAAAAATAACTTGTGGAGCGATTAAATAAAACAAAAAAACAAAAACAAACCTTCAAGCCCTCACTTGATTCACCGAGCAATCTTCTCCGAATTTGATTTACCTATGCATGGAGGTGATAAAGCATAAAATTCAAAGCATAACTCATTATTTTCTTCCGTTCTCAATCCACACAATATAGAGCTACCTACTAGCTAATCCTTATTTCCTTTTTCATTGTACCACTTAAATTACGTCTCCACTTCATTAATAACAATTGCTGTTGGCCTGGTGCATAGATAAATGGTACTTACTACAACCTTCTGAAGAGTTTGTCAACTCTTCGACTGCTTTGTATACTCTGGAAGAACCTGGAGACGGTAGCTCTTAATCAATTGAAGGATATCCTTTCCAGATGGCAATAGAACTGATCTCCATCACCACCACCCCACACACACAGCACCAGCCTGCAACCCCTTAAATTCAAATTCAACTTTTCCTAAGATCATGCTGCTTAAAATGGGGAAAGACACCATTTTAAGGAGTTGCAGACAAGCACTATATTAGGATCCCCAAGCACTGCGACACACCTTTTTGCCTTCAAATCCAAAGTGTTACCCACCAGACAGCAGATTCAAAAACGAGTTCCAGATGTGGCAAAATGGGTGAATGGGACAGGAAAGAAAGTGCTGGAGGAAATATCTGGGTTTGGGTGGATAGTCCGATTGATACTCAATGAAGGTGATATTTGCAAAATTCTGGGAAATGTCTGATGCCTAATAGCTGTCTGAGATTCAATGATGATCATTGGCTTTAAAAAAAAATAAGGCTGATAAATAGCTTTAAAAAGATAAATAAGGTTTTAAAAAGATAAATAAGGGAAGGCTGATATACTGCCTTTACATCTGGAAGCTTCATTTAATAACCACTGATAGGCTTAATCGACCATGAATTATATATTTTAAATGAATTACATAATTAAATGAATTACATAACCTTGAATTCTGTAGCTTGAATCATGTCAACTGGATTTCTATTTTCTCAGTGGAAACGTTTCGCTCCTTATCCAAGAAGCTTCTTCAGTCTGAGCAAAGTTAGTAAGTTCTTCAGACTGAAGAAGCTTCTTGGATAAGGAGCGAAACGTTTCCACTGAGAAAATAGAAATCCAGTTGACATGATTCAAGCTACAGACTGTTCCACCTGGATGACTGAGAACCTTCATCGACATAACCTTGAATTATTTATCTTTTTAAAGCCAGTGATCATCACTGAATCTCAGACAGCTATTAGGCAGGTGTGCAAAACATTTCTCACTCAAACTGTTTTGAGAGGTAAACTTTGCAAAACTTTACCAAAAGGTCCTGCTCTGAACCTGAAACCTCTTTTGAGTGCAGTATGGACACCCTCGAGTTTTGTGCTGATTTGAACACAAGACACTCTGTTTTGCCTTCAAAATGCTTCCAGAATACTCAGGACAGCAGCTTCATACTTAAAATGGGGAGTTTTACAAGTTTTGCACTTGAAAAATGTTCCAACTGGAATGCTTTTAACATTCCTGCTATTATGCACTGTTTGCCAAGTATAGTTGCTCGAGAGTATCTGGAATTGACAAATAATGCATTTAATGGTTTGAACACAAGTTCCAGAATTGTGGGAGAAGCAGGAGAACATGTAAGACATATTGTAGTTTCTTCATCCCTACATCAACCCTAAGGGGTCAGCTGGGAAAGGAAAACAATCCATGTAGGAAAAGAAAATACGGTGAGAAAGACATTTCTGGATGTCCAGAATTGTGAGGCTCCAAGATCTGGATAAAAGGATACAGGCTGGAAATGGATGGCAGGAATCAGGCAATCTGGCACACTATATAAAAACAATCTATCTCATATATACAGTTTGCTGTCAGCTTGTAGTTATCACATAGGGACATTTATGCAGGAATTCAAGCCTGGGTGTGAACGATAGTTTCACACCCCTACCTCCCGGTGTATAAGTACACCAACTGCTCAATCAATACGTCAGTGCCGCAAATATTACGCACTTGGCAATTCCCAAACAAGCACTACAACTTTCTGGGTAAACTCTTTTCAGAATGCTTGCATATTCTGTACAAATTATCCAGGGCTGTTGATGTTGAACAATGTCAAAAGAACATTTGGTGTGAAGAAGACAGCCTAACGCTTCGGTATTTGAAGATGAGATGTTAGCCAGCTTTACCTTCAGATAATATGTTTCACACAAGGATTCAATTACAGCTACCCCAGCCTCTGCAGAAAGAATATTTAAAGTCTACTTTGCCCTTGACTTTTGATTCTGCATGTCAAAAGCACTTAACTCAAACTCCCTTGGATTACCAATACTGCATTAAGTTCATTGACTTCTGTACCAGATTATCCAAAACCAGAGGCGCTGATCTCATACACAAAAACAGAGATGTCAATGCTGACTCACAAAAGCAAAGGATGCAGTTATCAGCCCTGATATTTCTCCTTCCCACAGCAGTGGAGGGAAAACCACAGCACTCACTGAAGCAATGGCAAGGAAAATAAAACCCACCCCATTGACTGCCCATAGGAACCCACAACTCCCCTTGCTGGAACAGGCCTGGAACTACATTCCGTGCTCAGCAATTAGGAGACGCTCCCTTTATTAAAGCCATTTGTCTTGTCTCAGTAATAGAGGATACATTGCAAAACAGATCTGCAATGGCCTGGACCTGATATATAAAGAAGCACTTAGGTTATCTTTTGCAAAAGAAAAAAACCAAATAAAAATCTCACTAAAAACAGTGTTTTGAAAGGTATTTCAGTGTTTGAGATACTTCAATAAAAATACATACAGGACTTAAGGTAACTGATGCATTCACCCTATTTTTGTACAGAGGAAGAGAACAAGTTTATTTAGGTAAATTGAAGGTTGTATCTCTGAGACCCAGCTCACACATCCCAAGTAGCCGTCATTTTTGCAATCACGGTTATTGGATAAGACACCACTGCAAGTGTGGAGAATCTTCTGAGAAGCAGTCCTTAGTGACTGAGTATAGTATGCTACCTATGAGAATAAGTTGCAGACTACAACATCCACGATTCCAGCCTTTCATCAAGCTATGTATGTGTCCGGCTCTGTTCAGGCATTGCTAAGTCATCATAACACAGGCTACCCATATTTGGGAGAAGTAAATGCTGGTTAACTTTACAGGGCTGTTTGGAGGATTGCTAGCATGCTGTACATGCTTCCAACACAACAGCATCACGTAGATTTAACACAACAAATTATTTCATCTGCTCAAGTCTCAGATTTGGTGTCATGGCTATAATGTGGTTTGTTTGTTGTACAGGGTCAGTAAATAAGTCATTTGGTCTTTTGGGGCAGTAAACCGTAATCTGAAAAATTGTTGCCATCTTACTGATGGCAGCTATGCCTTAGTTAAATGTGGAACAGAGATAAACAATTTATTCATTTCTTGGAGTTTTCCTGGTTTATTTTTGTGTCCTGTCCAAGCGTCTAAACAGATTTCAGAGGCAGCAAGAACAGCTCAAAAAGCAAGGGAAACAAAGATCTAACTACAAGCCATTATTAGTTATGCTTATCTAGAAGAATGACTATGGTTTGTTTCTGGCATATTCAAATAACCATAGGCTTAGAATGATATCTAAATACCTTTTCGCACTGAAGATGTTGCCTAGCCTGGCAATGAAACGTCAGCATGAAAACAACAAGGCTCAGAGAGCACCAAAGACTCCCCAGTTCAATCCTGAGCTACAAATATTCTCTTCGATTGATATCTAAATAGCATATTCTGTGCTGGGTAGGATGTGATTCTTCTCTTAAGCTCTAGTTTTTCTGAACCAGCAGAGATATCCTCTTTTACAGATGAAATCTAGGAAACACAGTTCCCAGATCTAACTTTTAGGACAATTGTTTCAGCCATTAGGGCCTGCCCAGTTCACTAAAGTACTATTTTGTTGTTTATTCATTTAGTCGCTTCCGACTCTTAGTGACTTCATGGACCAGCCCACGGCAGAGCTTCCTGTCGGCCGTCGCCACCCCCAGCTCCGCCAAGGTCGAGTCCGTCACCTCCAGAATATCACCCATCCATCTTGCCCCTGGTCGGCCCCTCTTCCATTTGCCTTCCACTTTCCCTAGCATCAGCATCTTCTCCAGGGTATCCTGTCTTCTCATTATGTGGCCAAAATACTTCAGTTTTGCCTTTAATATCATTCCCTCAAGTGAGCAGTCCGGCTTTATTTCCTGGAGTGTGGACTGGTTTGATCTTCTTGCAGTCCAAGGCACTCTCAGAATTTTCCTCCAACACCACAGTTCAAAAGCATCTATCTTCCTTCGCTCAGCCTTCCTTATGGTCCAGCTCTCGCAGCCATAGGTTATTTCGGGGGATACCATTGCTTTAACTATGCGGATCTTTGTTGTCAGCGTGATGTCTCTGCTCTTAACTATTTTATCAAGATTTGAAAGTACTATATAAATGCTAATTATGATGATGATGATGATGCACTGATCAAAATTATAGGTCTGATTTCATTTCTCTCTCCTTTTATAGCAACTTTTCTTTTTTCTTTTTCTTTTTTTTTTTAATGTATTGACTGCCTGAGACCACTTTGCATAGCCTACGCTGAATCGATTTCTTGTACCTATAATGTATTCCTGTGGAATTTATGCTTTTTTAGAACACAAAAATAGGAAGATTTCATGATGGTAACACAAACCCACACACAGTTCCAACCTTCAACCACAAGGACTCTGAGGAAAATTGCGCCAGGCCCACAAACAAAATATTTAAAACCATTTTTGACACTGAAAAGTATACCTGACATATTTGTCGATTTTCATGGGAGCCTGGACTGATTAGATTTTGAGGGTCAGCCATTGTAAGGTCATTTGAACACCACATATTTTAAATTTCAAATCAGACCCAACAAACTTGATCAACTTTGGGATAAAATAAAATAAAATAAATATACAGTATCAACTTATACAATAGTGTTGAAGGAAGAAAATGTATTAAGTCTGCGAGTAGCAGATAAGATGCTGCTGTTATAAGAGATAATTTTTCTGACAAATAACCTTGGCGTATAGACAATTTACCAATATTACATAGCAGGTGTCAAAATCAACCCCTTTGAATAAGAACATAAAAGGTAGAGGCTTCATTTTTGTATTGCCAAATATATTCACTTGCTCAACATGTTCCAAAAGCCTCATATTAAACAAACAAAATTTAAAATCAATAATACAGCTTTGTGAGATGGAAGATTCAAACATCAAAGCTACCAATACCTTGAAGACTCTAAGCTATGTAAATCTTTCAGTGGCCTGAAAGCAGGTTTAAAACTTTAGTTAAAAGGGGAAGAAAAATGTTACATTTGGATTATGTTTTGATGATCCTGATTTAAGGTTTTTCTTTGATATTTAATGACTTATTTTAGATGTCTGAAGTAAGCAATGGGTTTGTACACAATTGTCTGTATGATCCCTTCTGGCTACCTCTGACATCCAATACATTTGCACCAGTGCATTAGGAATTACACTAACACAATTGTTCTCCACTGGGAAAATCAGTCTTAAAAGCAAATTAATACACATGCCACATAGTGGAGGTCTTTAATTGTCCAGTTAACCTGGGTTTTAACCATTCATATCGCCATGTCACATTTCAAATAATTGTCTTTCATTATGAGAACAATGTGACATCCTTGTTGAACTAATTTGTCTAAAAAATTGTCTAATTCTCTAGAGACTTCAACAGTCTCTAGAGAGCCAGATTGGTCTAGTGGTTAAGGCAACGGGCTAGAAACCAGGAGACTGAGAGTTCTAGTCCCGCCTTAGGCATGAAAGCTGGCTGGGTGACCTTGGGCCAGTCCCTGTCTCTCAGCCCTAGGAAGGAGCTAATGGCAAACCAGGAGACTGAGAGTTCTAGTCCTGCCTTAGGCATGAAATCTGGCTGGGTGACCTTGGGCCAATCCCTGTCTCTCAGCCCTAGGAAGGAGCCAATGGCAAACCAGGAGACTAAGAGTTCTAGTCCCGCCTTAGGCATGAAAGCCAGCTGGGTGACCTTGGGCCAGTCACTCTCTCTCAGCCCAACTCACCTCACAGGGTTGTTGTTGTGAGGAAAATAGGAGGAAGGAGTATTAGGTATGTTCACCACCTTGAGTTATTTATAAAAATAATAAAGGTGGGATAGAAAGTAAATAAATAAATAAAATGAATAAATAAATTATACAGCCAAGGGGGGGGGGGATTGTGTTAAGGCAAAACTGGAATGTTAGATTTCATCGCAACACTGAGATTAAGACCGGATCTAGAAAAGGTAAGGTAGGTCCCTAAAGTGTACCATGACACTATTGGCCTTAAGATGCTACCTCAAAGCTATGGAGTCTGCCGTATGTTTTCCAATGTTGCCAAAACTTCATGGAATGGTGGGAACAGCAGAAAACTGGAACAGATGTGGTATGCAGATCTTCTAGGTTTAATCCATTTCTGATAATACTCCAAGCCCATAAAAGCTCTGTAGATTCCATACACGTTTGTACCAGCCTGAACCTTCTACTGCTTTGAGGTTTTCATACTAGTGAATCCCCAAAAGTCTCCTCTATATTGTTGATCAGAATTGGGGAGAGATACTATAACATTTCATATTCAGAGCTAAGGAAAGATTCCTTCAGCTTACCCTGTACTGACTACATAGGTACATCCAGGTAGTTTATTAGCAAGAATACAGAAGTGGTTTGCCATTGTCTTCTACCAGGATATTTTCTTTTCTATTTTTCTCCCAGCCCAGCCTACAGACCAGCGATTTCCTGGTGATCTCCCATCATGGTACTACCCAAGTCTGATTCTGCTTATTGTTCCTGGAATTCAACCCAGGCTATTAGATGCTGTCACCAATTTTAGTGCTGCCAAGAAATCTCAAACAAACCACAGAGCTGTCACAATGGGAAGGACTTTCTCAGTTGAGGAGCTGGCGTAGAAGGGAACCTTCAACAGGAATCATCCAAAGTTCTAGAAGCCCTATGGACAGTTTTTAGCAGTTTAAAAAGGGATGCATTTCCGATATCTGGTTTCTACCCCCTTAATGCAGGGAAGGGTGATATGCAAACTTGAAGTGGCTCTCCCTAATGATTTTGTGAAGCTCCCCAGATTGTTTTGCTCGTGTGCACCACTGAAATTTGGTGGTGTGGTCCACCCCTAACAGCTAACATCAGCTGTTACTGGCTAGTTACTGGCTAGGGTGCCAGTAATAAAATGTAAGGACCCAGCTTCACCTAAGTGACTAGTTTTCCTCCAGCTTCTTCTGTGCAACAGGATTAGCCTCTCTGTGTAATGGTATGTGGGAATGACCTTGGGAGATGTTGCCCAGAGATGCTGTCTAGGGGATGATCAGATAAGAGACAGCATAATCCGCAGCTGGATGATGGGCGGGGCAAGAGGCTCAGAAGGGACCCTCCCTAGTTTCTTGGGGTGTAAAGGAGAAGGGAGAGAATTGTACTTTCAGACTTGCAAAATTCTGTTAATGTAGCCTTACAATAAAGTAGAATGGTAGCTCATCTGGTAATGTTTCCTGTCTGGTCTACCTGGGAAGGCTGACACTCTCCAGCCATCTAGTATCTGGAAATGTTGTGGCCAACCATTTTGCATCACGACTAAGCCCTCAGCTGGGAAAACATTTCTTAAGCTTGCTTTAATAAATCAATAAATCCTTTTTGAGTCCAATGGATGGTAGGGGGAAGGCAGATATCTATCACTAGAAGAATTGGTTGCATGTCCATCTTTTAACCTCAGCAATAAGCCGGCAGGTGTCTGTTCAAGCCAGGAACAACTGCATGTTTAATCATGCATTAAAATTACAGGAATGATCTGCAGGAGGAATTGTGTGGAAGATACAAGGAGGGCTAGAAATCACAACTAACATGCTTTAAGATTACTTTCAAATTCATAGTATATTGAGGCTTATTTTTTTTTAAAAAAATCATTCATAGTAACTTTCTAGGAAACTAGGAGAAGAAACTGTCAGACAACATTTTCAGGCCAATATTATATTGTGCTTCAAGGCAAGATTTCCATATATTCCGGATTTTTAGGTCTCATAAATAAATGATAACCCATTGCAGGCACCAAGAAAAGAAAACAGGAAAATAATTCTGTGTTTGCATTTTAATCTTTCTTTCAGTATACAGTATAAACAGAAAATAAAAAAAATGCAGTTTTATGAAAATTGATTTTTAACATGTTTTAACCTCCCAGAAACATTATCTCCTGGATTCTTAATTTGACAATGGGGAAATATTACATATTGGCTGCTGAAGGATATTGATATTCCATGCTTTCGATCATATTATTTCTTAGAGAAAATAGTGTTCAAATATTTACAAGGATTGAACACAACAAAACGAAAATATCAAGGCACAATGTCAAAGGGCTCCTGAGAAACTGTTGTGCATGAATACTCCTACTCGGCAATTTGCATAGATTTGGAAACAGATTAGCATAATGTTTGGAAATAGACACTGAATTTGAGAACAGTACATTGAAGCTGTAAAGTTACTCCCTCTTACCTCAATGTTTTTTTGTTTGGCTTTTGAGTCAGACTTGACTCCTGGCAACTACATGGTCAAGTCCATGCAGTCTTCTGGACACCATTTTCAAGAAGTGATTCCCAATTGCCTTCTTCCTAGGGTTGGCAGGAAGTGGCCAGCCCAAAGTCGCTGAGTAGGCTTTAAGGAGTAGAACAGAAATTGCTCCACTTCTTATCCAGCACCTCAACCACTAAACCAAACTGACTCTCTACCTGAAAGTCCATCCTGTTAAAATCAAAACCAGAAATTAATAGAATGTGTTCGTTCAAACCTTTATAACTAAGGAAGTAAGATATGGTGATATCTAATAACTTTGATGGCTTTAAGAGGGGGCTAGATAAATTTACAGAAGACTGTCTTTTGGTCTCAAAGACTCAATATTACCTCCAGCTTGGAGGCATCTTGGGCATCTGTTCGGCCAGTCTGAGAACCAAAATGCTGCACTAAGATGGCTCTTGGCCCAATCCATCACGGCTACTCTTATGAATGTGTTTTTATGTTTTCCTCCCATTTGAAGTATAGGAGATGGATACATAAAACAGGGCCTTTCTTGTTCAAGAGATGCCTATATACCTGGTGGTGATATTCTTTGGGTCACCTGACTATAAAACTGTGGGCAGACCTTTGTTCAAATATATTTTTGATTGCCACATGCAGAGGCAAAGCAACAGAACATCATTCCTGTCTTAATCTGCCTCAGAATTTCACTCAGACTGGCTGGAAAAAAAATGTTGTACAAGACAAACTCTCATTTGTCCTAGTAAGTTGATTTTTAACTAATAACATGTATGATCAGATGTCTAATTTGATAACGCATTTGAGATCTGGGCCTGGTTTTATTTCTAGCTAGACGTTTTCCACTAGCCCATACTTAAAGATGTAGAAACCCAGGAAATATTCTCCTGAAGGCCTTTTAGGCATTTACTTTTTTTTCTCCTGAAAAGTTGAGAAAAAAATAGAAAAAAATTAATCCATAAAATATTTCATTATAGAACAATGAATGCAATACAAGATACTCATATATTTCTACTCCTTATTGGCCCCAAATATTTTCTAATATCTTTAACAGGAAGACTTTGCTACAGTTTTATAGTTCCTGTATGCAGAGGAGCAGATCACGTAACACTTGAGAAGCTTGTCTTAATTTGAGCAAATGTTCAGTTTTCAGAAACTGAAAATTCTGAAGATTCTTGGATGAAGAGACTAAAAATGAAGTTACTTAGAAAATATGACCACACAACGTATAAAGGAAACCTTTGGTGCAGTGATGAGTCTCCTATTTTTCTTCCCCATTTTCCTTAGCTTTTTCTAAAAATGTGTACATGTGGGAGGAATTTAATGCCAAAATACACCACTCTGTTTTACTACACTATTGATGGTTACTTCTACCTTTATGTTTTTGCCAGCTTGTCACACTGAAAAAAAAAATTAAGAAACCCTAGGCTTCTTAAATTCTATAATTCATAGTTCGACTTTTAACAAATTAAAACTATTTAAATGTAAATTCCATTAGTAAATGTAATTATCGTTTTTCTAAATTATAGTCTTATACAATGCATGCTCTGTATAATTTGCAATAAACATACAAAACAAAACAAAACAAAACAAAACAAAACAAAACAAAACAAAACAAAACAAAACAAAACATAAAGAAGTGAACCAAAATTCACTTTATCCATTTCATATTCTTAAAGTAGCAAAATGAAAGATACTAACATGTCAGTTTTGGCAAGAACTTCAGTTTTTACATTTTTTTAAAAAAAACAGCTGCTGGCTGGCTTCAAACAATTTCAGGGATGTACATCTTTACTCATGATGTACAGCAGAGTCTTCCACACACAGCCCATCACAGCTATGTCAACATTGTGAGAGTACAACAAACCTGCAATTAGAGGTGTAATGCTTCAGGTTTGAATCCAAAAAGGTGCTTCCAAGAACATGGAAGCACAAAAAAATGCTTCCTTGTAACTTTTAAACGGCTACACCTTTTCCTGGAATATACAGTATGGAACCTGTTGAGAACAGCCACATGAGCTTGGAAAAAGATGTTACTGCTTTAAAGAGTTGCAGACAGGTGTTGCATTCATACTCCTAATGCTCTGAAACACCTTTTCCAAATTATTTCTGAAGCACTGCATAGCCCTTTGAAATAGATTTGATTATTTTTTTTTGGGCTTTTTATGAAGCTTGCACTTTATTGCGTTACAAGTCATAGTTTATTCCATAGTCCTGAGAATACCATGGATGTAACAAACAAATGAATCATCGAACAAATCAACCCAGGGTTCTCACTCAAGGCACAAATGACCAGGCTCAAATTATCCTACTTCAGACACATTACACAAAGACCTGGCTCTTTGCGAAAGGCTCTAAAGCTGGGAAAGGTGGAAGGAAAGAGAAGAAGAGGATGAGCAGAAGCAAGGTGGATGGACTCAATTACAGTGGTGATGGGGGAAGACCTGAAGGACCAGACTAGAGACAAATCGTCATGGAGAAAAGCTATCTATGTGGTCACTAGGAGTTGAAAAAGACTTGATGGCACATAATCAGTCAATCAATCAATCAATCAACCAATCAATCTGAATGAAGAAGAATCTCAAGTCTTCAACTATGGATGAATAGAAGCTCAAATACTACAGCAGCTAAAGATTGTTCTTCACATTGAAGATTAGGGGATGGAGCTTATGCCTGGGAGCAACTCCTACATGCGAAAATATACCTTGTTAAAGTCACTGAGCTCATAAACTAGAGTACTGTTTTTAGAACGCTACAGTTTATTGGTTGCTCACTCATTCCTTCTGGCATTTGTGGGACATTGAATTATACTGAGAAACAGAACTTTTCAAGTCTTATATGGCACCTTTGTACCAAATCTGCTTTTATTGCCTTTCTTTTTCTACCTGAATATCCAAGTGAGCCAATGCAGTAATGAGCTATAGCACTAAATCACTCCCTTAATATAAATCTCTAGGTAACAATGAAATACTACCAAGCCCAAATATACAGTGACAGTAGCTGTGTGATCCAACAACTTTTAGTGAAGTGTTCATGTAAGAAACATCTCTTCTTTTGGATGTATAGACCCAAGAACTTCAAAGAAGCAGAGGGAAAAAGTAGAGAAACGATGCGCTTTTAAATTACGAAGTTCAGAATAATGACATAATAGAAATATTGCAAGAAGGGTTAATTTTCCCTCTCACTGGAAGTTTAATCACAACTGCAATAGCTAGTCTACAGTAATAATTATTCAAGGGTACTTTGGAGAACAAGTCCCTTTTTATGCATCAATTCTCAAAATCCAGTCCCTTTCCAAAAAAAAAAAAATGGGGATATTCATAGAACTTTAATAAATACATAGATTGGCAGTAGATCATCACAAGATTCTCTTTCATTTATTATAGCATACTGTATATAATGGTTATGGATGAGCATGCTTCGTTGCAGGAACAGACTGCCCTCCTATTTGCACATGATCATCTTACATTCTGAAAAGATGCTCCTTATATTCTAGAACTCTAAAAGTGAGAAGAGATCCCTTGAACCATCTGAACTCATCCAGGCCTTAAATGAACTTCTGGAGTCTGCCTACAAATACACCATCAAAGTCTATCCAGATGGCAAACATTTTTTTTCTTTTCATTTGTTTTACAGTGACACTCTCATATCTTCAAATTGTCTCCATTTCTGTTGGTTTTTCAGCACAATAACATTTGTTTTAACATGTACAGTATGCTTTGAGCTGGTATTTTTAACCTGGGTTGATTGTTGTTGTTGTTGTGTTTTGTTTCTTGCATGTTTAATCTCCCCAATAACCACAATTCTTTGAGAAGATTGCATGGTTATTTAAAGCACTCAAACAGCAAAACAATAACAATACAATAAGACATAAAACAATACAGTACAGTAATAAATATGTCAGGAAGGAAGGAATAGATAGATATACTGTAGATAGATGATAGAGATAGATGATAGATGATGATAGAGATAGATAGAGATAGAGATAGAGATATGGCATCAGATTAAGCACTGCTATTTTAGTCTCTTTTTATTAGAGATGTTTTAGGGTTTCAGTTGTCTTTTGCATGTTGCCTTGGCAAGGCTTCACCCTGAAAGGTGACATAGAAATGAACAAGGTATCTTGTATTACAAATGCATATAGGTTGGGGGAACCATGAATTAATATTAGGGATACTAAGCAGGGGTACAGAAAAATAAACTGAGTCTTCCTATGACAATGCCCTCTCTCTCTCTCTCTCTCTCTCTCTCTCTCTCTCTCTCTCTCTCTCTCTCTCTCATTCTCTCATGTCTTTATGCCTCCTCAAGCTTCCAACTCTAAGCAGCTTTCAGCAATACACATGCGCGCACTTTTAATACAATAATGTAAGGAGAGAGAGAGAGAGACAGAGAGAGATCAACATCATCAATACCAAAGCTTATAACATCTCTAACTAAAACAGATCACAACAATCAACAAATTACATTTATAATGATACAGTCAACATTTGATATCTGAGGGACTGTCTCTCCCCGGTTACATCTACTCATCCCATCAGCTCTGACAGGAAAGGCAAGTTACACATCCTGTCTGCTAAGGAATATCATCTGATGGGACCCAGGAAGACAGCCTTTTCTGCCATGGCACCCGCCCTTTGGAACATCATTCCCCGGAACTTAGATTGGCACTACCCCTCTGGCCTTTAGGAAGGGCCTGAAGACTTGGCTGTGCCATCATGCCTGGGAGTCTAGCAGTAGTGGTGAGCCTTGGCAACGGCTATATTAAATGGCTATATGATTTATATTCACTGGCTGACTCTGATTATGTTTGATTGAATTTTTAATCATAGTTTTAGGATAGTTGTATGCAGTTGTGTTTATTATTATTTTTTTAGTGTTTCTATTGTTGTTTTAAATGTTGTGAGCCTCCCAGAGTCACACTTTGGAGATGAGCGGCTATACAGAACTGACCTCCAAATTACTGGGAAACTCCCCAACTACACCCTGGAACTCGGGTGTGGGGGGACGGGACGTGTGAGGACTGTTCAAATAGACTCTACCTCCCCATAATGATCAGGGGCATGGTGGCTCAGCAGGTAAGACGCCAGGCTTGTCGATCAGAAGATCGCAAGTTCGGAGGTTCGAAGCCCTAGCCCCGCGTGACGGAGTGAGCTCCCGCACTAGCCCCAGCTCTTGCCAACCTAGCAATTCGAAAGCATGCAAATGCAAGTAGATGAATAGGTACCACTTTGGTGGATAGGTAACAGCGTTCTGCATGCGTCATGCCGGCCATGACCGTGGAAGCATCTTCGGACAACGCTGGCTCTTTGGCTAACAAACGGAGATGAGCACCAGCCCCTAGAGTCGGACACGACTGCACAAATGTGCGTGGGTAACCTTTACCTTACCCCATACTGAGGAAGACAAAATGCAATTCTGTTGAGTATCCAAACTTCTAGGAAGCAGATAATCTATTTAGAGGGTTTTCGTAAGGGCTAAAATCACCGCTTACTGCTTATTGTCACGCTGCTGTTGTGAGGAATTATATAATTAATAAGCAAACAATGATAATTAGTAAACAATAAGAATAGAAAAAAATAATTAGTAAACCATAGCAAAAGCATGCTTTTAGGGAAAAAATATTGTATTACTGCATTATGTGCTGAGATATATAGAGACAGATATAGATATATGAAATTAGTAATAAAATACTTATTTCTACCAAAACCATGAACAGAATGAAGTTTAGTTATCTCAAAAACAATGGAAAATACTCTAACTCCTTTCCCCATCACTTCATACATTGCTTTCTCACATACAGACAGACACTTTACATTGCAAATCACACTGACCATGACTCTCAGGATAATTCCACCGATCCGGCTTAGCTGCCTAATGAAAGATAAGTTTGGTCCATCAATAGTAGTGCCACAAAAATAGTAAACTAACTGCTATAAATATATTCCTACTGGTGGTGAGCCATGTAGGCTGTAAACAAGATTTGGTAGCCTCATTATGGAAAGTGTCATACCTGGACTTCTCTCCCCACAGTTGCAACTAAGGCCATTCATCTGTTTACCTACTTAGACAAAAATAACAAGCCGTCAGGTGCAAATGATGACAAATTCTTGTGGTTTGCAGGCCTGCCCACAGATGGCCCTTAAGCTTCTCAACATGAGGAGCATACTAGCCCTGGAACACATTTTATCGCATGCAAGATTTAATATGGGGGTCTCTACTTAATATTCTGAACCGTATCTACTGCTGCAGAGAAATACAAAACACAGCCTTTAGACTCCTTCCCCTATCCCAAGCAGCTTCACGGATTTCAAATAGATACCAGGGAATCCTGTGTTTTGAAGATTGCACACATGGTGGCATTTTTCAGCATGGGACAACGAGCTACTCTGTGTGAGTCTACATGTCAAAAGGAAAGGTAGTTAAATATCAAATAACTGTATCAGGTAACACTCTTAATAAACCAATCATCTCCTTAATTTTTATTTTAGGATTGTCATGCTTTTCAGAAGTATGGCTAAATGATGATTGTAAATGGTTAACTCTATTGCTATTTGGCCACCAGCATTAACAGGCCTTCCCAAAATCAACAGTTTTGAAATGCTACATCCAAATCTATATTGGTTACCACAAGCCTCGAACAAAATTGTAGATTAATAACAGATTTTAGGATATAGCAATGAAATAACAGTATTTCATTGTTATATCCTAAAACGAATAAATCTCATAGGGATCTATAGAAACTTGTCAAAGAAAAAGAAGCTTATAGGACAGGAGATTCTGGTGGTACAACTGACAGCTGCTTAATTCAACTATACCTACAAAGCAGGACTGGAGATGAGCAAACTTACTCTATTGTGAACTTGATCTAGTTCTATTTAAAGGGCATGATCTACCTTCTAAAAATAATTCAGTCTTTAAAAAAATCTGAGACTGGTGTTCTCAATGGTGTCCAGTACTCCAATGAAAGAACGCAACAAGTTGTTTGTGATTTTGCTTTGCAATGTGGAAAGTTAGAGATTTAATATAAAGATATGCAAAATAATGGAAAAACTTCCAGTAATTCTACATCAATAAGGCTATGCAAGATCATTTAATAAGCCTGAATAATGAATATATAAAGAAGGCACTGTTGTGCATGTAGATCTCAGCAGATGCATAGGAGCTTCATTATGTACAATAAATAATTCATTTTTTATTATTTCTTCAGCTTTAGGTGCAGGTTAAGGATCTTAATACCTAAACCGAAGCATAATAAGGACAGTTATTCCCTACATCGCACGAAGCAGAGATAAGGGAAGCTCTGCCAAAGTGATTTATAAAAATAATGCATCTGAATTTAAAATTATGATTTCCCCAGGTAATCACATTGATTATACACAAATGCTTCCAGAAATATTGTGCTTAGTGTCTGGATTTATAGACAAATAGACAAATGATAGGTAGATCTTTAACACCAATTTTGTAACCATATGAGTTACAGTAATCAGAATTTCTTCCACAGATATTAGCTGTTCACCCAACATACTAATTTGTGGTGTATTTAACCATACTTACTGAATTGTTTAGATGACATACTGAACCATAAAGTAGCCATACTGTCTGGGCTTGTGGTTGGCTAGGTTAATATGTCACAAGAACCAAGAGCATTGTGCTTGTATGTAAAAACAAAAGGTACAAATTGCATTATAATGACATTCTCTTTTTCTAGTTTTCTTTGGATTTTCAATTTTTAGAGAAATGTTTCTACTTTGATATCAACTCAGACAACAGCCTGACAGGGCAGGTATATTTTACTTGATGATCCAAAAAACAAACCAACCCCAATATCACATAAGATACTAGAAGGAGTCTGGTAATATCTTTTCTGACTAACTACATTTTATTAAAAGGCATAAACTTTCATAAGCTGCAGCTCACTTCATCAGATGTATCTACCACAGACTACCATAGACTAACACAGCTGTCCTGCTACAATGTCTACATTAAGACATTAGTTTACAGTCCTTTCTGGGTCATGCCAGGGGTGGGCAGCATTTCCCATGGATCACATTGACACTTAGACTTTTTTGGGGGGCGGGAAGACCGTGGAGACTCTCAAGGAAGGGTTGGAGAAAATTGCTACCAAATGACTGATTTCTGATGGCACCTTTGTTCCTCCCTGCCATTATAATAGGGGCCAAACCACAAATTAAACCCCTGTTAGCATACATGTTCTGCTTTTAATCTATTTTTGGTTAAAGGCATACACATTTAATCACTGCAAGATCTTTGGAGGCAGAAAACTAAGGCTGTGCTAATGCACTGTTTCTCAACTGTGGCAACTTTAAGGTGTCTGGACAGAATTCTGGGAGTTGATGTCCAGACACCTTAAAGTTGCCACAGTTGAAAAACACTGTGCTAATGTATAATACCCATCAGCAACCCCAAATACACTTCAGCAGCGGCCATCTCTAACGTAACAGATGTGAGCAAGAATGTGCGCTGTGACGAGACGAAATGTGTACAGTAACGAAAGCCATGAAAAACTTCCCAAGATTAAACTTTTGAGAAATGCAGAGCAAGAGCTGAAGCCTCAAGAGTAATAGATGTAGCTTCAAAGTTTTAACACAGTGTCTTCTGAAAGCAAAATTGGGGACAGAGTACACAATTCAGTAATTTACCGAGAGAGGGGTCAGCTGTAGAGCTGTCCCTGAAAAATGAGGGGAGCTGGATACATATTGGAGATCATAAGAGCTGTAGCCAGGTCACTAGAAATGATAAAAGGCTTGACCAAGGAATCTTTTGACCTTCCATAAGGCAATTTCCCTTGTAAGTAGGATCATTTGCAGTTCAGAAAGAATCCCCGTAAATCTCTTTGGATTCTGTTTCAAAAGTTACTTTGAAATCGTTATTTCATACCCCTGAAGCTTCAGAAAATAACTGAAGAAGATACAGTAATGCAAAGATATAAAAGATATGGCAGTCTAGAAGCACTTCCATTACGGATTGTCTGCCATGAAAGACAAAGTGAAAAAGAACCGAGAATTGGGATTAATATTGTTTCCCAATGTTTGTGGTCAGTAAGATGAATGTGCTCGAGACTTCCCTGTCCACTTCTGCTATAATTTCACACCCAAGGAGCCAAATTTGGTTCTCCAGGATGCACACACAACTCTCCTAGGAGACTCAGCAACTTGCAAGCCAGCAACGGAGAGCAGAGTGCGGCCCTAAATAATTAGTCAGAAGCCTCTGCCAAAACAGTAGAGAAAATAAAGTGCTTCCAAGGGCAATGAGGATCAAATCACCGATGCTTGTTCTCAGAGTGGCTCATGCAAGAGATCTTTAAGAGATCTTTAAAGTCTCATTTGCATTGAAAACACACGTGTATGCTTTCAAGCTGATGGAAAAATAAACTTTTGCATGGAATATGTTATGTTCCATAAAGAATCAAGGTCTGGGTTCTGCAAGAACACAGGTTTGGAAGCAAACCTTTTTAGGAAATCCCATTGAAATATTTCCCTGTGGGCTTGCAAACAAACAAACAAACAAATAACTTGTGGCTATTTTTAAGCAGCAACAGAAATCGAGGCTGGCAGAAATTTAAAACATGTATTGAACAGACATAATAGGATAATAATGCACACATGCAGTGCAATTTTCATACTAGGAAAGGTATTTTATGCCTGTTTAAAGTAGCTCTCTTTCCCCCAACCAGAACAAACGAATAATGGGATGAGCTGAAAAGTGCTGATCTACATTTGGAAAGCACTGCTCATTTTACAGTTTATGTCAAGACATTTACAGAGAAGGAGGGCAGGCAATGGGGCGGAGGAAGAGTTGAACCCAAAGATACTATTCTGGCTACACAAAAATGGCCTCAGAAAACAATGATAATGCACTTAATATAATAATGTTCTTCTGGTGGTTTTCAGACTCGGGGCATGATTTAAAAACACATAATGCAGATGTTGTGGCACTAAACAATCCTGAGACTATACAGTGTATGGAAGGGTTAGAGTTAAATTTGGAGTCAGCCATCTCCCAAAACAGCAACTTGAGTTCCATGATGGAAGGAAAGTGGCATCAGAAAAAGTCAAAGTTTGCAGAAAGAACCCTTCCACTCCATATTATTTGAATCCATCATGGTTAGTAGTAGGAAGTACAGCATTGGAAAAGCCTCATAGCTCTACTTGGCTTGCAAATTCACTAGGTGACTATGGGCAAACATAATCTGTCAGTTTGATTGTATCACGCTGGGTTGCTCTGAGATTAACATATGGGGTGGAAGGACAATACTTCCCAGAGTTGCTTGGAAGAAAAATGAGATATGAACATACAAAATTAATTACCTAAAATTAATGTTATCCTCCATTCAAAATGCTCTGGGTTCACACTGATGCACATACACAAACAGTATCCTTGGAATTAAGTTGAGAAAAGATGACTACGTATATATATATATATATTAAATGTCACGGCTCATTCATTGTGTAATGGACAACTGTAACGCTCAATCTGGATTGCTAGGTTCTTACCAGAAAACAAGATGTTAGCAAAGAAGGCAAGAGTAGCAAGGGGGGAAAAAGAACTAAGTTTCATAGGTTATAAACTATGCTTTACAAACGACAAGGCTTAGGCTCATACAATGCTCTAAGTCAACACCAGACAAACCACAGCATGGTTAACCATCATATGGAAGCCAGCTACTAAATAGCAGAAAAATTATTCAAAAGCTGAGGTTTGAGTCTTCCTGGAGATGCCAGAGATTTAACGCTCTTGGACCTTCTGCTTGCGAAATGGCCCTGAACTGATTTCAATCAACTCTGAAGTCAGATTTTTTTTAAAAGACAATCTCTTAAGTACTACTACTGAGTGCTTCATTCAAAGTACTATTGAAATGAATAGTCCCTGGTGAAAATAAATGGAAGTTGCACCACAAAAGTGCTTGAGCTATTGAACCTTTGGTCAGATCATGGGCAGAAGGGCTACCGTAGGCAAGCAGGACTCCGAGATAAATGAAGCACCTCTGAGGTAGAAGCAGACTCTTCTGTCTCAAAATTCCCTTGCGCCCTCAAGGTGCCTGACCCTTAAAGGAACTTTGCACCTGGCTGGCTGCAATGATAAAAATCCTTTTTTTGCTTTGACCATGGTTTGACAGTAAACCATATGTCACCAACGCATGGACATCTGCTTCTCTCCTCCACCCCCATCCCTGAATGTTAAAAAAAAAAAGAAAAGAAAAGAAAAGAAGAAGTAAGAAAGCATCTTGTTTATTTCTAAACTTCGCTATATCTGTTGCACTATAGGCTGGCATTTGCTGTTAAAGCAGAAAATTAAAAGGAGGGCTTAATTGACCCTCTTGTGTCTTTGAAAAATCCTGTCTGTTGTCTCTAATTGACCCTCTAGATACCTTTATGGAACAATGAAGGAACCTTCCGTAAATAATGGACGGTGATGATTAATAGCCATGGATAGGTTGGACCTCTAGTTCACGGTGCGGTGTTACAGTTGCTTCTTAAAACACAAAACAAGACCCCAACTAGCCGTGTTCTCTGTCCTTCATACACAAGAGTGCAATCCCAAAGAGAAAACAGCCTGTAGCGACTGTTTACGGCAGGGAGAGGAATCTGTCTCTTGGAAATATTGTAATCAAATAAATGCAAACTTAAATGAGGCTTAAACATTTATCTATCACGGGAAGAAATGGGTGGGAAGGGAATCACATGGGTTTCTTGTTCAGAAGAGAAACAAAGCAATCACAGGCTAAGACCCGGTCAGTTCGATTTTTAGTCTGTGCCATCCCGTTCTAAAGACTCATCAGTGTGACTTAAGAGGTAGGCATAAATAGATAATACCAACGAAAGCAACAAAAACAGCACAGAAGCCCAAGGGAAACTGGAAAAAAAAAACTGTTCCACCACTGCCAGCCACAAAAGGCAACTAATTTATAAACAAAACAAAACAGGTTTTCAATCAAAAAAGATGTTCCATCTTGGGCAGTCCCCGAGGAATTCCACACAGAATGATTTTCTGTGTTCTTTTGTTACGCAGGCTTATTCTCTAGCAAGGACCACAACCCATTGTAGTAGAAGAAAGCTGATCGTTTACTGAAGTTGAAGCTGTTGGAGGATTATAAAGAACCTATGGCTGACTCATACCCACTGGATAATGTAGCTAGTTCGCTTTGGCTCATGAGTCCAGTCAATGTTCATACCTATGAGGCATAGAAAACAATGGTTGATTCAGATTAAAACTCATACCCAACCTTTACGAGTTGTCATGCAAATCAACCCAGAAGAAAATGAGCTTTGCTACTTGCGTTTCTCTATGGACAATAGGAACTGGCACGACAACAGGCCAGGTTTGTTAATTTATTCAACAGCCATAATTATATAAAGCACTACATGGCATGGGTCCAGGTTACCTAAAGGACTGTCTCATCCCGATCACATGGATCTGCCCCACCTGGTCATGCAGAGAGAGCATGCTACGGACCCCATCTGTAAGAGAATTCCATCTGGCGGGGTCCAGGAAGAGGGCCTTCTGTGCAGTGGCTCCCGCCCTCTGGAACATTCTTCCCCCAGAGTTAAGCAAGCTGTCTCTCTCCTGGACTTCCGCAAAAAACTGAAGACCTGGTTTTGTCATCATGCCTGGGGTGGGGAGGGGAATAGTCACTCTTGGGGATGGCTGGTGCCCTAAACCGTTTTTTTACATACTCATGGACCAGAATAGAACTTATTACCAACTGGATTTTATTGTATTTTATATTTTTAGCTTATTTGTATTAATGCTGGTTTTATTGAATTTAATTTTTTTCTTTTAGTGTAAACCGCCCAGGGTCCCTCCTTGAGGGGGAGATGGGCGGTGATAGAAATTTGATAAAATAAATAAAATAATAAAATAAATAATTATCCTTGGGGGAGGGGTGCTGTTACCTTGTTTTACAACTGCTGCAGCTAACAATTTCAGTCTTAGATAGTGACCTGGGGACTAAACCATGGGTTTTCAAAGTTTTTCAGGCCATGAGACCTGTTAGTTAAAAAAAATATTCCTGGAACCCTTGATCCTAGAACCCTAGAAAATTGGCTGCATTTGAATAAACTTTTTTTTTTGGGGGGGGGGGGGGGAGTTAGTATCTCATAGAACACTAGGATTCCATGGAACACAGTTTGAAAAACTCTGGACTAAACACCTAAAAGATCGGTCCAACATGTTCAGTTAAGCTTTGCTTGAGTGATACTGTTCGTGCAGCACTTGGATGTCTGAATGAATGGAATCGCCTGGACATTCAATATTCTGTTCCAACAGGAGCTGTTAATTACAGTTAACTGATATAAGACAGCAAATTTGGTCCATTTGGCATGACTGCAGCCCCCTCCCCAGAAAAACACCTAGAAAATCCAAACTATGAATCAAGATGTCCCTGGAGAGTGTTTCCAACATTTCCAAAAGAGACAAATTGTAACGGGCAGTAGGAATAACCTTGAGGAACAGGAGGAAGAGCCACAACCAAGACAAAAGAAATTTGAGTCCGAGGCAGAAATGTAATTTGAGAAAGTGTCTCAGATTTGACCCTCCCTATTACTCTTTTAAAAGGGGCACGGTGGCTCAGCGGGTAAGACGCCAGGCTTGTCGATCGGAAGATCGCAAGTTCGGAGGTTCGAATCCCTAGCCCTGCGTGACGGAGTAAGCTCCCGCACTCGCCCCAGCTCTTGCCAACCTAGCAATTCGAAAATATGCAAATGCAAGTAGATGAATAGGTACCACTTCGGTGGGAAGGTAACAGCGTTGCACGTGCATCATACCAGCCGCATGACCGCGGAAGCGTCTTCGGACAGTGCTGGCTCTTCGGCTAAGAAACGGAGATGAGCGCCGGCCCCTAGAGTCGGACACAACTGCACAAATGTGCGGGGGGGGGGGGGAACCTTTACCTTTTTATTATTCTTTTAGATAAAGGGAGGGAGGGGGGAGGCACTTTCAGACTTGTACAAAGATGTCAGTCAGACTAGGAAACCAAAGTCATGAATCCTAATACATTTATTATAAGGTTACAGTAACAGAACCTTGTAAGTCCAAATGTAAGTCTCAAGATTACTCTTACAGCCCATCACACAAACACATTATTGTGGCCACAGAATTTGCTGGGACCCTTGCTAGATGTTGACAGGTTCACAACAAAGTTTGTTGCTGCACTTTTCTACACAGAAGGTGATTTTTTACACTTAAGCACTCTGAGGACTGAAGGAAGTTGATGCCAAATTGTGAATGTTAATGTGACTGAGGAAACTATAACTATATTTAATTAATTTTGATTTTATTTAAATTTAAATTGAAACAATTTTGCCTCGACCTCCCAGTGCATTACTTCTGGAGTGTGGCCATTTAGCTCAGCATTCAAAGGTAGAGTGAGACCCATGAAAAAGATGGTACATTCTTGCCTTAATACTTTTGAGAAGAATGTGCCATCAATTCCTCTTAGCACGGGGAGAAATGAAATGGTTTATTCAGAGACATTATATAAGGATTTTAAAGCTTCATATAGATTGTTTAGTGCTCAGTTCCTCCAAAAAGTGCCTTGGGGTATATAGGACCATGATCTAGTACCTGTCCGGGTTGCTTGAAAGGAGCTGCATCTTTTCCTGCAATTGTGCAGGTGCGTTGCTGTACATTGCCCCGAAAAAGCACAGCTGCTTTAAAGTGTTGCAGACAGATACTACATTCACACCTAGGCCCGCAACTAGGGTCTTTGTCACCTAGGGTAAACATGGACTCCGTGCCCCACATGGATTCTGCACCCCCCCAAAAATGAGAAGTTCCGGCCCCCCCCCACTCGCACTATGGCATGTGTACAAACCTGCGTAACATTTTCCCAAGCACGCACAAGAGAAGAGCGAGCGAGCCCCCACCCTCCCGTTCTGGCGAGCACTAGTTTGTCGGAGGAGCCGGGCGCACGAAAGCCGCTCCTGCCTGCTTGACTGGTGGGCTCCACCCACAAGGAACCTGCGCGAGCATGAGATTAAGTCCCGATTCGCACTGCAGGCCTAACACAAAGGACTTTTGGCACCCCACACCACCACGGCGCCCGGGGCACATGCCCTGCTTGCCCCCCCCCTAGTTGCGGCCCTGTTCACACCTCCATGACCTCCAAAACCCATTGTGAAAATGAAATTGGAGCACTTCACAGCTCTAACAGTCTTACATATTACTTCTCCCTAATACATCTGATTAACTTTTCAGGGCTTGAGAACATCTGTCATTAAAACATTTGCATGTTATAGTAAAAGCAAAGGTTTTTGCCAGCATACCCTTCGCACAGTAAATAATTTGGATCCAATAACTCAAAAGGTGAAATTGTAACATAAAACACAACCTTTAATAGAACATCATGGTATTTTGTGATGCCACTATTAAATTTACTTATTTAAAACTCAAAATTACATTCTGAAACTAGGCTACCTCATGCTGAACATGCCCATAAAATGAGTAAATCAAAACTTTATTACAATGTCCAAAATAAAATGAAAGTGTGCAGTCTAGTGTACCTTTTTATATCTCAGATCTGAAGTGTTAAGACAAACTTTAGTGGCTTGAAAGAAAACGATGAATTGAAAGAAGGCAAATTCTAAATTTATCATTCAACTTTAGGAAGGGGGGGAGAGAAAACTAAGTGATAATGTAACATTTTGCGGCAAACAACTTGAGCACAACCATGTTCAAATAAATAGAAGAGCCTCAGAAAGATAATACATATATACTTGTGCAAAGCTGCTTCATCTTAGCTCGGAAAGGGGGGATTTCACGTTGAATTGTGGCCAAAGTTCCAAATATTCATTGTTGGAGAATGTCAACAGGAGCCTAAAGAATTTTGCATGCTTAGACATTCCTGCAGAAATCTACATGGTCAGTCACCCTGATCCTCCCAGGTTGAAGAATGCATTCCTTGTACTCACTCCTGTGCATTTAGACAGGGATGGGGTGGAAAAGAGGCTCTTTGCCCAAAAGCTCATCATAAATATAGATATGGCTAAATAGTTCTTCCTGGTGATAATAAATAGGCCTCTACAAGGCTCACTTGGAAATGCATGTGTTCAAAGATGGCTATTTCCATCACCCACATAAGCATACTTATTTGCTTGTTTAGAAAATGTATCTGCTCCTTAATCCCTTAATGGTGGCATAGTAAAAACAGAATCAACCTTTACTAACAGTGATGTAAAAATAAAGACATAAAGCACAAAAATGTCATTAAAAGGCCTGGTAAAAAGAAATATCTTTTGAGTCCCTCCTAAACTCTAGTTAAGAAAGGAGCTTCCTTTAACTCTGATGGCAATTTATGTCACATCACAAGTCCCACCAAGGTTAATTGGCCACTGATGCCCACTCTAGCCATGGGGAAACCCATGAATGATATAAGAGTAAGTAAGACAGTAAGTAGATTGGGTGTAAGCTGTCTATACCAGAAAGTTATGCATATGACAGGTTTGTTTGTTTGTTCGTTTAAAAAAAGACAGACAATAATTTAAAACCCTTCAGACTATATGTCTATGATCTGCTTTAAGGATCAGCTGGAAAAGTGAACAGAAACTGTAAAAAAAGAAGTGACAGAATCTTAGGTTTGACATTTGCAAAGTCCCAATAAGAAAATCAATAATTGTGGAACAAGTTCTACTACAGTACAGAATTTGCACAGCCACATGAATTCTTTGGAATGTATTCCCTGCTGAACTGAGGGTCCTAACCCTAACAACCACATTAAAAAGAATCAGAATTGTAATTGCTTGATTTTAATGTCTCTTGTTCAGGTTTCGGTTTTATACTTGATTGGAAAGTGCTGAGAGACTTTAGCAGTTGACAGTATATTATGTTTAATAAATAAAGAGGAACAGTTGGAAAGGATCTCTGAACAAGATTTTAACTGAGAGACAAATTTATCTAGGAAAGCATCTTGGCTTTGGATACAGTAAACTCAAACTCTATCCTATAGTCTGAGACCTATGTATTTTCAGCAGCAGACTAGCACTGAAGAAGTGAAGATAAGGATGTCTTTAACTCTCCACTTCGGGTCAACATATTTTCCTCTTCAAGGTTTCTGGAGTCAGGATTCTTAATCCATAGAAATTATATTAAAAATTGGGTTTCCACTGCCTATTTCCAGAATAGCCAATATCACGAAGTCAGTGATAGTCAAAATAGCCTCTTCTACCTCCTCCTCCTCCTCCTCCTCCTCCTCCTCCTCCTCCTCCTCCTCCTCCTCCTCCTCCTCCTCCTCCTCCATTGATCATCTCCTCATTCTTTCAACTAGCCAGGAAGATGAAATTGTAGCTTGGATCAGCAGTTTGTAACTGTAATATCAGATTCACATCACCTCTATGCTCCACCAAGGGAGAATCTTGTTTCTTCTTCAACTTTGAATATACTGCAGTTTATCCCATCCGTTTATGGATAGCCCAGCCAGTTAATGGGCCAGACTGAGAAGAAAGAAACCAAACACAGTATTGTCTTCAAATGTCTTAGTTTTATAACCATCACAGTGCAAAAGATTTGTTCAAGGAAGACATAACATGTGTTTTTCTATTCCACTTTATCTGCCAACTTTCAACAGTTCAAGAAATTGAGATTTTGGCTCTCCCTAATATATTAGGATATAATTTAAACAACAGAGGTTTTGCAAAAGTGCTCTGGCAACTGGATTATGTCAGATTCTATTGATTAATTGGAGAAGTACTGACTCAGAAGAGTTCATAGTCCTTGTTTCTGTAAATTTATTCATTTATTTTCTATCCCACCTTTATTATTTTTATAAATAACTCAATATCATCTTTATCATCTTTATTAACATTTACATTCCAAATTCTTTGTTTTTATTTATAAACATGTTACCTTACTTCTGACTTTTTATATTCATATATTATTAGAAACAAACCACCACAAAATGAAAGAGCTGTGATTGCTAGATCCAACTGCAAGATCAGATTGTGGTACACCTTCATCAAGGAGCTTGCATACTCTTCAGTAGGAGAATATACTGTGGAGTCCTTGGTGCTCTTGGTTGTTTGCTTGCAGACGTTTTGTTACCCGACTAGGCAACATCTTCAGTGCTATATGTAGTTCAGTGCTATATGCAGTGGGTAGCACTGAAGATGTTACCTAGTCGGGTAACAAAACGTCTGCAAGCAAACAGCCAAGCTCAGAGAGCACCAAGGACTCCACCATTCAACCCTGAGCTACAGATATTCTCTTCTATAGGAGCATATACTGTACCTTTCAAAAGTTGAGACAAGCACATGTTTACCCAACTGCAATAGTTAAATAGCAAAGTATGCTACTTACTCCCAACAGATGAACAAGATTGTCACTACCACAATTAGCAAACGACACAAATGCAAACAGAAAGCTTAATTTTTATTCATGGTAAACAGTAAATATTGGCCATGGATTTGTATTACAATAAACAGCATTGATGTAGAAATAGAATGGTACTTCTGAATATAAACTCATCTCAGGACTTTTTTTTCCCCCAGATTATGATTCAGGTGGAAAATAAGATGCAGATGCTGGATTGAGAGAGAGGAGGTTCTTTAGAGAAACAGATGGAGACAATCAATCATATTAGGCTTTACAATGGGAAGTTGTTAGTCTAAATCCTGGGAAACTATTACCTTTCTGTACAACTGAAGTTAAATTAATACGGCTTTAAACAAAAGCAGCACTTACAGAGTTTTATCAACACAAAGTGACAGGGACTGACTTGCCAGCTGCTGCTTTCCCTTCCATGCAATGAAATACACACAAACACACACACACAAATGCATTTAAATTTATGAAGTGCCAAGGTCTAGGAAGTAGGATTGATCTCTTGAGCATGCTCTCCCTTGGATCACACATTCTGCCCTTGCTTCCAAAGGATTCAGAGTCCCAGATATGGACACCCCCATTTTATCTTCCCAGCAACTTTGTGAAATAGGTTAATTAGGCTGAGATGCAGCTATTGGCTCAAGGACATTCAGCCAGAAAGAGGAAGTACGTTGTGATCCTGGGAAACTTAAAAATTTGACTTCACAGAATTTCAAGCAGGTACAGTATCTCCCCTACTGTTATTTATTTGATTTGATTTATATCCCACCTTCTTTCTATGAGCTCAAGGTATTTTACCTAAGAATCTCTGCATTGTTTGGGGGGGGGGGGTAAGGGAGGGGGAACAATTGTGTGAGGTAGCTGGGCTCAGAGAGAAGGACTCACCCAAAGTCGCTCAGAGGTTTTTCCAAGCTTGAGGATGGACTTGAACCTGGGGGTTTTCAACTCTTAGTTCAACATCCTAACCACTGCAATCATCTTTCTGGCTAAGAGTGAAAATTATAGTAGCATTGCTGCCAACTCTTCCTTCCTCTCGACTGAAACAAGGGAAATAGTTACATTCTATGGGAAGCATCTCCTGAATACTGTATACAAAGAGTTAAATGCTACAGTGCACACGGTCTTTTAAACAAGCATTCAAAGTAATTTCCAATCTCCTGTCACCTGAGATCTAAATGGCTTCTGAACCTGAAATAGCTACAGCCACACCGTCTCCCCAGCACGCACGCCCGATGTGAGGAAAGGTGAATTTGCTGGGTAATGGATTCTCTGCTCTGCCTCCCAGTGATATTAGTCTGCTACTCAGTAAACTCTGAGAAAACTCCAGCAGTATTTTTACGTAATATGTACGCAGAGTTCTGCAATGCTCCAGTTCACTGCCAGTGCATGCAGTAAAGGTGTATTAAGCATAATGAGAACTCAGGACAATGGATCTGTTTATATGGGGAAAGGGAGAAGAGAGATTTGATGTACCAGATAAAAGCCTTGAATAGAATGAAACACTTTTTAATCATAAATTCTAAAAGCAAATGAAGCCTGCATTTTGCATTGTATATTTCAGGCTCCCTTTGAAAGGTTCCCATCTCCCAAATGCAAACCTGGACATAGAACAGTAGCTTCATGTCTCACATTTTGGATATTATGCAAAAATATTATCTGTTCAGAATAGATGGAGCATTCGTCACTTTAACTGTCAAAAATAAAGAACCTATACTATTGGGACCAGGGGAGGCATCCGTGTCCTATCCCATGCCTATTTCTATAATTATTTGTTTTTCTAAAATGTCTCGTAATTGCATTTTTGGGGAGTGTGTCCTTTTCAAAATACAGCTGTGTGACTGATATGCAAGGACTACAGCTGTTTGAAGGTATAGTCTGCATCTTATCAGACCAACATCCAACTTCAGATTCATTAAATAGCAGGAGCCTCAGATTAAACTGGAGAAGCCATAACAACTATGATCTCAGATGTGTCTACCTACTATTGTGTGCCAAGTATATTTATGTTGCTTCATGCTTCCTACTTAACAATCATAGGACCAGGGAAGTGGTACCACATACATTCATTTCCTTTTTGGCAATGTTGCTGGCAATTATAGAAGCAGAGTAGAAATGAAGCAGGATGGAGGCTGCACTTCCACAAGACAGAGGATACCAAGAAGAGCTTCAGTTTCCATTATCTTCCACAAGAAGCTCTTTTTCAGTCTATTCATTTTGCAAATGATTATCTCTTGCACATTGACCCATTGTTCACTGCTGCAAGTGACTTTCCTACTCATTCATTCTGTTACTATGGCCATTGAAATGGCAGGGGGGGGCACCTATTTTCTCTGCAAAAAGCTCCAAGCATATGAAATTCTGATGTAGGGTTTTTATTAATGTGTGGTGGGGAAGAAAGGTGGTTAGGCAGATGCAGGTTACATGTGAGAATTCTTTTCATCTACCTTCATCTGCCCCTTATGCAGAATTGTGTTTGTTGAGATCTTCTGAGATGATCTGAAACCTTTCCCCAAATGCTTGGGAAAAACTTTACTAATTCTGTCACCTTTAAACATTCAGACCTGGGGAGTACTTAGAAAAATATTACTGTAGCTAGTGTGGAACTTCTGGGTTAATTATGGACTTAGCTCAAATGCCAAAAACTCAAACAAAGCTCACTCAGCATTACTCCTATGGTCTTCAAGTTAATACTGACATCACAGAAGTGGCTGTAGCAAGAAAAACTGCTTGAAAATTTTCTAAGGATCATGTCATAATATTATGGGCTGTTCTTAAGAATTCCAAAGCCTCCAGAAACTATATTTTTCATCAGCTGGAATTCAAATTTCAGTCTAAATCAACCAACTAATCTAGTTCATTTTAAAATCTTAAATGGAAGCATTTGGGGATCTATTCAAGGCTGCAGAAGCAGCTCTTGTCAACATTACAAGTTATATTTCGAGGACAATGGAAAGAAGCATAGAGGGAATTGCAATCTAGTCACGAGGCTTCCAAGTATTGTTGTATTTCTGATGACACTGCTTGTAGTGCAAATATAACTAGAACTGAGAATGAGGCAAAAACAAGTAAATAATCAAGCCTAGATGTGCTTGTTTGAGATGATCTCATTCTGAATTAGCAGTAAGCGCTGCTAAACAATATTTTCCATTCCATGCTCCAGCCTGACAAGAGCAGAATAATCTTCTATAGTCTATCATTTTGATAATTTTGTCAAATCTTTCAATAGAAACTAAAGCATTTGAAGGAAACGGAAAGAAATGTAATGTACAGCAGATATGAGCACATAACTTATCAAGTGACCTTCCAGACTTGGCTCGATTACAACGGAGTTCCATGATATATATTTAAAAGTCATTTTACTCCTATGAAAATTGTTTAAGAAAAGCTTCAAGTTTAGAGCTGTAAGACTACCTGGTTATAGTATAAATAGCCTGGACTAATGTAGTCCCTTAACAGTCCAATTTCTGAGTAGTGAAGGGTCCTCCCACACACCCCACCAAAAAAAAACCCTCATCTAGACATCAAATACAGGGAAACATACAGTCTTTGGAGACACATTATGATAAAGTGTAGATTGAGCAATACGCTTGGTGAACAGAATAAGCAGTTCAAGAGTTCAGAATATGTTCATTTGAAAGGTGTTCAGTTAAAGTGAAGGACACTGTGTAGACAAAGGAACAGAAAGGTCATCATTA
Organism: Charina bottae; assembly: GCA_023362775.1. Taxonomy (NCBI): domain Eukaryota; kingdom Metazoa; phylum Chordata; class Lepidosauria; order Squamata; family Charinaidae; genus Charina; species Charina bottae. The sequence continues at coordinate 9,143,956 of JALMGJ010000015.1, forward strand.
CAGGCATTTTATCTTCATTACCAAACTCCAGTCGTAGCACCAGTGGGCACACTCTTACACTCTATCTGGTGTGATGAGAGAAACAAAACTGTTATTAAAATCGACATATAATACCAAGGCATAACCAACAGAAATATCTATGCATTACAGAGCTTGGAATCCACTGCTCACTCTTAGGAAATACAGATGAATGGCAATTCCACTGCTTATGGGAACATTTAATAAGAGAAAAAAAAAGAACAGCATCTTTTCTCATATGCCAAAGATTTCTCAGTTCAGTTTACTCAACGCTATTAGCCAATCAAAACTACTGGGGGTCCTAGATAGTGGTAGAATCATAGTTTAGCTATAGTTACAGTGACCTTATTTTCTTGGAAAAAAATAAAGGACAAACCTGAAAAAGGAACAAAACTGAAAGAGGTTCAGAAGGATTAAAAAAATGTTTATGTTTATAACCTTGCCTTACAAAGAAGAATTCAAGAGCAAAACCAAGAAAAAATTTACAAAAATGCATATTCTAATAAAAATGTCTAAAATCAAATAATGTATGCACATATATTTTTAAACAGACAATTCGATCTCCGTATTTTTGACGGGAATGTGAAAGACTGTGCATTAAGTGGTACCATTTGTACAGTAAAAGTTAAATGACCAAAATAAAGGACAAAAGTGAGTTTTTGAAAAATAAATAAATAAATAACTCTAAAGGACAGCTTTCTGAAATAAAGGACTGTGCTTTATTTTAAAAAAGGATGTATGGTCACTGTAGCTATAGTAGACAACGAAAAGGTCCAAATGCCTGCCATCTCTAATTAAAAGTGGCGAGTGATTGGAAATATTTTCTGCACTAGGAACAGATGTAAAAAAATTACGAGGTGACCATGTAAAGTGGAACCCTAACAAAAGATATATAGGTCATTACAACATCGTAAATGAAGCACATACAGGGCAGGGTGATGGTATCTGAGTAACACTGAACATCATCTTGTGGATCCAACAATGATTCTGACATGCCAGACATGCTCTTGTCTGACATGCTCTTCCCTAAATTAGCTACAGCAGAAACAGTTCCATCACATCCTTGCCCAGGAAGCACAAACAATCAGCCTTAGGAATATAGCTGGACCCTAGGTCTCCCTTTTGCAAGGTGGGTCAAATGCCTATGCATCAATAAGGATAATATGTAACTTCCTACAAGAAGAAACAATTTTTAAAAAGAAAAAAAAAAACACTTTCAATCTTCACATGAGATCTGAAGATGATACCGGCATAGGATAAGCCTAAAGGACATTTTTTTTCTTTTTTTAAGTTACAATTCTATGGACCTTTGGCTGGATAGTAATATATTTAAGCTCAATAGGTCTAAAATGAGAAAGTTGAATAATTTAACGAAGATCACTCTAGAGTTCTACTTTTGCAATAAGCATACCATCCATGTTCTTTCAGTATAATTAGAATTATGGGACATGTCATTTCTAGTTGCCATTATTTTCTATTAGAGAATAGCAGAGTTTAATTCCTGCCAGCTGGCGCCGCGTAGCACGCAAATTTCAAAGGAAACAATGTATGTCAATATCATAGTCTACGTTTACCTGAAATGAAGAATACTAACGGATCCTGAAAGGAAGATTGAGTTTTCCATTTTAAGAGTTAGATAAAACAACCCTAAAATATATATTTTTTAAAAATTAACTTAATTTTGAAAAATCCATGCTGTTAAAATTCAGAAAGCAAAATCTATTTCCTTGCAATGATTTAAATATTAAGGATGGATGGTAGGTAGGGGCCAAAATATAAGGGAATATGTAAAGAAACAAAAAATAAATGAATAAAGAATCTGGACACTTACAGAGAAATAGCCACATGTTGGAACAATTCTACCCCCAAGTGGCAGGGATTATGAGTTCCTCTGGGAAGAAGGAAGAGAAATCAGATACTCTCAGCTGGTCAGCAATTAGATGAAATGAAAAGAATCCTTCCAATAGGGAAGGAGGCTGCCCATTGATTTTTGATTGATTACGTGCCATCAAGTCGATATCAACTCATAGAGACCACATAGATTTTCTCCATGATGATCTGTCCCTAACCTGGTGCAAAAGGATGAGACAGATTGTGGAAAAGCAGTAGATGAAGAGTTTGGTTCATCTAAGAAGAGGCAACGTAATCCAGTCCCTAAAAAGGTAAAGGTAAAGGCTCCCCCCGCACATTTGTGCAGTCGTGTCCGACTCTAGGGGCCGGTGCTCATCTCCGTTTGTTAGCCGAAGAGCCAGCGCTGTCTGAAGATGCTTCCGCGGTCATGTGGCCGGCATGACGCACGCGGAACGCTGTTACCTTCCCACCGAAGTGGTACCTATTCATCTACTTGCATTTGCATGCTTTCGAATTGCTAGGTTGGCAAGAGCTGGAGCTAGTGCGGGAGCTCACTCCACACGCAGGGCTAGGGATTTGAACCTCCGAACTTGCGATCTACAAGCCTGGCGTCTTACCCACTGAGCCACCACGCCCCTAATCCAGTCCCTAACCTGGTGCAAAAGGATGAGACAGATTGTGGAAAAGCAGTAGATGAAGAGTTTGGTTCATCTAAGAAGAGGCAACGTAATCCAGATGTGAGAAATGGGGGAAGAAAGCATTTCAGAGATTCCACCTTAATTGGCTCACTATAACTAAATCTGAGAATTTAATCTTACAGTTTTTAAGATTCTGTATTTCCTCCTGATTTCTAGAAATCCATGCTGTTCTTGCTTCCTTGTTTTACCAGCTATATGGAGCTTGACTATATCAACAGAAATCTAACAAGAATCCTGCCTTCAGGTTAAATTCCAGAAATTATTCTCTAGAACTTGCTTATATGTAAATAAAGTATTTTTAAAGTACAAAATGCAGCATCCACACCAGGATAAAAGAACATGAAAGACACTGCAGACTACAGCAACCTTAAAAATCTGCAATAGCTGAACATGCTCTCAAACAAACTGGTCACCAAATCTTATTTGAAAACACAGAAATACTGGACAACACCAACAGCCACTATGTTAGACTATACAGGGAAGCCATTGAAATACATAAATACATAAACACCAACACCGTTTCAATAAAAAAGAAGAAAGCCTAAAGAAGAAAGCAAAACATGGCTGCCAGTCCTGAAAAACACAGCTTGCAAAAGGTCAACAAACTCTACTCAACCACAGAAATATACAAACAACTCACAGAATAGATGTGCTAATCCCACACATGACAGCACCACACCCCCTAATCACCACAAAAAACCCTTTCCTAATCTCTTGTAAATAACCCACAGAAGACACACATACCCTCAGCAGCTATAAACACCAGCAGGAAGACACACCCTCCACTTGGGCACAGAGAGAATCTTCTAACTGTGCTCCTGTCCTCTGAAGTTGCCAGCCACAGCTACTGGCGAAACGTTAGGAACCAAAACTGCCAGAACACGGCCACACAGCCCAGAAAACCCACAATAACCATATTTTTAAAGTATTTAAATAAAGACAGGATACCCTAGAGAAGATGCTGATGCTAGGGAAAGTGGAAGGAAAAAGGAAGAGGGGCTGACCAAGGGCAAGATGGATGGATGATATTCTGGAGGTGACGGGCTCGACCTTGGGGGAGCTGGGGGTGGTGACAGCCAACAGGAATCTCTGGCGTGGGCTGGTCCATGAAGTCACGAAGAGTCGGAAGCGACTGAACGAATAAACAACAACGACAAAAAATAAAGTATGTTAGCTAAATCTTCATAATTCTAGTCCAAGACTGCTACATCAACAGTCTTGAGAAAATTGAAGTCCTATTGATTGATGCATAATCTAGATTCAGAATACAACCTACAGCAATCCAGTAATTTCATTTGGGTTAAAACTAGTGATTTATAAAGCAAGCTTATAAAAAGCCAGTTAGTTCCACTACTAGATCAGACATAAATATCCAACGTGGAAGAAGGGGATCCAAAGCAGGAACCACATGTCTTTCAGTCTCTGCAGCTACTGTTTCCTAAATTTAGGAAATTACCATTTTGGAAATTGTTCGCAGGACAAGGAATCTTGCAGTGCCCTAAATTCAGGTGGAAATTTAGACCATTCAGAGGGTAGATGAGGGTTTCTCAGATTTTTTTTTAAAAAAGTGGAAAAGCCAGTAAATGCCCTTCCTTCTTCTATCCTGTGGAGCTACTGGGCCAGTGCTTTATTATTTTTAGGATGCTCTGGAGTTGGAGTTCATCAACATCCATTTAGGATTGCAGTGGCCAACCTGTAGAGAGAATGGACAGGTTCACTTCCATCAGGAAGACAGACTGACCATCTGGTTGCCACTACAGAAAAAGAGCTTCTCTGCTTCGCACTGAATACATCTGGGGAGCAGACGATCAGAGCAGTAAATCACGGAGCTGTCTTCTTTTACCAATTCATATATTATATTTTTGTTATGTTTATACACACACCTTTCTGGTCAACTTCCATCCAAGTGGACTTTCCATGGCCAAAGAAACGGCATGCTAGATTAAATGGGTCTTGATTCAGCATGACCTTTCTTGTGCTGTTAGTAATGTCAGCATATTGCAGTTATCTGACACCATGCTAAAAACTTTAAACCGAAATAAACCCAAAGCTACAATAGCTTTGATCCAGAGAAATCTCTGTGGTCTATTTTTATTGCATTTCTAAGAAGTTTCAGATTCTTAAGGGTAAATGCTATTAACTCAGGCTGAAATTAACAGGTAAGATATTTTTTCTAGGAACAGTAGTATTGCTGCTACAAGTCCACATTAAAATAAAAAATAAAACACCTTTCATGGGTAATATCAGATCTTTACCAGGTTCCTGAAAATCTTCACTTCTTTTAGCTTCACTTGAAGCACTTCTCCCATAACTCCTCCACTTACAGATTTAACCAAAGCTAGAAAAGGTGTCTCATCTGCTCAGATACTTTGTAAGATTGCTAAGGAATAAATACTATTTCCTCCCTTGGCTGATTAAATATTAATCAGACACAGGAACAGAGCAATGATACCCTGCCGTGGATGTCTTTCTAACAGTCTAGAAGAGATCTGGAGGTCATATAACAGCTTTGGACAAAAAAGGGGGAGAGCATAACATAGAAACAACATTAGATATAGGGTAAAGCGCATGTATTACAAGAATATTGGGTAAACTAGCTTTATAAGAAATGTAATTATAGGGAAGATTACGAAGATAGACATAACATAAATAATTCTAACATGTAGGAAGTAAGGAGATTAGACGATTAAAACAATCAATTGACAAAACCTACATACGCTCAAAAATTGAATATAACCTGTGAGATCGATTAATAGGAATAGGAATAGGATTCTGCCCAGGACAGAAGATATCATAAATGCTAACAGCAGCTCCCTCTGAGTTATTTCTCTGAATTTCCCTGTTTCACCATTAAATATGTTGTGTGAGAACAAGCTTGTGAGAAGACTAAGTTTCTCCTTTTAAAAGCCATGCTCCCCTGAACTTGGGCTACATCTGGATGATGTGATTTTATTGGGTTTTTTTTAAAGGAGGCTGTCAAGAAGTACTAGAACTTTTGAAAAAATTAAAAAGAGGCAGTAGCATCTGTAGGGATGGGTAAGGATCACAGAAGTCAAGTTGGCTGTCACAATTGTGAGACTAAAGCCTGTCTCCTTTGTATGTGCAAGAAGCACATGTACAAAGGGGATGGATCTTTGATCACATGGTCATTACCATCTTGATTTTCTTACCTCCCCTCCGCCCACTGCAGATGCCCCTGGAAGGGTTCCCCCTTTTCAAAGACCTAGTGTCATTGACATGGTAAATCTCACACTCATAAACCTTCAAATTATTATATACCCTTCCAATTTTCCTCCTTCGAGGAAAAAATCCTCTTTTTAACAGGGCATTTCCTTCTCCAAAATTAAGCCACCTATCCTTTCATTGAAACATTCATCTCAGCATTAATGTGGATCCAGTCAAGTTACTGTGGAATAGTTTGTCCATTAAGATGTTTTCGATCTCAGAAAGGGCAATGTCCTTCGATGCTTGCTTTATTTGATCAAGCTAAAATAATAACACCGCTTGGTTTAATAATCTCATTGGTCAGCAATCAGCTTCCCACAGGTTATCCCAGCACAATATTAAATATTTTGTTATGAAGAATCCCTCCTACCATGCTTCCAGTTTTTATTCCGAGGGCCCACCGCTGGGAAATTTACCGCATGGTATTTATTGTTCATCGTTATATTGCAAATACAGATAGGTGTCTTGATTATTTTTAATTTAGCAACATAGAAATGTACTACAGTATTTACTCAAAAGGAAGATGATTTTTCCCCCCTCTGAATAAATTATCAGTGAAGTCAGTGTGGTGGTCTTATAGTAACAGAGAGAGGCAGATGCTACTGAAACAGGGAAAGCCACTTCAGTTATAATTTGAGTACAAGAAAAAATGGATATGGAGTCCATCCATGGACAGGCAGAAGGATTGGCTGAACTTCTTCCCCTTTCTCATTGTATTTCATTGCAAATACTCTCCATGTGTAGGGCAAACAGCCTAGTTCTTTTCAGACATCACAAAAAGGGTTAAATTCACCAGGCAAGCAATAAGAATGGTCAATTTACACCCTCCAGGTATTCAAGAACAATGCATTCCAAGCTATGCACCGTTGTTTGCAGACAGCATAGATATTTTTGAAACTTGGATAAAGTTTTTACCTCTCTACCCGTCTCATCTCTACCTGGTTTCTTCCCCTCTATTTCCTACTCTTTCCAATGTAACAACCCTTCCCTCTCCTTCCACTTCTCCTTTTTTTTTTGGTGGAATGAAGGAAAGGAAATTCAGGTTAAAACAATAAAAATTCAAAAAGCATCAAGAACAATCCACAGAGCAATAGAGTCTGAATACTCAGGCACTACTTTGCTTAATAGGATCACAACTCCATTTTCACACATTTAAATTTGGAATCATCTTCCTTTCAAGTAAATGCAGAAGTTGCTCCTTGCCACATAGATGGGGAATAGGTAGATGGGGAATAAATGAATGCCTAAACCAACAGAATCTTCCCACTGGTACCTCTTCATTTCAGCACTGGGACATCCATCTTGGATGGCAAAATGTCTAAGAACACGTGGGATGGTTTTTTTTCACAAATACAAGCTTTGTCCTGAAGTAGTTTGCTCTTGGCTTAGGTTGCACGTTCCATGCTAAAGTATCAGCTTGACACCAAATGTTATGTTAGTGCAATTACCATGATTCTATTTAATGGGATTTGTAAGCCATAGGTAATTGCCTGGAATGGTTTCACATATCATGCTAAACCAACTGCAGGCTGTATTATGAAGCCAGTTTATGGCATTTTTGTTCAGCTTCTCCAAATGCTTTGCGGTGGCATCATTCAACCTTTTTGGCACACCGTTTTTAACCCATCAGGTAACTTTCCATGCATGGATTTCACTCATTATAAGGATGTCAGTGGACAGACTGCCACATTAGAACAGTCCTCGATGTCATTGGTTTCAATTTTCTTTGCACAGGATATGCTATCATTATATCAGGTACTCAGTGGGTGCAAAGATATTATGCTTTCAGCAGAAGTACAAGACCAAATAAAATCTGCTCAACTGATGTTGCGAAGTAAGAGTTTTTTCCAGCATATCCTCCTTAGAAAAGAAAAAATATTTTAAAAATCTACTGATAATATACATAATTTATGAAAAAAAATGCTTCTACGGTATGTGTTAAATCTGAGTGAATAAAACAAGTATATTGATAAATTTCTGAATTTGCAAGAAATTCTAGTATATTTCCAAAAATAGAAAACACTGTGGTGCCACAGTAAGTATTTCATTATTACTTAAATTTGTGGAGCTTTTAATGAATCAAAATACTAAGGAAAGGAAAGGAAAGGAAAGGAAAGGAAAGGAAAGGAAAGGAAAGGAAAGGAAAGGAAAGGAAAGGAAAGGAAAGGAAAGGAAAGGAAAGGAAAGGAAAGGAAAGGAAAGGGCTTTTAAAGAAGCCTGCACAGTAGCTTTTCTCCATTTTTACATTTTTAAAAAAGGCACCTGTAATAAATCTCAAGATCAGGGCCTCAGACTTCACCCTTCTGACATTAGGGTTTGATATTACAAAACCTATTTTCCCTTATGGTCCATGAACTTCTTCAGAACTCATTTACATATGTAAAGCAACCAAATATCAGAGGCTGTTAGAGTTAGGTTTCACCAAATAATGAAGAAAAAGAGGGGGAAAAAAATCCAGGCCACCTGAGGCTTGTCAAACTAAGCCAAACACATTGTCATAAGCAGGGCCGCATTTAATATTCAGATCAAGGCTTCCGCGTCTTCTGCTAGCAAACCCCTTTGACAAAAGCCATCCACTGTCTGCCAGCACTATTGAGTCCAGCTAAGGACAAATTTCAAGACGAACCTGAAATCAATTTGCCATCAAATTTTCATGCTTCTCCCAGACTATCTGTGGCATTTTAATTACAAGCACCCTAGGCAGGGGGTACTACACATATTGACACTTAGCTCCTACAATAAACTTTATTGGCAACCTCTGCCTGAATGAGGTACTCAAGCAGAATAACAAGAAATATACCAGAATATGTAAGCAGTTAGAATATAATCGGTGCAGTTTCCTTTTGTTCCAGCTGGCAAGCTTCCGAAGACTAGGAATTTTTTTCTGTGTGTGTGTGTGTGTGTGTGTGTGTAGATTTAAAACAAACTAACTGCTGGGGACTGAGAAGAAAAAGGTGTTACAGCCAAATGCCCCATTTACTGCTTTAGAGTAGTTTTAAGCAGGAGCAAATTAAACAATTCTCCAGTAGAAGATCAGCAAGTTTGAACAGCTCTTACCTGATCTCTAAGTAGTATTCACAGACATACCTGTTATTTATTTGTTTGACAACTGGTGAACAAGTGACTTCTTCGGAAATTTCAGTGGCATGCTTCTTTCTGGCTTGAGAAGCTGAACCTAACTTGCATAGCATGGGAAGTCCAGCTCATTCCACCATTGAGCAAACCAGCTGTCCAGATTCCTTCTGCTTTAAACTAGTTTTGCATTGTCTCCTTAAAGCAGTCTTTCTCAACTTTTTGACCCTGGAGGAACCCTTGAAATATTTTGCAGGCCTCGGGGAACCCCTGCACATTCAGGCTCAAATACAGTCCACAAGTTACACAATTATTATATTCGTTTCATGGGTAGGCCTGTATACGTGCATTAACAGTGTTGTTAAAGTAAAAATAAAGAATTTATTTATTTATTCATTCATTCTTTCGAGTTTTATCACTGCCCCATCTTCCCCAAAGGGGACTCTGGGCAGTTTACAAAAAAAGACAATAATAAAATAGATAAAAAGTTATACCATCATCATAAAATACAATGAAACTTATCCCAAATTTGAAATATTTTTTTAAATAAATTGTGATGTCCCAGGGAGCCCCTAGTGACCTCTCGCGGAACCCTAGGGTGCCACGGAACCCTGGTGGAGAAACCCTGCCTTGAAGGATCAGAGGATCTTTACTTGGCGTGTGTTGGGGGAAACTTCAAGAAATATTTCCCTTTACTTGTCATCTTACTCTCTGGAAACAAAGGTTGAATGTACCACCAGCATTCATTTCCTGAATCACTGTTTTTATGCACACACATGTTGGTCTTCCTTTACACAAGCATTTATGCTAGACTACGAACTCTTGGGTTTCCACTAGTTCCTGGACTTGGAGATTTGTTTGGGTTTTTTTGGCAGGGGGTTCGCTGTTTGGGGTAAGGGGGAAGAAGCTCTTGGGTCAGCTGCCCCTATACTAGGAAAGGTCTAATATTAATAAATGATAAATGCATATGTAGACCTAAGACAAACAGGATACAGTATTCAAGCAGTCAGCTCTTCGCTCCACCACGTTTTCCATTCTAATAGTAATTCAAAAGTCTGTACTAGTGAGCATTAATTTTACATACATACATACACCCCTACATTGGCATTATCACACATATTTACCCTATAAAAACTCTTACTTGCATTTCATATTCAGCTTTTCATCTTCAACCTATTACATTAGCCTTTCCCAAACTATACACATCACAGAATGCTACTGAAATCTGAAAAGGTGGCACAATCCATCACAAATTCAAACATTTAATTTTGCTTAATTCTGCCAATTAATTCAAATTCAATTCTGAGACTTCTGATTCAGAAGTATTGATGAATAAAACCCGGTTTGGGTCCTGTGAATATCCAAATTCATTCAGCAAATCTGACTGAAAATTTAAACGTTGGCATAGTAATTAAGATTCATATTTTTAAAAAAATAATAGGATTCTTCCTTATATGAATTTATAAATGTGCTATTACAGAGAATTCTTTTGACAAACCCTGAGTCTGCAAATGACAATTAAGCCACAACGCCCCCTGGTGGTTATTAAGAATAAGTGTTGTGACAAATTCTAAATATTCCTATCCTAAAAAAATCCGTTCTAAAAACCAAGACGTGGTCTAATACTTTATATATTTGGAGGCCAAAGCCATCAAACAAGTTTCCCCATTAATATGGATGTCATAGTTAATAAAAATATCTCTAAAAAGTGGGACATGAATCAAATGAAGGCCACAAGCATGGTTTGCAAACAGAACTACAGTCATCTCCAAGTTTGTTATGAGAGTTTCTTCCTTTCTCCTGTTTATCAAATCTTACATCCAGACTGGATATCTAGATTCTTTGCCTCTCTTCATACTATGCTATTCAAGTGCAGCCAGTACCAATGGTTGCATTAGGGAAATAGGGAAAAGGAACAGAAAGACGATCAAAAAAGAAAGAAGAGCAAAAGGAAACAGTCCTTTTGTGTTATCAGCACCTATTCAAAATTCCAGGGAACATTTTTTCAGTTCATTCAAAGCATGTTGTTTTTCTAATGCAAAGCAGCTGTTGCCTTACAGGCTGTCCATGTGGGTGAAATCAAACAGGCATTGAAACCATGAATTTGTTCAAAAAGAGGAATTAGAGCAGACCATAATAAAAACAAAAATTAAAAAAACCCCTATCACTGACAGTTCTTCCTTGGCATATTCTCTTTGCTATGCTTCTTTGGGACAAAAAGAAAAAGAAAAAGAATGTAATATAAGCTGTGATTCGAAACAGGAAGGCAGAATTTTGCCAAGAAGCAGCAGGCAACACGTTGCTAAGAAAAGTTGTGTGCATTTTGTACAAACAAGATTCTGCCCTATAATTGGATGGCTTCTCTCTGGAAACAGGTACAACAGGCATTTAGAGACCCAAGAGCCTCTGATAAGTAGATTTATTGTAGAAAAGTTAATGAAGCCATAATGAAAGAATTCGGGTGAATGTCTGGTTTCTATTGAAATCAAGGTTTTCTCTCTCTCTCTCTCTCTTGCCTCTTTCTCCAGCTTGCACAGTGTAACTGGACATACACTTTTGAGCAGAAGGGAAGGTTTCCATCTGCCTTTTGTTTTGCTAATGGACTAGTCCAGGGTTTCTCAACCAGGGTTCTGTGAACATTAGGGGTTCCCTGGGAGAGCACAATTTATTTTTAAAAAATTCAAATTCGAGCAACTTCACATTAAAGAGGTAAGTTTCATTTTTTATTTTTAGTTTAAAAACACTGTTAGTGCATAAATACAGGCCAACACATGAAACAAATATAATAATTTGTAACTTGTGGCCTATATTTGAGCCTGAATGTGCAGGGGTTCCCCGAGGCCTGAAAAATATTTCAAGGGTTCCTCCAGGGTCAAAAGGTTGAGAAAGGCTGGACTAGTCTGTTATCAAGCTGTTTTCTTCTCACCTTATGACAACTAGTCACCTTATCATAAGTCACCTTATGAAAACTAGACAAGTTTTTTTAAGAGGTTATGCTATATTTTTTGCATGTTTCCTAGCTACACCAATGTTTTTCGGATATTGTGCTATCAAATTATGGTAGCATATTTAGAGGGAGTTCTGTGAACTGAAAAAAAAATGGGGTTGGGGGATTACAGGTGGCTCCAGAGCTATGAGCATCCATTTTATTTTAGTGAACCAAGCCAGATATTTTGTAATCTATTGCCCTGACTTAATCTATGTTTCTGGGGATATCCTTTTTAGAAGGAATGGACAGGGGAACTGAATTACAAAATGTGGAGAAGGACACACATTGAAGGATGGCTGAATTTCTATTTGTACACTGGTTCCAAAATAAAAACTAAGGAAGTTTGATAAGTTCAAATAAGAACCTCTTCCCCCCCCCCTCTACAACTGTCATTAAGCAAAAGAACAAGCTGTGTGTGTATGGCCATGGCTATGAATATGTCAGAGAACTGACTGGAAACCTTGCCAAAAACATTGACATTCTCTTTGGTATGTAAAGTCAAGTCTCCTCTGATTAAGCTCAACTCTCAGTGACTCATAGATACCCTCACATTTTCTTGGCAACAGCATGAAAGCAGTCACTATTGTGTTCTTCCAAAATGTTTAAAATTAATTTCCTGGTCTAGCCTACAGCCTTGGTGTTTCCTGGTGATCTCCCATCTACTTACTGTAAGTACTAACCAGGTCCAATCCTGCTTGGATCTTCAAAATCACCTGCTGTGACTTCTCTATGGACATTTTACAAATGAACAACAGACTGTACCATCTTTTGCAACATCAATGCCACCCAAAGATGTTCATTGTGCCCACTCTGATGCAAGCAGTTACGGTGCAAAACTATGATCCCATCACAAATCTAAACACTACAGAGATTTAAAATTCCGAAAACCTGTAAGATCACTTGTGTGTGTGTGTGTGTGTGTGTGTGTGTTTGTCTCATCCATACACTGTCAGTTTGCAGACCTTCAGTGCTGTCAAAATCATATCATTCTCGGTTCCTCTCTCCAGAGTAAAGGAATCTTTCCTATGAAAATAAAATGCAACAGGAATTTCACTGTTGAATTTCATCAGAAATGGAAGCTTTACGTTTTCATTAGGTATGTTGAAGTCCTAAGGGAGACACCAATGGGGTTGTTTTTGATTGCAAAAGAATACAACAAGCAATAAAACTGGAAGCTGAAATACTGTAGATACAGCAGACAAAAGACTCTGTCATTAATTCAATGAAGGACATAAATTGTTTCTGAGCTTCATTAAAAAAACAAAACAAAACCTTTTTTTAACTAGCTCAAAAATCAAAACGAGACGACAGCAATCTCTACTCAGACTAATTTTTGGAACAGGGAGAATAGCCTTCATTAAGTTTGGCCAAATATAATTATGGCAAATAAAGGCGCAGTTAGAATAACACCTAAGAGCAAATATTATTGCTTCTCATATGTTACCCTCCCAGCATTTGCAGCAAAGTAGTGTGTGCCTCCTTTCCCTACATTCATATTTCAAAAGGGAAGAAAGCTGAAGCCGATACGACCAAAGGTTGCAACAGGCCCGTGCATTTCTATGGATATTGCATCTGAATAAGGGACTCCATCATTAATTCCTTGCAGGTAAAAGTAAAACTACTATGTCCACATTGCCTTTTGTCTGCTTCTGCAAAATCACAGCTGCAGGATCCCAGTCTTAACAGGGCCAGCAAAAGAAGGGAAATCATTTAACCTATTCCTTGGAAATTACTTCCTCAACTGTACCATTACAGGAAATTACACCATTGCGGGTAAATTCTAGTGAAGTGCATTTGATTCCAATCGAAGAGAATATCTGTAGCTCAGGGTTGAACTGTGGAGTTCTTGGTGCTCTCTGAGTTTGGTTGTTTGATTGCAGATGTTTTGTTACCCAACTAGGTAACCTCATCAGTGCAATCCATGCCAACCATCTCATTCTAACCTCATCAAGCTGATCTGTCTGTCCCTTAAAATCTGCCTACATTTTAAATGTATAGTTGCTCCATGGTGATAATGTTCTCATCCTATTCAAAAATAACAGGTTAAAATGTGGCTCTATCTGCCCCCTTGCCCCATATGCCATGATTAGGGCAGATTGAGGGTCTCATTAGTTTAATTAATTTTTCAAAATGAACAATGAGGGCTACTCCCTGCTTCCTTCAGCCTTGAAGCACTGATCATAAGAAACCAGGTTGTACAGCCTCCCTGTTGTAGCACAGCCTTCTCGTGCTGGTAAACCCAAGTGCTATAAAGTTTTATGCCTTCTCAGGCTAACATCCGTCATCATGAAGCAGTCTGGTGGGAGGGAAAGATCATTATGGAAACTTAGATGGATATTGTATATCATGGACAATAGATCATACATTCAAAAAGACTCTTTTGAAGGTCTTTGCTTGCTGGTGATTTGCACAAAAAATTGAGAGACAGAAAGAAAGGAAGAGAATGTGGGTGTGTGGATGGGTAGTTGGATGGATGGACCCACAGACATTTCTCCTAGAAGAGAGAGTAAAGAGCTGGTGATCTGTACAAAGAATTGAGGAGGGGGAGGGACGTGTGTGGGTGGGTGTGTTAGATAGATAATTCTGCCAAGAGAGAAAGATTGGAAAGCATGGTTAGTAATTCTATCTTCAGATCGAAAGGTAGTTTGGTGCCAAGCCAAAATAAAACCCAGACACTTATACTAGATGCAGGTTATATCAACAGACTTGATTTGGAAAACAAATATTTGGGAGGAGAACATTTTACCAAAGTTAACACTGAGTAGTGATTGCCCAAGTCACACTGAAGTTTGATAAAGCCGTGCTAGGACAATTACACGCTATACATGATTTATCAGCTTCAATCCTTCGCACTGGATTTTTCTTCTTCTTTTTTATCCCTCAGCTAAAACAAAACCAAGAAAACCTGGCCAAAATAAATTAAATAAATAAGCAGGGCAGCTAGGCACAATTGCACAAAGTGGATTTGCTCTCTGGAACGGGGAAAGCCACATGCTGGGGGCGGGGTGGGGTGGGGGAGAGACGAATCTGCTCCTTTCATCAGCAGCCAGCATTTAAAGGGAAGGTGCTACTCAAAATCAAAAGCACAATCATTCATTCGTGAGCAGATGTCCCTCACACACGGCAAGCAGCGCCTTTTCAAAGCAGATCTGAACAAATGCACTGCTGGGAGACAAGTCCCCCCCCCCCCCGCCACCCATTAAAGAAAGAACACAGTATATATTAATTTAGCAGGCTGTTGAATGTTTAAAGGAGAATTTATGAAGCAGAAAGAGCATGCCATGAAATCAAATGGCTTTCCAACTAAATATCGAGAAAGCTTTCCCGACCTCCTGCTTGTCTATCTCCCTCCTTCCCTCACCCCCATCATTCCTTTGGTGGGAATGCAGAGCACAAGGTTTGCGTGCGGCTGCTGATTCAAGACCATTTTGGTGTCTGCCTTTCCACACCAATAAAACTCAAAGGGTTCATAAAGCTGGGGAATCAACAGAAAGGAGTAATCCTGCATTCATGCTGCACACATTTACTTGACATGTAGAGTCTCAGTACAAAGCAAGAATGATCACCACCAGGCTTTGCAAGAAAAGTAGCCGGAAGGCTGGAGAACTACACAGCTGCTGGTCCAATGAACCAGATCTTGATATTTCTCCAGCCTGATTCACACTACCAGAAAGTAAACACTGCCTTCTCTTTCTCGTGTGATTCTTCTGTTCTAGTTCCCGATAGCTACCTGAAGCCACGTTCCTGCTGCCACCAAAACTATTTGAGATGAGCTTATCAATCAAGGCTGACTCTTGGAAATTCTCCTTCATAACAGATATGGCTTCAGCAGGAACTAGGCAGGACCATCCTCACTCTTTTTCTGCTGCCCTCTTCACCCTAAATCTATTTTCCCCCTTCTCTCCCATTCCAAGCATAAGGCCAAGAGAGAGATCTGAACTAATTGCTTGCATAGGCTATGGGTAACAATTAGCACTCAGGCTGCCAATTGTGTATCCCTGTCTTAAAAAGTGACTTTGCCACTTGAGTGTGAAATGAATCAATCATGTCATAGTTTCATACTCTGGAAGCATCCTACATGGCAATCTTCTTGGGGGAAAACCCCATCCTTGGCCTTACAATGATGTCCTCCTCCAAGAACTGCAAGTCAAAAAGACAGCATGACTAGGACAAAAAAGTGGTTTGGGTCACATCAAAAGCAAAAGTTGGTTTAACGGAATTCAATTTTAAAGGCATAATCAATCAGCTAAATTAATTAAAATGATGGGGGTGAAAGGAACAATAGAGGCCATCATGTCCTCTCTCTCCCTGTTCAGTGCAGCAATCCAAATCCAAGCATCCTTCTCAGATGGCTGTCCAGCCTCTGTCTGAATCCTTCCAGGGAAGGGAGCCCATCACTCCTTTGGATAATTGCTAGATCTCAACTCCTTCAAAGTCAGGAGGTATTCCCTGATTCCTCTATCTAGTTCAAGCTGGATTCTGGCCCTTTCAGCCAGCTTGTCAGAAATGCTGTTTCAAGATATATCCTTAGTTCCAAATGGGTAAAAATTTATCCCTTCTGTCACTTGAAAATAGAAAGGCTGGGTCTGGCCACATCGGAGGCTTTGGAGAACCACCCCTATTGTTCTGGACTCTGCCCTACATGTTAGAAATGTACAGTATTAGTACAATGTTCATTAAGGGCCTTCCTCCCAGTTGGGAAAAAAATGAGAGAGAGAGAGAGAGAGAGAGAGAGAGAGAGAGAGAGAGAGAGAGAGAGAGAGAATACTCAAGAGTAAAGATAGCAGAGTAAAGGATTGTCACTATAATATCTGCAGATCATCTGTTTCACCTCCCATTTAGAAATCCCTGAAATAGTAACTCTTATTTCTCAGAAAAACAGCATCTTCAGTTAAGAAACAGCAAAAGCTAAACACATATGAATATTCTCTTCGATTGGTACATATGAACCAGTCTCAATGGTGAAAAGTACTGTATACACATCCTGAAATAAATAATATAAAAAGGTAAAGGTTACCCACGCACATTTGTGCAGTCGTGTCCGACTCTAGGGGGCGGTGCTCATCTCCGTTTGTTAGCCGAAGAGCCAGCGTTGTCCGAAGACGCTTCCACGTTATACCTTATACGTAATTACAGCAAAAAACTCTTTCCAATTTTGAACCAGTATGTCCTTGTGTTAGAAAGAAAATTAGAAAGCCCCCACCCTAACAGCCTTCCTGTGGTCTGGTGAGGAAGCAGGTAACCGAATCTTGCAGCTGACTGTTTATTTATTATTATTGGCAATATCTCATGCCAATAGTTGAAAGGTCCAGAGCCAAAAGTAAAGGTAAAGGTTCCCCCCGCACAGTTGTGCAGTCATGTCTGACTCTAGGGGCTGGTGGTCATCTCCGTTTGTTAGCTGAAGAGCCAGCGCTGTCCAAATACGCTTCCACGGTCATGTGGCCGCCATGACGCACGCGGAATGCTGTTACCTTTCCACCAAAGTGGTACCTATTTATCTACTTGCATTTGCATGCTTTCGAATTGCTAGGTTAGCAAGAGCTGGGACTAGTGTGGGAGCTCACTCTGTCACACGGGGCTAGGGATTCAAACCTCCAAACTTGCGATCTTCCGATCGACAAGCCTGGCGTCTTACCCGCTGAGAGCCACCGCGCCCCTAAATAATATAATGACAAATAAATAAATAAATATAGTATGGAATCCCAAAGAAAAGAAAAACACCAAAAACAAAAAAACAAAACTGGGCAAAAGAAGCTTTTTCTGGAATCAGAGTTCCTGTTATTGAGGTATTTTTAGAAATAAATGTTCGAATAATCAACATTTCTATGCTTGCACTCAACGATGGACTTCATATGTATTCTAAGCAGAAACATATGGCAGCACTTAAAATGACTAATTGTATGCAAATTAGGCAGGCCTTTTAATGTCCTCTTAATATTATAAAACTTTTGCATTAAGCTCTTTGCTTTCCCCGAATACAAAAACTCTATTGATACAATTATTAGTTATATTCTAAATTTGAAACTGATCTTCTGCTTAAGTATGCATGATTACCAGACTGCATCAATCGTAACATCCAGATATAAATGCAGCTAATAACTCTTACTGTAATGATTAATCAATTTATGAATACATTATTTAAACAAGAGAACAGGTATGGTACAATACCTTACAGAGTGCATTGTCCGATTCAAACAACAGCTAATAGGATCAATATCAAACTGCAGGAAAACTCTAGAGAATATGTATGTTTGCATAACACTGAAAGCTTCCCCCCCCCTTTTTTTTTTATAGTCTCTGAGTAAGAAAATTATTATTAGCTCCAAGTAATAACTTTATTTTGTTGAGTGTTCAGCTGTTACATATCTGTTACTTTGCTTAGCAAAGTACTCATGGCATTTCACTGTTTAGATAACTGGTTTTCTGTTTTAATCTTTTCCTTTTCTGTTATATATCATTGCAGTAAAACTTCATACATTGGAAGGTCATTTTTTTTAAAAAAAAACCAGTCACAATATATCCTTTCATCATAATGAGAAGATAGGACCAGGGGGTGGCAGATGTTCTACAAGTTTAAGCCAACCCAGAAATTTAGATCAACATTTCACCCAACTTGATTTCTAGAACTTCTAATTTGTTGAATAGAAACCATTCTGATCCAAAGGGTGTTTGGGAATTTCACAGAAGAGCTGCTTTAAAGAAGGAAAGTCATATCACTGACAATCCACCCTAGTGTATATCTTTTTTGTTTTTCTTGTTCCAAAAATTCCCTTTTAAAATCCATTAAAAAACAGTCTCTCAAATGCAAGAACCTTTCAAGAACCTTTTGCCATTCCAACCCTCCAGAATTCAAGAAGCCATGGAAAAAGGAGGTATTCTCCTCTCTTTTTTGTGGTTGTAAGAGCCTCTTTTGTGGCTCTTACAACCAAAAGTTGGAACTGATTTAGTTATGCTAAACTAGATATTATCTCAACAGCATGAAGGCACCGAATATGTCCGTGTGTTATGAATAGCAACTGAAAGTAAACCTGAATGGAAAGTTTATTTTATCCAGTCACATTCCAAAAAAAGATGCACTTTGGAAAGAGCCATCTGCATTCCAAGGAATGTCATCCTTGGTATCACTGGATAGTTGATAGAGTCCCTCCGGTGGAGGGAGATGGGCGGTGATAGAAGTTTGATTAATAAAATAAATAAATAGTTCCCTTGACCTTTAGAGAGATGATTCCCTTGATCTTTAGAGAAATGTTTTTTGTCCACACTTTTACAGGGAGACAATAGTTATATTTATCCTCCCTTCATAGACCTGGGAGGGGAGGAGAGCCAGATGTCACCTCAGGAGAGGAGTTTCCTAAGAGGGTTATCTTGCTTGTACAAGTCCCTCCCCACCCAAAAACTCTCCCTGGTGTCCGTGTTGCGCTTTTCAACATCAAGGAAAGAGTCCTCCCCGCCTTCCTTTTAAGTCCTGAAATTGAACACTTTTAATCTCCTGCTTTTATTTGTTAGCTTGTTACTGGTGTTGGTTTTATTCTTAGTTGTTTATTTCTTTATATTTTTACGAAGTGCCCTGGGAACCAATTAATTGAAAAGGAGTATACCAATCAATACGAATAAACAAGTGCAACATTCTTATGCTAGGAGGAATATTCCACCTCACACACAGACCCCATTGCTGATGCACCCAACAGGGAGCCTCAGTGATGGAACAGGACTGCAAAGTCAGACCTCTAAGGTTGCATGGTACTTTGTGCTTTGGAAGAAAAAGATCTTCTCTGCTCCACAAGCATCAGTGGCAAGCCAAGGGTACCCCTTAACCTTGAAAGCCTCAGAAGGCCGTCCCTATTCTGGAAGGGAAGTGTTTGCACAAGGAGAGAGATAACAAAGGATGCCCATGTGTTTTATTCATTCATTCATACAATTTCTAGCCCCCACCCTCTTTCTGTGTGTGTGTGCGTGCACACGTTCGAGCTTGTGTTATTTATTTTAATATTTTCATTAAACTAATGCAAATATGTCCATCTGTTTAAGGAGACAATTCATTGTACCTGTTACTGCCATGTGATAGATTTTAAAAAAATGTGTTCTCACTTGTGTTTGATCACATTTGCACTAAGATATCCACTGTTTGGCCTGTTTCAATACCTGTAAAGCAGGGCTTTCCAAAGTTTTCCCGCGGCGACACACCAACCGCCGTTGGTGTGTTGCCGCGGGAAAACCCGGAAGTGCCGCCATTCCGGCAGTGTGCAAAAACCCAGAAGCGCTGCTGCCGCTTTCGGGTTTTTGCGCGCCGCCGTTGGTGTTTATTGTGAACCGCCCAGATTCCCCATGAGGGGAGATGGGCGGTCATATAAATTAAATAAATAAATAAAACCCAGAAGCGCTGATGATGATGAGCGCTTCCGGGTTGTGTGGCGACACACAGTTTGGAAAGCTCTGCTGTAAAGCCTATAAGAATGAAGATGATTTCCAAGCCCTACAGGGAGAAAGAGGATGTTCAAAGGGAACCATGGAAACCACTTGGTTCATGTCACCATTCCACAGTCTCCAAAGCTTTGTCTTCTAGAAAATTGCCAGAGATATCACTAATCTGTTGGCTACCATTATACCTCAGGAGGTATTTAATTTAATATCAGCACTGAGAACTGGGAAGCCCTAACTCATGAGCATTTCAATTGGAGGTCAGCCTTTTTTAAAGGCGCTACAGACTTTGAAGAAGCACGAGTACAGGGCGAAAGGGAGAAATGAGCTAAGAGGAAGGTACGTCAAGCAAACCCTCATTGTGACCGTCTTCCACCTGGAAACCACAATGCCCTCATTGTGGGAGGTTGTGCAGATCCAGAATTGGCCTTTACAGCCACTTACGGATCCACTGTTAAGATTTTACCCCTGGAAGACAATCTTACTCGGCTACGAGTGATCGCCAAGGAAACCTAAGGAGGTTCAGGTCTTCCTATGGGATCCCCCATCATTACAAGTAGAATGATGGCTACTATTCCAAACTTTATCTAGAAATATTTACACCATGACAACAGGCTAATAATCTCAAATTCTTCTGAAGGAACCGGTATATCTATGGAAAGATGGTGTGATATCAAACAGCTTCAACTGCAAGATGAGGGAAAAAATCTAGGCAGAGGTTCTTAACCTTTTTGTGCCATGCCTTGAGAGTCTCATGAAACCTATGAACACTATCTCAGAAAAATATATTTAAATGAGTAAAATAAAACACATAGATTTAGACTATTTCAAAGGAACCAATTATGTTCAACTTCAGTTATCAAAATATTTCAAAATAGCAAATGTGTAATATAGTAAAATATGTGCATCTTTATTAAACTTTTTAGGGTATAATAACTTTAGATAGTAAGATTTTCAAAGTTAACAAAAAAAAATGGAATTTAGAGGCCATAAATTACTTTGTTGCCTATATATACATTATCGAATGAAAAAGTAAATTTCAGTTAGAGGTTAGTGAAAATAAACTTGCATTACCATATATACATTATACAACATACAACGTATAAACATATAATATATATCAATCAGTATCTTTTCTGCCTTCTGTGCCTCCATCTTCTTCAACACATCCAAAACATTCTGTTATTTTTAACCTGCAATCTTTAATCCTTTTTCTCCTACTCCTCTCAACATACTTGTACCTTCTAAGGTCTCTTCTTTCCCTTTTTCTACTTACTCCAACCTTCTCCTCTTTCTGTAAACCCACCTTCCTCTTTTCTTTCTTTTTTCCCCAATCCCAGTTCACTGACCCCTTGAAATCTATCCATGGAGCCCCCCCCCCAAGAGGTCTGCGGACCCCAGTTTAAGAACCCCTGACCTCGGGTATGTCCCTGCATTTGTCTGAATGTGAAATTTCCATTTTTTCTTAGTGGGGTTAGTCATTACATCATATTAATTGAACACCCCAAGTAAAGCTGTTGGCCTTTCTCCATCCCAACACAAAGGTACATTTTTCTCATCATTCCAACCATTACTACATTTTAAAAATTAATTAGCAGCTTCAAAGAACAGGCCACGTATTATTGAGCAAGCAACAGCATTTAAGTGAAATAAATGAAATATTGGTAAGCAATGCAGACCACAGTATAAGTATGTGAAGGGGGTCATGGGTTAATCCCTATTGATTTTCCAAGTACGCAGACAGCACCACAGGGAGAAGCTAGTTGTGTTGGCAATCTGCTAGCACAAATACATTATAAATCTTACTGTCCACTTTCACAGATCAGCGTTGTTTACTTCCTTCACTAAAAGATTGTTAGGAAACTATGCTCCACCACTCGGAAAGCATTCCTTTATAAGGTCTATAGCTGAAGATCAAATGCAACTATTTCATCTCAAGCAGAGGTTTATCCCAGGATCAACTCTTTTCCCAAAGACCTAAACTTCTCAGTTGGCCTTAAATAAGACTTGGGGGGAAATGTTGGGTCCATTACAAACACGCAGTAGGATTCAATGGATTCCCTCCCTCCCTCCCTCCCTCCCTTTTTAAATTATTATATTGACCATTCAGATAAATTCCATGCACCAGTGCTGATTAAGGTGTTGGACTATGACTAAGGAGACCCAGGATCAGCTCCATTTCTAGCCACAGAAGCTTCCTGGGTCCCTTGGAGCCAGGCACTCTATCTCAGCCCAACCTACTCTCAGAGATATGGTTTGGGGGACAAAGTGAAGGGAAATCCTCATATACGCTTTTTGTTGTTGTTCAGTCGTTTAATCATGTCCGACTCTTCGTGACCTCATGGACCATAGCACGCCAGGCCTTCCTGTCCTCCACTGCCTCCCGGAGTTTACTCAAGTTCATGTTCATCACATTGGTGATGCTATCTAACCATCTCATCCTCTGCCGTCCCCTTCTCCTTTTGCCTTCAGCCTTTCCTAGCGCTACCTTATGTTCTTTTTTTAAAAAAATATTTCAATACACTAAAAAAGTAGACTAAATACATTAATGTGCCTGCACACACACACACACACACACAAAATTCATGGAACAATTTTTAAACTTAAGGGGAAAAATTGAAAAAATAAAGCCACCTTGTGTTCTTGGAGGCAAGACACAAATCTGACAAATAAGTAAATATTATTTGATTAAGAATACTTGCTAGCATGTGAGATGAAAGGAAGCATCTCACATGCTGTATGAAAAAGTGGGTGGTCAAGGCCTCATAGCATTGTTGCTGGAACATCTGTGGCATCTTATGCTTGGAATGCTTTGATGAAGAGCAGGATACAAATGTAATAAGTAAAAATGTCTACAGCATATAGACACTGCTATTGGGGGGGTTTTTTGTACAATTATTTATATTTATATTTATTAAAGATTTTTTTAAAAAGAAGATAAAAACTAATACAAACTAATATAAAGCGGGAAAAAGAGAAGAAAGAAATCAAAGAAAAAGCTAAAAGCGCAAGATAAAAAAGTAAAAGAAAAATAGAAAAAAACAGAAAAAAGTGACAAAGAAGTAGCTTCCAATTTTCTTTACAGCAGTTATAAGTACAATTATAAATTTACCTCTGACACTGGTATTGTTAAGGTGCAAATAAAACTAAAAGCTGAAGTAAGGAACACACATTGCTCAAAAGACACTTGAAAAGCTCTGAAACTTTGAGTTCTTTTTTTCATTGCTGTATAACAGAGCTTTCCAAACTGTGTGTCGCGACATGTTAGTGTGTCGGCTGCAGTGTCTGGGTGTGTTGTGGCTGCTGCTGCCTCCGAGCCCTGCCAGGATTCCGCGCAGGTCCTAGTGCCTCCTTGTGCCTTGCTGCCTCCAAACCTGCTGTGATTCTGCGCAGGTTTGGTCAATATATAGAGTGCAGACCTTTAAATCTTTGAACTGTTTGGGTCAAACTATTTCAAGGAAGATCCCTTCCTTATGTACAAGGGCTTCTTCTGGATCCACCTGGCAAGTGAAATGAGGCAGGTAGTGATAAAGAAGGGAACATTCTCAACTTTGGACACGCAACATGCCCGTCCCCCTTTTCACAACCTGCTAAGTAAGTAAATAAGCAAGTTAGTATTCGGTCAATGGCCAGCAAATTTAAACAACAACAACAGAGTAAAACAAATTAATGCAGCAGTATGCTAAAAGACAAATGAAATAATACTATTACATAGACTCCTCTAATACTGTAATAATACATTGATTACCCAAGTAATGATAAATTTAAAAACTAAAAACTATTATATAGAGTGAATATCCCCTGGCAGCTTTTTAATTAAGATATATCAATCCAAAAATGATATTGTAGGTAAAAGTGGGAATTTCTTAAACCAGTTACTTCTTTACCTGTTTTTGTCTTATTTTCAATGCGGCAACACAAAATTTGGCTACTGCAGAGGTAATAGCGGGTTTTAAATCCCAGAGAAGATAATTTAGCTAAATTTTATCTAATCTCTTTGGGAATTTATCTATTTAGGGGAGCAATCTAAACCGCCCTTATATCCCTATAGTATTTACAACGTAGAAGTAAATGTAAGGTGGATTCAACTTCTTTATCACCATACAGACAGATGTGCTCCACTATAGGGATTTTATTATACCTGCCTTGAAGTAGTGTTGATGGAAGGATGTTGTATCTAGCTTTAAAAAATGCTATTCTCACCTTCAATCCTAAAGGAAATCAACCCTGATTGCTCATTGGAAGGACAGATACTGAAGCTGAAGCTCAAATACTTTGGCCACCTAATGCAAAGAGAGGACTCCCTGGAAAAGACCCTGATGCTGGGAAAGACTGAAGGCAAAAGGAGAAGGGGACGGCAGAGGATGAGATGGTTAGATAGCATCACCGATGCAATGAACATGAATTTGAGTAAACTCCGAGAGACAGTGGAGGACAGGAAGGCCTGGCGTGCTATGGTCCATGAGGTCACGAAGACTCGGACACAACTGAACGACTGAACAACAAATTCTCAACTTAGAGAAAGTGAGATTTTACAGACAGCCTGCTTGTTTCCGTGGACCCGTTTATCCACATTCTATCATGTTGGGACAGCCTGCTATCTTCAGTCTGGAATTATACATACCTTATTCACAACCTGCTTCATCTCCCTTTCCAGAAGTGAAATGCATCACTAAAACTTTTCAGGGCCAAGTGAATATACTCCTCTTCTCCCAGGCCTTTCTATAGTTTGGAACCTACTTTAATTTTGAAAACAAAATCAGCACTGGAATGGTGGGTTATATATGATTCCTCTGCTATTATTTTTTTTAATTGTATTTTTCTGTTTTACTTCTTAAAATGTTAACGATTTTGAAAAAAAATATTTTAAATAACTTTGATTATAGATCAGGAAATAATGAAGTCCTGCAGGTATTTCACAAAGACCTTGAATTTTTAAAGAAATGAATATAATATATGCCTAAGTGTCCCTGTTAAGTTTGAGTTATTCCAAAACATTCTGTTGTTGTTGTTGTTGTTGTTGTTGTTCTTATCCCTCTCTCATTAGCTTTGACTGAGATTTAGTAATACTTTATGAATGTTGGTAGGAGCATAACTCTTGTCCAAAATGTGTAATAAAGATAGAGATTGTTTTATAAAACCAACTCTATAAGGAACGATGGGGGAATTATTTCTCCCCTGCTCCCTTATATGGAAGAGAACTTTGGTGGTCACACAAGAGAACAACAAACAGTAATTGAAACAGTTTTGGGAATAACAAAGAAAAATATTATACAGCTTGAGACCCCAAGTAGAATTGGAAGCTGGAAACATCTTCAAGGGTAGCTTTCTCTAACTTGATGCCCTCCAAGTAAGTTGCAACTGCAACTTCCAGATTCCTTTCAATGATGCTAGCTGATAGTTCTGAAAGCTGTAATCCTACACACCAAGAAGATACCAGGTTAGGAAAGGTCATTATTCCTAGGGGCGTGGTGGCTCAGTGGGTAAGATTATTCCTACCAACGCTTTACTCATATGCATGAAAGTAAATTGAAACAAAACACTCTAAATTCCTGGTAAGGATCTCTCCTCTAAGAAGCAATGAAACCTGTGCAAGGTTTATTCTTGGAGCTTCTCACCACTGGGGAAAGTAGACAGAACAATACATTCTAGTCTGACTATTCCCTTTATATCGGAACCCCATTCATTGGTTACTCATATCCCCCAATCCCCCGATCCAGAAGAGTCTCTTATGTTGAAATGTATGGCTTAAGGTAGAGAAGTTCTACTTTTTCTACTTTTGAAACACAATTGGTTTTTATTACCAATCTCACTTGTCTCCTGTGACAAAAAAGACCAAAGACCAAGAATGGTAGAAATCAAAGAGTTTCACAACAGGCATCCATTATCAAGAAATACTAGTTACTTTTAAGACAATCATGGTTTAGAAACCTCCTTTGTTCTCCAAGTTTAGCCTTCTGCTGCACACTAATGGAAGAGGCTTTATTGTATCACCAATCAATGCATCAGTGTACCAAGCAAAATACACAATGCAATAAAGAATTTTAAAGATTAATATTCAATGGACACCAGAACTCTTTTTGTTTGGATTAATGGATAGACAATTAGAAAAGGGTTGTGGAAGATCGTTTTTATATATGATAACTGCTGTGAGATTATTATATGCACAAAAATGGAAAGACTTGAAATGCCCACAATGGAAGGATGGCTGGTGAAGATGACAGAATTAGCAGAGATGTCAAAATTGACTTGTTTGATTAGAGAAAGGACAATAACTACATTTATTAATGACTGGAAACCCTTTATGGACTTTTTGCTGAAAAAAGAAAAAAATGAACTTGTGATTTATGGGTTTGATGATTAGAAAGGGTAGACTATGGAAAGAAGGAAATTATGTTGTAACCTTAGAGAGAGAGAGTAAAATATAAATGTACTTGTAACTGCTGTTAAGAAGATTGAAAGCTGCTTCCTTATAATTTTTCCTAGTTTTTTTCTTCTCTATTTTTTCTTTGTACGTTTTTTCTTCAATTATTTTACTTTCCTTACTTCTCTCTTTCAAAATTTGTATTTTTTTTGGTCTCTTAAAAATTATTTAATATTATATTACACAATGCAATGATTTCAACTATTCCTCCTTGACAATTTTGTGAATGTCCATGTGTGTATAAAACGAAAGAAAAGAACTGGTACAAAGCAGAGGGAGAAAAATAGATGGAAAGACAATGAGAACTGCACACCTCATAAAATTTGATCAATAGGACCAGGCTACTGATAATAACAGTTTTATCTGGAAATTCCTGATTCCATGGAATAAAATGTGTTTGCAGAAAGCAGCAAGCCTGCAAAATGATCATGCTATTTACATTTTAAAATGATCATTTAAGGGAAGTTTAAGCTGCCCAAGAAGATGGATATATAGACTGTGCACATGTGCTGTTTGTTTTTACATTAATGAACTATAAAAAGAACCAAATAGGCCATAAACATATTTTCTGTTACAGCCTTTACTAAAAATACTACTGCTTCTATTTATCATTTATATCCTCATAAGCAACTTCAAAATTGATTACACTTTAAACCATACATAACTTGCTATGCCATGCTATGAACATTTTTATAACTCAGTTAATATATTCCATATTTTGTGTTCTTATTGATTATGAATATTTCTTTAGGGGATTTTATTACTTTAAAATAACAAATGCTTTGTATTACATAAATGAGAATGGGAGGGAAATACCACATTGCTGCTTTATATTTTTCACTCCCATGGTGATTGCAATCCATAAATCATTAGCACATTTCTAAACAACCTTGATAAAAATATGTAAATTATACTCATACATACCTACACACAAATGTATGTTACTATGTACTATGACATACATCTTCTAATTTCTGTCTTTAATCTGGTGAATTAAAGACCATCAGTTCAATTTACAATTTCAGAAATTAAAACACAAAAAGATCAGCCACATACAACACGATTTCATATAAAAAAGGTATTGTCTTTCATAATTACTGCTGCAGACTAAAATGTTATTTATATTTAGAATATGACTTTTGTATTAATTATCATGCAGAAAAAAAATTAAAATCTTGCATTGTAAATTCTGTCTTGGAAATTAGTTTTTTTTCCCCCCTGTAATCCTATCACGGAAGCCGTAAGTGCATTGCAGCATGAACACTTTTAATTTTTTCCAGTTAGTTTTCAGCAAGCCCAGAGGTGAGGTTTAATAAGGATCAATGGTACTTTATCTGGGACAAGGCCACTTCACAGCATGCAAATTACACAGCAACACTTAAAAAAAGAAATAGATTTAATTAAAAAAAAGTAGAACCACAGGCTCTGGAAATTCAATTAAAGGATTTATGCAAAGGTTTGCTAGGTTTTTATATGCAGTTACTGCTTATATAATGAGCTTTTCATATTAAAAATCAATAGGTAATCTAGAGTAGAAGATCATCCCCTTAAATACATTTTTGAAATCAATTTGAAAAATAGTCCATCAACTGCTGTGACTACTCTTGCTGCTTCGATTAGGCTAAGAGCAATATTTAGATTGTTAAGACGTGCCATGGAATATCTATGCTTGCATTTGGGTTTTCAAGTGGGCCTTTTACTTTTGAGTGCCCAAGACAATCAAGCTGCAATTCAAGATTTTATAAAAAGGGTAAGTGGTTTATTTAAACTTCAAAGACGACATTCAGCAACAGAAAAATCAGAAGAAAAAAGTGGGAAAATACAAGGCACACAACAGCACAATCTACCAACAAGAATAACAATACTGTCACGTAGCATGCTCCCTAACTTTTCATGATGAACCACAAGGACATGATCTGAGAATGCTGGTACAATGCCAAGGACCCTTGGTCTAGTCCTCAACCACTATTAGTAGTCTCTTTTGAGTCAAGCGCAACTTCTGATGACTTACAGGGACACAACCATGCAATTGTCTTAGTATTGTATGGCAGGGCTGTGTCATTTCTTTCTTCCACGATACTTTTTTCATGTCCCAAGCTAACATATCCTCCATAACATTCCATATGGTCCACATCCAAGTACTAGCCAGGGCTGTAGGTTTCTAGATCAACCAAAGTTGGCTAAATGCTGCCCCACTGCTGCAAGTTCTCCAAAATTTGTATGCATACATGACTCTATGAACAATGGAATTCAAAAGGTAAAAGGATGCCACTCAGTTCTTGCTAAGTATCTATCTGGAATCCATCATTGTCCGAAAATATACTACCGATTATTCCAAATATACAATGGTGGTTGCTGTCTTTAAAATGGCACGTTTCACGGTAGAGCAGTATTTGTTCTACTTTGCTACAGATAGGCATCTGCTTCTTTACTGAAGGAGCTATCTGGATCAAATCCAGTTTAAGGAATAAGAACCATAAAGATGATGATGTGGGGCCATGAAGTTGCACATTAAGCGTCTGCATCCTCAGAACACATGGAGCATGAGACAACCAGTTATCTTGCACCATTATCTTCACTACTGTAAAATGCAATAAATTTCTACTGAAATTATAATCATTAATTCAAGGCAAATTATATGCAAATGACATGTATATAGCACCTACTATGAAAACTCAAGTTTATAATACCAGAAAAAAAAAGAAAAATACAAGTATATAAACATACACACTCACACATACACACAAAAATACAAATATGAGAACGAATCAGGTCCCCAACGCCTTGATTTTATGTAAGGTGAAGTCTCTCAGCATCTCTTCTCAGGATACACACAGAGATGGTTAGTTTTGGACCATCTATATAGGACTATATCGGCAATTTGTTTATCCTCCAACATGATTTGAAGTTGAGCTAAAGGATTTCAATTCTAGAAGGGCTTTATCATTATATAAGGTAAAGTAGCAATGACAAAATGGTTGTATGTTTTGTTTATTTGTTGGTTTCTTGATGGACCAGAGTCATAAAGATGAAAATGGGTGGTTCTTCTGCAGGGAGATTTGCATTTAAATATGTTTTTTCTCAGATAGATAGATAGATAGATAGATAGATAGATAGATAGATAGATAGATAGATAGATAGATAACCAAATCTCCAAATCTGAAATGAAAAACATCTGCTTAGATTTGATTTGTTTAGGATTTAAATTGCCTGGACTGGCATTATTATTAATCTAGATTGGTGCACTTCTCTATCCTTCTTGTGGATACCAACACTGTTTTAACTTCACATTTCTGAAAATAAAGATTCTAAGTCTTCAGTGTCCTCTGAAAATCTTGGCTTCTAAAAGCTTCCTGGTCATTTATCTTTTTGTTGTTGTTTATTCGTTCAGTCGTTTCCGACTCTTCGTGACCTCATGGACCAGCCCACGCCAGAGCCTCCTGTCGGCCGTCACCATCCCCAACTCCCCCATGGTTGAGTCCGTCACCTCCAGAATATCATCCATCCATCTTGCCCTTGGTCGGCCCCTCTTCCTTTTGCCTTCCACTTTCCCTAGCATCAGCTTCTTCTCCAGGGTATCCTGTTTCTCCTTATGTGGCCAAAGTACTTCAGTTTTGCCTTTAATATCATTCCCTCAAGTGAGCAGTCTGGCTTTATTTCCTGGAGTATGGACTGGTTTGATCTTCTTGCAGTCCAAGGCACTCTCAGAATTTTCCTCCAACACCACAGTTCAAAAGCATCTATCTTCCTTCGCTCAGCCTTCCTTATGGTCCAGCTCTCGCAGCCATAGGTTACTACAGGGAATACCATTGCTTTAACTATGTGGACCTTTGTTGTCAGTGTGATGTCTCTGCTCTTAACTATTTTATCAAGATTTGCCATTGCTCTCCTCCCAAGAAGTAGACGTCTTCTGATTTCCTGGCTGCAGTCAGCGTCTGCAGTAATCTTTGCGCCTAGAAATACAAAGTCTGTCACTACCTCCACTTTTTCTTTTTTTCTCATTTATCTAAGGAAAGTACAAAATCTTTGAAATGGAATACTACATTTATTTACCGGGACTGAGACATTCTAGGCGACAATCCATGCATAGAAAAGTTAAAAGAAAGAAGGAATATGATAACCATGAGAGTTATCACATGGATAAGAGGTTTTTCACTTATCAAAGCATTTTCCTATCTGCATGAAATAAGCCTACAATCAAATAATCAGACTTTCTCAGATGGCATCAAGCTGTCTAACAAAATTAAACAAATCCGGAAAGTATATTTAACCAAGAAATAGATTTGCTTCTGCATCAGACATTGAAGGGGCACAAAAACACAATTTAAAAAATACATCAAAGCAAAATGAAAACATAGGCACACGCACATTCCCATTTAGTTTTCTTGCTGCTCTATTATTTCCTATATCTAATTTTCATAATTGTTGTGTTAACTTCTTGGCTGTTGAAAAAACAAAGGAGTTATTTCCTGCCACCTTCTAAAACAATTCCTTGGACAGCTAAAAAAGATACAGAAATGAATCGTACTTCATTTCTTTCTTGTACTGAATTTCTCCAACATAATGTAGTCCTCCCCTACCACCCTGGGCAATAATGTTCGTATTTTGGGAAAAGAAAAACCCTAAAGAGTCAAAGAGTTTTAAATACTTCTGAAGAGTCACAGGAAGGGTAACAACAGTCGTAGTTCCTGATGATAGAAGCATATGGTCTCAACTTTCTAAACTGCATCCAACTGAGCTTTTTATCAAGATTGGAAACTTTTTTCCCCGTTATTTAAAGCATGACAACACCTTTCCACTTGATGCCTTGGAAGTACACAGTATTAGGGGCTCTACAGTCATTAATTATAATATCAGCTGGTAGATAAATTTACCATCTTGGTTGCTTGGTGGTTTCATTTTTAATTGCAGCAGGTGGCATGGAAATAAAATGCTGTTCTGACACAGGTGAACACCTCAGTAGTTCTCTTTTTTTTAATTTACAGGTGCCCCTTCAAGTCTCCTTCAAGTCAAGCTCAACTCCTGGTGACCTCAGGGACACATTGATGTAGTTTTCCTAGCAACAGCATCCATTCCTCCAGGATATTTTTTTCAGCTTCCCAGTCTGATCTACACTCTGAAATTTCCTAGCATCCTTCCTTCAAGTGCCAACCAGGGTCAATCTTCCTTAAACTTTCCAAGGTCTCCCAAGGTTGGGCAGGTGTTGCCACCAAGCAGGGCAGTGTTCCTTAGATATCTAAAAATATCTCCCTCTGCATTACTCAGTAACGAACAGAAAACACCCTACTGTAGTTTACACTGTAAGACCTGCAGTGAATTAACAAATAATTACAACCATTTAGAATAGAATAGAATAGAATAGAATAACTTTATTGTCATCCCACTATACACTATACAAGTGCACCTTATACAGTATTTAAGGCATCCAAAATTTCTCAATTATATGGGAATTGGGCTATAACAAAATCACCCAATAAGCTTTCATCCCTCGAATGAATACAGGATGCAGTGATGTCTGTTAATTCAGAAAGTTGTTGCAAACTTCCATATTAATTACAAAGGATAACTTCATAACTTCTCCACCATGGAAACTTCCACAATTAAAAGCAATATACTTCTGAATTCCAATTCAGCCATACTGTATGTGTGGTCTTGCTTTTAACATAACTAGCTAGAAATTTGTGAGAACAGATTTGCAGGTACAATTGTTTGATTCAGCAAGGCAATTCTTATGTCCACATTTTTAATGAATACAGAATGAAAGTCCAACTTGTTACAAATGTCTGTGGAAAAGTAACACATTCGGGAATCAGTATTTTTATTATCAGCAGGAATTCCAACCCCTCCCCAAAATGTTCATCAAATTAAGAACAGAGAAAAACAGATCATAATTAAGCAAAGTGTTCTTTTTTCCCCTTATAATGAAAGCAGAGTTACAGTTATATATTTGCCAAGGTTTTTCTCCACTTAATGAAGACGTTATCCATGAGTTTTCAAAGTCACTGTACAAAAGAGCATTCAAAAGATATTAAAGTCAGCTTAAACTAAGAAGTCTTTTTGAAGTGAATAAACAATAAAAAGAACAATGAAAAGACAGCCTTTGATCTCTTCTCAGTCTCAAGTCTTTAATTTCTCTTTTAATCTACTAGGTGCATTAAGTCTTGTATTCATATACTTTTCACCTGCAGAGTACAATAAGTTTGCCTTGATTAAAAAAAATGTATTAACGTGGTCTCATTAGCATGGATGAGTGTTAGAGAAGTGTCCCACTTTTTTTAAAAAAAAAGTTGTAAAATGATTTTCCTTTCTGCCCTCTTTGAAAATTAAAAAAAAGAAACGAAAATGGAATCGTTGGCTTTGAAATTCATGATGAGATCAAAGGGTATAATGCACATAGATTTTCTCAAAGAATAAATTATTTACCATGTACACGAATATATACTGGTCAATAGGCATGGTCAAGAAACATTAGTCTTCTTCCTTGACCAATTATAATGCATCAGTATTTATTTCAAGTACAACCAAGATAGGCATTAGATTTACTTAAAGGTATTGAAAGGGTTATGAAAGTTCCAACCATGCAAATTATTTTTAGAAGGTATGTGACCTTTTTTTGATATAATGGTAAACTATTATTTAGAGTTATGTACAGAACCAATAGCTTGCCTTCACACACCCTCTCGGCCTGCATGACAATTTGTAACTTAGCTTGCACTTTGCACGAAGCTGTAAATGTGCTTTATTTGGTTTTTAGCTGAAAGCAATATGTGAATCCATTCATCAACCATGATTTGGATTTTGCTCTGTGTTTGAAACTAGCTTAATGGGGCTTGTGAATCTGTGACTTATTCAAAGAAACCAAGACCAAATGTGATTTAATTCCAGGCTTGGACCTCAGACTTCTCCAACCACTGTAAATTAACCTGAAATCCTGAGTTCAATTGTAAGTAGAAGGTCTGCTAATTTTAAAAATGAAACTGGGTATTTGCAATCTTTTTATGGCTGTTCCACACGAGGAGTATATAAATTCCAAGATTTGCTTCTGTTCATACTGTAATTTAGTATGCCATAATTTAGCAGCTGAATTGGCCTATTGCTCCAAGGTAACATGTAAGAGGACATCTGCCATACATTCATTTCCCAAATATTTTCAAGGCTAGAACTGTTCCCACTGTAGTTCCTATTAGTGAGTTGTTGACAGAGGGCTGAATTAAGACTTCTTTATTATGGTCACCAACCAGAATTCTGCAAGTTATCGAACTAATTAAGCAGTTTCTGGTTCAAGTAAAATAAAATATAAATGTAAACGTGTAACTAAATCACAGAGGTGATGAAGGCATGTCAAGTTTTATGGACACTATAATGTAAAATATTTTTGTCATATTCTGGGAAGCTATCTCATATTGGTCTGAGAGGAGTAGCTGTACATAAAATAAATCAGAATTGTCCGGGTACTTTACCCAGGATTCAATAAATCATAAACAGAAGGATAAAATATTGTCCCTAAAATAGCAGAAGATTCCTGTAGTACCACACCCTTACATATAAGGGGATGAATAATAGAAAGGATAAGGAATATGAAAAACACAGAATCTATCTATCTATCTATCTATCTATCTATCTATCTATCTATCTATCTATCTCTATTATATATTTATTTGAGGGGACTAAAAATAATTTTCATTAACTCTTACACAATCATTTGAGCAACTGGAGGAATGCCCCTAAATTTGGGGTTAGTTATCACACAATACTACTGTTATAAAAAAGAACAAATTACACTGTTCTGGTTTATTTAGCAAACATTTGTTTGGTAGTTTGCCTTCATGTTATTGACTAGTCCCTGCAGTTTCTTGGCAAGGTTTTTCAGAAGTGGTTTGCCATTGCCTCCTTCCTAAGACTGAGATAAAATGACTGGCCCAAGGTCCCCCAGCTGGCTCTGTGCCTAAGTTAGGAGTGGTTTCTAGCCTGATGCCTTAACTACTACACCAAACCAGCTCTCATAAAGAACCCTACACACTTTGAAAGTTAAAGAGTTTATTTCAAGAGTTAGCAGATATCAACACCATCACCTGATACCCAATTATCTAGACCTACCAAGCTCAGCTTCTAATACCAGTATGTTTTGAAGGCACAGAAGCATATTCAGAAAGGTGTTGAGTATAGGTGAGGATTGGTGCATGGTGGCTCAGCGGGTAAGACGCCGGGCTTGTCGATCTGAAGATCGCAAGTTCGGAGGTTCGAGACCCGAGCGCCATGTGACGGAGTGAGCTCCCGCACTCGCCCCAGCTCTTGCCAACCTAGCAATTCAAAAGCATGCAAATGCAAGTAGATTAATAGGTACCACTTCGGTGGGATGGTAACAGTGTTCCGTGTGCGTCATGCCAGCCACCTGACCGTGGAAGCGTCTTCGGACAGCGCTGGCTCTTCGGCTAAGAAATGGAGATGAGCACCGGCCCCTAGGTAACAGCATTCTGCGTGCGTCATGCCAGCCACATGACCATGGAAGCGTCTTTGGACAACGCTGGCTCTTTGGCTAATAAACGGAGATGAGCACCGGTCCCTAGAGTTGGACATGACTGCACAAATGTGCGGGGGGAACCTTTACCTTTACAGCTTTCTTTAAGAATAGAACTTAGGATAACTGGAAGATAGGCAAGGCAAATATGAAAATGGTTGATAATGAAATAGAGATGCTTCTTCATCAGCTAATTAACATATGTTTATCCTCTGATAGTTCTTAGAGAAGTATTATAGAAGTATTTTAATCATTGTTAGCTGCCTTGCAAACCAATTTGAGTATGAAGCTTGGCTATAAATCAAATACTTAGTGATCTAGTATGGTGTACCAGCTAGTAAGCTGGTGATATCTCCTAATCTAAAAAAAATGGTTTGTGCAACTTTCTTATTTTGTTCATAAACATGAAATAAATAAAACTATTCATTTGGATGTTAAAAACCTATTGCCTGGGCCTATATCTTTAGGTGAGACAGCATTTGCCTTCATAACATTCTGAAGAGGATCTTCCCGTGCCACTTGATTATGTTGAAAGAAGAACGAAGAAAGAAGAAGACGACGACGACATGATCCAAGGAGGTTGGATATAAAGGTTCTTATGCTGGTCTCCCTAGCTCAAATATGGGGCACCTTTTGGAGACTGTAGGCATAATTGAGAATATCAAAATGGTTGTCATAAGGGGAAAGGGTTGTTTTTTCACAAAACATCTGCTTTGATAGGTGGCAAATTGATGAGGTAGCTCCCTTCTACCTCAGGTACTCAAGGATGCTTTTTACCCCTTCATCATTTTTACTTCCATTTCCCCACCCTCCCTGCCCCCAAGCACATAGACAAACTTTCAAGCAACATATTGTTCAAATGGCTTTGATCTCGTTGTTTATTTAATCTTCATAACATTTTGAGCAGGGTTCCAAACCACATGAAGGATTTTAATCATATTCAACCTGTTGCGGTTACATCTTCTTACAAACCTTTTTCATTGATATGGGAATTTGGAACAAATTGCAGGATCCTGTGTCTCCTCTAAACATTCTTTCTGAAATGCCTGAAGAAAGCCATTAGGTGTGGGAAATGGTAGTCCCACCATGCACATAATTTTGTGTTTGTGTGTGTTCTTTCCTTTCATCTCCTCTTGTTGTGCACCAGTATAACAGATCACCAAAATACAACAGATGCCTGTATTCATACTTTCCAATTCTCCATAGGCAACAATGTGCAATTTGCATTCCGTCATCATTCTAAAATGGCTGGAATAGTCTGATATAAAATCTCCCAGTATACTTAATGTGTTTTAACATCTTTTGTGAGTTTTAATTCAAAAGGGTTTTTTGGAACTAGTTTTGTCTGAAAAGCAGGATAGAAAAGTGGTGATTTTTCTTCTTCATAACTCAGAAAGCTCAATGCCATTTGAAGCTTCACTTCATGAAGTTATATTGCAGTCATATTGCAAAGGAAACACAGTGAAATGAACAGATAGAATGGTAACATTTTATTCCTAGATTTCTACCAATTCTAATGGCTCGTCTGGGGAAATGTCGCAAACATGAAAACTTATTGAGTCAAGCAGTCAGAAGCAGGCAGGAGATCCCCAGTGGATACAAAAATATCAGCATTAAAGAGATGGCAGGTTTGAAACTCTTCTCAACATCTCTCGGGATGCAAAGAGGGCATCTGGACATGCAAGTCCCTTGCCTACTACTTAAATGGAAAAGGGGTTATTGAGGAACAATTCAATAATTTAGTCTGTGCTTTCTCTGAATTAACACGAATCGGAAATCGCACAAGAAGAAAATTCTGGGAATTATTACAAGTATAATGACATATATAACTCTCCTACTCTGTTACTTGGTTTTTTCCCACCCACCCCATTCCTCTTCCAACCTTTTCCCTCTTCCACTTTTCTTTTTTTTTTTTTTTAACAAATTTTATTAGATTTTAATTTTACATAGATAAAAGTTTGAAACAGAAAAGAAAATGGAAATACAAATCAAGAAAAAAGAAAAGATAAAAAAGTGTAGTAAAGGAAAAAAGGAAAAAAGATAAAGCTGAAACATAGAATTTGGTCAACTTCCGATTTGTATCTGGTCATGGTATTTTAAAAAATTTATCTTACATGCTAGGTCTATATATAACATTAAAGAATATTTCTTGTCTATTACATCAATATATATATATTTTAATCTTCAAATCCCCATATAAGCTTTGCCCCTCCCGCATCTTGTAAATAGTCAGTTAATGGTTTCCACTCTTTAAGAAAATAATTATTTGGATTTTCTTTTAATAAACATGTCAGTTTATCATTCTCTGCCATATCCATCAATTTTAACATCCAATCTTGTATCGTAGGCGATATCTGGTTTTTCCAATTTTGTGCGAAAATAAGTCTTGCTGCTGTAATCATGTATTGCATAATCCTTGTAAATTGCTTCCCAGGTTGTCCATCAATTATTCCCAGTAAAAAAAATTCCGGTTTAAATGGAACTCGAATTTGTAATATATTTTGCATCAATGCATGTATTTGAGTCCAAAATTTCTTTGCAATCTCACATGTCCACCACTTTTCCACTTTTCTAATTAGAAAACCAACTTTTGTCAACGATGTAAATTTCACACCATGCAATTGGGTAAAGATTTTAAATTGTCCTACAAAATCTGCTAGGAAGAAAGCAATCTGCCTGTCCCTAAAAGTCTAAGCAAAGTTTCTAACTTTCTAAAATTGACATTTTTCTCTTATGCAATCTCATTATAGCATTTTCTGTCACACTTCCATTTTGTCATCTTAAAAAAAATTCTGTGATGAGACTAAACATCTAAACCTTTAGTCCATAGATCATTTCACAAGAAAACTCTGTAAATGTCTTATTGTAGATGTGGGTCAGAGTACATCCAGAACAATAAAAAAAACCAGCTTGAATTTAGCAAAGTGCTCTTTGATTTTTCTTAATAAATAACCAGAGTGAAAATGTGTGGTTCAGTCATACAGTGTGGGAAGATGGAAATTATCCCTTAAAATTTACATATTCATATTTTGTATATTTTAAGAATACCTCCACTGCCTTCCTTTCCATTTAATTGCTTTAGTATAGAAAAGACAAGAAGAAAAAAGTATTTTAAAAAATACCAAGAACAAAAATTAAAAACAAAAGAAAAAATAAGGAGAAAACACACACACACACACACACACACACACACACAGACAGAAACAGAGAGAAACACATAAGTTTTTAAATAAAGTATTGACCAGTCTTTCCATTATGTCAACAAAGGGTCTGTTCATAAGAGGCAAAACACGATCAATTCAGGATATAATCTGGCACTGACTTTCTGTTGTAAAAGAGTTGTCTTTGTTTTTTTGGTTGTGCCCAATGCTCTGAAAATCCCTGGTTCTTCATGTATTGATGAATTTCAAACTTTTGGTGCACAGTTGACATTCACATCTCAAAACTGTTTCAAGAACTAGAAATGGAAAATGGAACAATAAGGTAAAGGTTCCCCCCGCACATTTGTGCAGTCGCTACCCACCGAAGTGGTACCTATTCATCTACTTGCATTTGCATGCTTTCGAATTGCTAGTTTGGCAAGAGCTGGGGCTGGTGTGGGAGCTCACTCCGTCACGCGGGGCTAGGGATTCGAACCTCCGAACTTGCGATCTTCGGATCGACAAGCCTGGCGTCTTACCCGCTGAGCCACCACGCCCCTACCAAGAAAGCTGACATGTAGTTAATTCATGGAACAGAATCTTCTGATACAAGCTTTAGCAACACAGAGAAATAATGTACTGCAATAACATAATTATAATTTTATTTTTTTAAGCTGTTCAATTGTGTCCGATTCTTGGAGACTTCCTGGACAAGTCCGTGCAGTTTTCTTGGCAAGGTTTTTCAGAAGTGGTTTGCCATTGCCTCCTTCCTAGGTCTGAAAGAAAGTGACTGGCCCAAGATCACCCGGCTGACTTTGTGCCTAAGGCAGGACTAGAACTCACGGTCTCTAGGTTTCTAGCCTGATGCCTTAACCATGACACCAAACTGTCATAATTTTATTATATTATTAATACCAAATAAGGAACCTCCTACCCGTCCCCTCCAAAATCTATGACCCCTGGAAGAAACAGAGAATATATATATATGATGAATACACACACACACACACACTTTGGCTATTTAAAACAATACATACCAACTTTTTACCACACCATTTCAGAGTTAAAGCTCACAACTTACATGCACAGCTAAGTCTACAGACAGCACATTAATGTCACTTTACAGTGGATGTGTTTTGATGAGCCTCTGATTCTTTTCCCTCCACTAACTTCCACCCTGCTTCCTTTAACAGCTGCCCAATAACTATTTAAAGACATTACCTAATTGCTTGGAATTGAAATTTGGAGAATGCACATGACTCTACATTGAACACCAGCTGGCAGTGAATATAGTACACACCAGTTGTATTGAGATGTCATTGTGCCTTTCCAGTTCTAATCGCCAATTATGACTCTATTAGCCATTGCTGGCAGTTCATCTGCTCCTGCATCAGCTGAGGGGGACTTCAGAATGGACCTCTGATCTTCAGGTTTCTGCTTCGCTGAGTCCTTAGCAAAGCAGCTGTCATCTGGAGACACAGAGGAGGTAACGCATTGTCTCGGCGAAGGTAACTACTCCTGACCTTACAACAATTTACGGAGGAAATACCTGCCTGATGGTGGCATGAGCACCATTTTTTTTACTGACTTGCAATGGCTCTGCAAATTAGAGACAACAGGATAAATCTATGACCAGCTCACTAGACACTTCATTAAATCACTGTTCCCTTGCCTTGTAGAGCACTAATAGAATCACAGTTCTCGTTAGCTACTGAATAAAAGATCAATCACACACTCTTGCTACAAGCTTCCAAAGGAAACACAGAAAAGGGAAGAGAGAGAGGAAGAGAGAGAGAGAGGCATATTTAGGATCATAAGAAAGATTCCGAATGGCCTCTCTGCAAGTTGGTTAAATTACCTTTTCCACAACTGGCTCAGAATGTAATACTCCAAGGAACTTGTTAAGTCTGCTCTCAAAAGCTGCTCTCTAATATACGAGTACAAGCCCTGGTCAAAAGTTCATAATGTGCATATGTAAAAAGGTACTAAATTGCCTGAGGGCTAAAACCAGAGGAGTTTAATTGCAGCAAAATGCTGAAAATGGTCTACCGAGGATCCTTCTTTGGGATCCATGCTGTATCAGCTGATAGAAGTTTGGAACATAAAAAGCTGTGCAACCACCCTTCCTTAAGTGGGGCTGGATGTACTGGCTGTGGCGCTTGCACCAGTGCTGGGTTGTAATGACTAAAAATGGAAAGGAAGATTCACAGATTCCCTTAATACAAATAAAGAATTTAAAGGGGCTACACTTCATCATTCATACTCGTACGGCCAAAAATGCAAATGTTAAATAGGAATACATATTGTCACAGGGCAACATACAACACGTGTAATGAAACTGAAAGGAAATTCATCTTGGAATACGATGCTTTAAATAAACTTGCCTTAGCTTTATTAATTACTTCTGAAATATATGTCACAATTTGAACAATATCCTGTTACAGTTGTTGTTATTCACAGTAGGTGCTTCAGTGGTGCTTCAATGGTGTGGATGCATGATGATGATGATTTAATTCTAGTGTAACAAAAATTACATTCTCCCTGACTCTATTTGCTGACATAAGGCACATTATTTTGTGCTGAAATATCCAAAATCAAGTTCCAATCATAATGTGGGTGGGTGTTAATAGTGTTCCAAGAAGTCCAACATTCTTCATGCGAGAAATTATTCAACACCTATAGGTCTCAATGATAATACAAATGTTTCCAGCCCAAGATATTTATGGCCTTGCAGTTTACATCAGCATCTTGGGCAGCCCGCTGAGAAAAATAGAATTGTCCTTTCTGTGTCATGTTAGAGAAGAGAGGGCCACGTTAAAGCAAATTTTCTGCAATACATCTATTGATCCAACTTTCTTGAATCTGCTTAGGAACGCAGTGAGAGGAGAGAGACCAAGCACCATACTTGATACAAAACTTATAGTGGTGGATTTCTTGACAGGAACAAACAGTTCTATGGAACTCCACACGTTGAAAATAACTTGGTACTTAATTATTAACCAAAGGTTTACAAGACTTTTGTGCCCATATTAGTAGTAAACTGCCAAATCTCTTTCTGGTAAGAGGTACTCAACCTTGGTTCAACAAGCTATGTATAACACAACAAAGCAATATTTCTGAACAAATGTTTTTAAACTTTATGTTTGTGTGCCTGTGTGTGTATAAACAGATCTCCTAACATAAAACATGAGTGATCTTTTCTTTATAGTAATTTTATTAAAAATTACAAATAAAAAAATAAAAACTAATACAAACTAATAGAAATGAAAGAAATAAGAAGATAGTAAAGAAAAAGAAATATATAAAGAAATGACTTCCCCCTTCATCACAAGTGTAAAGAATTTTAGTAACTTCTCACCTTCTCTTAAAATACAACAAATGAACTCATCGTCCCATATCCCATCTCTTATCTATAGACAAATCTTTAGAGCCTCATCATTCAGTCCTAATCAGCAAAAGTCCATTAAGGGTTACCAGAGATAACAACATATATATTTTAACCTTGATCACATAAACCAACTCGATATTCCTTCCTTTTAACAATTTTGATCTTTAATCCCTTCAAATAATGTCCTAGAACTTGATTTCTTTTCATTTTTTCTTATTCCTTCTCACAAAATTCTTCAAAGCTTTAACAACTCTCTTTTGTAAATCCAATTTTAAAACTGAGTGATCTCAATTTTAAAATTCAGTCTGCCCTGACTACTTCAGAGTTTAATAATTAATAATTAATACTTAATAATTTAATTAATAATTTAATAATTAATTATAATTTAACTCACATTGTTTCACAAGCAAAAGGGATATTAAATGCTGAGTCCCATGTGGTATACAGTATTATTTTCTAGTCTTCCTCCTAATCCTAACTGCAGCAGCCTCTGTCTTCCAAAAGTGAAAGTTGACATTATGATCTGGTGGCTTTGTTCTACTGCAAACAAACAGAAGAATAACCACTTCACTCCAAAGTGTCAGCAGCAAAATCCTTTCAATGGATAACAGGGATAAAGTTGATAATTCATTTACTTGACCTCGAGAGAACAGTTTTGATGAAACTATATACAGAAGCAGAGCTGTAGTGGTAACAGCATTTACTGCGATAAAT
Organism: Charina bottae; assembly: GCA_023362775.1. Taxonomy (NCBI): domain Eukaryota; kingdom Metazoa; phylum Chordata; class Lepidosauria; order Squamata; family Charinaidae; genus Charina; species Charina bottae. The sequence continues at coordinate 9,186,411 of JALMGJ010000015.1, forward strand.
ACAACTCTCAGAAAATGACAAACCAATAGCATCTGACAACAAAGTAAAAATATAACACACACTTTCATCTGTTTACTCTTGACATTTGGTGCTGAAACATGGCCAGTTATTCAAGCTGGCAGAGAAATACAAGTCTCCCAAGACTAGAAAGGAAATATCAGTCTTTTAAAAGAGAAAGGGGGAAAAAAGGGCTGTGTGTGGAGGAATTGCAGAGGCAAAGAATAATTTCAAAATTAAGTAAAACTCAAAAACATTCAGGCGCAAATGTGTCTCTATAAGGTTCATCTAGACCTTATATGGTCTATATAAGCTATCTTGTTTCCTGTCTGGTACCCTGCTTGTATAATTATTTGCTCCAACACTTTCCTAAGTTAATCAAGACTGACAGATTATAAAGTTGAGCTTTGTCCAAACTAAAAGGTGTTTTACTTATCACATAGCAGTGTATATCAGTTCAGGAGCCAATCTTGGCTTTCCAACAAGTAGCAGAGAATATGTGCCTTTTTCAATCACCTATAAAAGCCACTACATATGAGAATGTATCTGGTACTACCTCCTCTGGATATTCAAAATGATTTTTTTTCTCTAGACAAATAGTAATAATGATGACAAGCTGCTGTAGAAGCTCCTGTAGGAAGTAGAAAAACGTTAGGAAAAGTATCGTAAACAATCCATCTTACCTTTAAGAAAATATAGAAATGTGCCATTATTTGTGGCATACCACAGACCAATGGATCTTACCCTTACATATTTTAATTTTCACCCATCACTGTCAAAACCTAGGTCTCCCAGGATAGAAAGAAATACCCTATTATTTCCAAGAATGGTATTGATGTGTTTATAGGCATTCTGCTAACAAATCACTCATTTAGAGCAGCTTTGGGGATGTTCATGTTTCAGTGATTTACAAACTCCAACACAGATTATTTCTGTGTCCACCTGTGACACATGTACTGTAGTTGAGAACCACTGCCATAGACCAACCACTTTATATGAAATTCCCAGAGATACTTTTCATTTGTCAGGAGAAATGAAACAGCAACAGCTGGATAATAACTACCATGAAAATATCAAACCCTACCCATCCGGGCAAAATAAGAAAACCAAAACTACAGAGATTTCTGTAAAGTATAATTAAGGTGGAGTCTCTCTGAAAACTTCTTTTCCAGATTTCTCCCCACCTGGGCTGAGATGCCATTTATAAGAGAAGCTGTCAATTGACTTTCCTGCAGTTTGTTCCATTCCTATCCCAGCTTCCCTACAATCTCTTGCAATAAAGAAGAATAAGGACTCCATCTGGAAGGTTCTGCTTCAGAAACCGACAGCCTCTCTTAGGCAAACTTTGTATATGCAGAATAACAAATATTCCATTTTCTACATGAACAAGTCTTCCCATGCATCAAAAATGGCCTATTTGAAATGTCTTTTATCATCCGAGGGCTTATATTTATCTCTTTTCTGGGAGAAGATTTTCCAATATTATAATTCCTCTCAAGTAGCAGCTATAGAAAGAATGTTTCTCCAATTAGTATAATTCTTCAAGTACTGTATATGGATTTCTGACACACAGAGAAGAGTTGGTCATATCAATATTGGCATTATGGAACTGCAAAAATATGGTGTCACTAAAATTATGGATGGAACTTAGCTATGCTTTATATACCCACCTCTGCTAAACAGGAAATAAAATTTTGCATGGTACTTCCCTCTTTCTCATTGACAAAACCTCCAGAAAAATAAACACACCTGAACTGTGAAGGTATAAATGCAACATTCAAACATACTGATTTTTTGTCTGTGTTTTTTCATCTTTATTTCCATAATAATTCAATAAGAAGTGGGCTAGATAAATTCATATTTTTCTCTTGAGCCCTAGGTGATCAATTTACTAATATTTATTCCGTTTGCTCCCTGAAATGAACAAGAAAGACAGGATAGGATCAATCATTCCACCACACACAGTAAATCATTTTATGTAAGTTCATACAAGTATCTGCAGGAAATAAGCAGTATATTATATTTACTTCAACAAATTATTTCATTATATGAATTTTATGTTCCAAACTTAAATAGGCTAAAATAATGCCCATCTTTTAGAATCAAAGGTTGTTTAAAAGCAGCACTGAGGATCACAATTACGGTCAGCGGAAAGAAGGTGGTATCATGCAGCCTTTTCCAAGCTTCACCCTCCAAATATGTTGGGAGTACAACTCCCAGAATTCTTAGCCAGGATTGGGGAATGCTCCTGTAATAAGATGAAGCAGTATTCTTCATCTCATTATCTTCATTTCAGGAAGCCTAAGAGCAGTGACTCTTTGGCCTCTAGATATTTAATGAAACCAATCAGGACAACAATAACTTCCTGTGAGCTTCTGGGAAAGAAATGGTGGGCTGAAGATGGCTCCGCAAAAAGCAGAGCTGATGACCATGGCAGAATGAAGAACCGGCGAGTAGACCAGCTCGTCATAATTCTTCTCTGGACAAGGAGAAGACTTGAGATCGCCCACAAGTGCTCCAGACAGTGTCTCCTCATGAGACAGCAGTCTCCAACGGGTTTAAAGCTCTGGGAGATGAGGAAATAGCCAACTTGCTCACACTGTGGTCACCGCCTTTGAAAGGACACTGGGTTCGCATACTTCCTTTTCTAATCACTTACTGTATGTATATTGCTTGTTAACTGCTTTTCAGCTATTAACAGCTGATTCAACCTTTGAATCAACAACTTTGACAGCGCGGGGTGAGTTTCCTTCAACCCTTAGTGAAAGAAACTTTTAACTACGAGTTTAAGAACTTAAAAAAAAATTTTTTTTTAGAATAAACAGCAAATGGGTGATTAAAACTTTGATTTTAGAAAGTTACAAATGGACTAAGGGTCCAGATAAATTTGAAATAAGATTTCGGAATTAATTATAAAGAATCCTTCCTGTGGGAAAATGCTTTTGATTTTTTTTAAAAAAAACCATAATAAGATCTTTAAAAATTGGACACTAGAGAGAACTAGACATAATTAAAGATTATAATTAAAGGAGAAGAACACCAAACTCGACTTACAATTACAGAATGAAGCAAAATATTCTTACATTGGACATATTGAAGGATATTTTTGAAAAATGGACTCAGAAATTAATTTTAATAGTGTCAACAGAGACATCTGCCTCTATGGAGAGACGGTGTCTAAAAGATGTTATGGAAGAGGAACATGTTTTACCTGACAAGATCGAGACTGAGTTGAAAGTGGATTTAAAAATCTTCTGCGCCTTCTACTTTTTCTTCTTTTTCTTTTTTTCTTTTTTAGTTTGTATTAGTTTGTATTGTTGTAATTGTAATCTCTAATAAAATTACTTTTTAAAGAAAAGGACAACTCTAAATTCCCAGGCAACCTAGGTATTCAGTTGGGAAGCGAATACCACTGGTAAACTGTTGCTGGAGCATCTCGTCAGGCCAATGTTTCCGGTGGCTGTATCTGAACTTACATGGGCTTTCATGCCAATATGTCTATGAAGGTTCTCAGTCATCCAGGTGGAATTGTCTGTAGCTTGAATCATGTCAACTGGATTTCTATTTTCTTAATGGAAACGTTTCGCTCCTTATCCAAGGGGCTTCTTCAGTCTGAGCAACTTCTTCCCTTACCAACTTTGCTCAGACTGAAGAAGCCCCTTGGATAAGGAGCGAAACGTTTCCATTAAGAAAATAGAAATCCAGTTGACATGATTCAAGCTACAGACATTTCATGCCAATAGTTTTCACAATAATGGTCAGACGTGTCTCGCCAAGAAGGTCTTTAAAGGCCACATCGAGCCTCCGATGAGGTGTGTTACTCAAGCATTGTAAGGTTGTAGGCATAAGAGAACATGAACTGCCCCAAAGGAGAAAAATAACGATCATTGAAACATATGTTTATCATGACTGGCCCAAGGAGAATGTTATGAATGAAATATAACAGGATCGACAGTCACTTTACCTTTTCAATACTGAAATAAAAAAAAAAATCCAAAGTGAAGAAAAGCAGCAATACTATAAGAACTATAGTAAAAAATACTATTATGAAGCTTTTGGGCTTTTCTGCTTCTTTTCTGGAACATGGAAAATATTTGTCAAGGCTTTGCTCTAAAAGAAGCGACTTTCTGGCTCGGATTACTTGGACCTTCTTACTGTTTACTCGCTGTCCTTTTCTTTTTTTCCTGCAAAGTCAGAGGAGACTTCTCTCAATACTTCAAATAAATAAAATATCCAGCTGCACAAACACTATACATTCAGCTAGATTACTTTGGCTTCTTATGGAATATTTGACTTTCCCCAGAATGTAAATGATTAAAGAGAACCTATCACATGAAACTGATTGGGGAAAGGTTTCAAGTGGTATGGCAGTTTTTCAAAGATGGCAGGAGAAGAAATAAAGACCACTGTAAGGAAAAGCAACCCGGCCATTTCTAGAGGTCAGGAAGTGGTAAAAATATCCCTGCACAAAGCACCCTTTGAGAAACTTTCTAACATTAGACTTATCCTTCAGAGAAATACATTAGATTGAGTTTGAGATTGCACACAAGCACAGCTAGTATGTCATGTTAGGCTTACCATGACTTGGGGCAATCCACTAGGAATTTTGCCTAGAGAATCTCCACTGGAAAATGGTTTTGGAAAGAATGGAAACTTTCTTCAGCACAGGTGCACAGTGAATGCCTTCCATCACTTATTATGACCTATCAAGTGCTTATATACATCCCTGTGTTTTCGCAACTGCAAGCAGGGAGATGTTTGAAAACCAACAACAGACTAAGATCTAGTCTGAGATGTTGTGGAGGTGGGCTTTATGGGCTTCTATTTTAGGAGCAGAGTAGTCATTCCATCATCCTAGCATATAGAATTGGAGCTACAAGTTCTGACAGACGGGGAATGGAGCAATACTAAGTTATGTGTCTCTTCCTGATAGATCTTTGCATTACATTCATTAGAAGGAAGGGCACAGAAAGCAGACCAAGAATAAGTAGGAAGAAAGAAGGAATCCATCTTCTGGATTATTCTTGTATCCGCATTCAACTTCTGGGATTGCTTGTGTTTCTGAGCATTGATCAATGCCCGTTGGGGGAGATGGGCGGTCATATAAATTAAATAAATAAATAAATAAATCTTAGGGACAGGGAACAAAAAAGAAAAAAATGATGGTATAAAACGGATTCAGACTGTGAATCACAGTGACTGTGTGTCACTGAAAGCCATGGGTAGCAAATTTTGATAACTTTTGAATATCTGCAAAAGTATATGGGTTTCTGCCTATCTTAAAAAAAGAAAACAGGGAAAGATAGATTAAAAACCAAGCATTATTTAATTAATAATGATTTAATAGTTACTATTACATTTATTTAATAATTGGCCTGCTCGGTTAGACACAAATGGAATAATTGTTCTTCATTCCAATAAAGCGTATAGAATAAATCCCATCAGTATGCATTTTAATGCAAGGTCACTTTTATCAATGAATGAAAAATATTATAAATATTATAAAAATACTATAAAATTGAAAAACAAAATGCACACAAGACATATATATATATATACTCCCATGAACTATAAAGTATGAACTTCCAAAATTGAAAACGCTGTCCATATGCCATTATGCAATGCAATTCATGGATGGCAAAACTGAAGAATTTGCAGAAACAATATCTCCTGCTTAGAAACTGAACACCGGAAATTCAATGTCAGTTCAAAAATGTTATGGATGCTACAAGTTTGTGGAGATGTTACCTTTGCTTTCCCCCCAGAAATCTTGAATGTAGGGGGGGGGGAAATCCTGCTTTCCCCAACACATTTTTTAACTTGGGGTGGGGGTAGGGGCACAGAAAAACTGAATATATATTTTCCCTTGATTTTTTTTCCTGATTTTTCTAGATTTTAAAATCTTGAATCTCTAATGAAAACATAATGCAAAATTGTAGGACACTGCATAAGCATTATGTAACTAATAATGCATAAATTCTTATGTAACTACACTAAATTCTTATACAACAGATGATGTGGTTTAATTACAGCACAAACCAACAAAGCATGCCCAAACTATGCCAAATACTTTTTTCTATGAGTCGCAGTCTAGCCGTTTTCTGAACAGCCAACAGTGGAGGCAAGAACGCCATCTTAGAGAAGTTGTTACATGGTTGATCGATTGTACTGCTTGATTTTTCTATCAGATACTCTAAAAACAAATAAGTTAAACCAATTGGATGATGTATTCCTTCCCCTTCTCCTTGCCCCTAGAAATTCTACAAAACTCTGTTCTTCATCCACTAGAACAGCAACATCACCATGTTTTTTCATGAATCTGACAATTTGGAACGAAATATATGTTATGATTAGATGGTGGGCGTTGGTTTCAATATCTAATGTCACACTAATTTTGCAGAGGAAAGAAATTGTTGAGTGAAAAGGCTGCTTGTTGCCTGCACTGAAAACACAGCTTCGAGATATACTATGGCCACGTAATGCACGAATGTTTAAAATTAGAATACATTTTTGCAAAAGTCTGTTCTTTGTAGGCGCTCTGAGTATCAGTATCAAGCAAGGCTCACACGTGAGCTTTACAAACAAAATTAAAGTATTTACTGAACGAAAATAACATGTCATAAATACACTGAAATGCATTTATTAGAAATGTAAACATTGCCCTTTTTCTTAAGAAATAATTGTTTGTTTTCCATTTTAGCAATGGATTGTCTTCTCAGACTCTTTTTTCCCATTTAATATAAACTACATGCAAAACGTAAGCAACATACCTGTTTGTATATAACCAAATCTGAGCTACAAGGTTCATAAATATAAGCCTTAAGAGTTTGAAACTTACTCAAAATATGTAAGTGTGTGTGGAAGGGAGAAAGAACAAATAATCTCTCTTGGGGGAAGATATCAACAAGAAATGGGAGGTATCAGCAGAATGGAAATCTAAAGACAGGAATGGCACAGTAACTTCTAAGTGACCCAAGTTGACTATTTTTAACTTAAGCAAGTCTGGGAAGAGATGGTACATGCTTACGTATAAACCAGCATTGCCTTATTTGCTGTTCTTCACCTGTGTTCCTGCCTGCATTGAACATATTCCCATCAAGTGGGAATATATATATCAAGTGGGAAAGCAATGAAAATGTCAGTTACAGCCAGACCAAGAAGGCCCCAGAAAAAAAAAAACACAAACACAAACCTACACCTATTTTTCAATCTTCTCAAGAACACATTCGAGCTTCTTTTCCTTAAGATAAATGAATATGGACCGATGTACAAGAGTATTTAATTACATACCTTACCTTGTTTGAATATTTGTATTTTATTAGTCTTAGGACACCAAAGGGCCAATAGAGGTAGTGACAGTTTTATAAGCACAACATACTTCTGTTCTGATTTACTGTGGAACAAAAGAAGCTGGGGATCACACTTTGAAGTTTCATACAAACCCCTAGCACTGCTCACAACTTACTTAGAATCAAAATAATCTGGCTGGTCGAAATGGAGAACTTTAATTAGTTCAGTATGAGGGGGCATCTTGAGACAGCTAGAATGAAGCCTTGAAACCACTTTAATGATGGTTTTTATGAGTTAAAGGGTTTTTCAAGATTGCTGTGTCCATTTAGATTCAATTTGGTTAAAAAAAGAGAGGAATCACTGTGGTTTGGTCAGCCAGCAGGTTTTGTACAAGTATAACAACTGAAACATCTGCTGCTTGAAAGCTGCCTTGATTATTTGGGCTATGGAGTAGCAAATCAAGTCAAATCTTTATTTTGGTCACTGACCAGCATAGCATTACAATTTGATCAAAACAAAGTAGTCAAAATCAGAAGCACTGGGCTTGAATCTCAGTTTCTTCCGTAAGATAACAGAATTAGACGAAATGTTTATTTCTGCTAATACTCTAACTCTTAAGACTAAAATAGTTATTATTGTTAGTACTAATATTCTAAATCTGTAATTCCCATTAAATCTATATTTCTAGCTGTAAACTAGTGGTTAGATCTAAGATACATAAGCCGAGAAGAAAGGCTTAAATCTAAACTTCCCAGATTTATGAAGCTAGAGGCGCAATCACCTCTCAACTGACTTGATTTGATTTGGGCTATGCATCAAGATTTGTGTGGTGCAGCAATTCATCCTCATCCTGATAAATTGGGCCCTGTCTTCTGTGCAATGGGTCTCTCTGGAGCAGCTGTTCCACATCTAGCATTCTCTAGGCATTGTGGCATACAAACCAAAGCAAGCTAGGAAATGCAGCTCACCCTAACTAGAAGCGTTCAGAAGAGGAAAGGCTGACCTAGAACATCACATCTTTTCTTCTGAGCATTTGTTCCTCAGATAAAGAATCATATTTTACTTTCACTTCTCTTTGTTAATTAGATTTTAAAATACAGTTGAGGGAAAGGGACAAGGGAAGAATTATCTGCCATTCAGATCTAAAAGAGACTTAACTCACAAAATAATTCACACCCGGTCCGCAATGCTTGTCCCACTAGATCTGGCAAATGAGCATGCTCCAGGTCCCACTGGTGAAGTAGGGTCACCTGGTGAACCCCAGGAAGTGTGCCTTCTCTGTCATGGCACCTGTCCTGTGGAATATCCATCCTCCTGAAATACACATAGTCCCAATCCTGTTGGCCTTCTGGAAGACTGAGAAGTACTGGTCCTCCCCCGGGCACTGGGGCCAGGATATTGATGGAGCTCTGGTGTGGATGTGGTTTGTTGGATGAGCTAATACACCTTTTTTTTTTTGGAGGGGGTGCTCCACCTGGTTTCTTTTTAATAGGTCTTATAGTTGGTTTATTTTTATTTATGTTCACTGTCCAGAGTTCCTGGGGCATATGGGCAGCTATATAAATGTGTTAAATAGATAAAGTGCAAAAATGTACTAGTAGAGAAAAAGATACCCACCCAGCACTTGGGATCATGTGCGTATCCCTTTCACATTGACTGATGATTAAACACTGTTAGCACAAATATTGCTAGTAACCAGTTGTACAAAACCAAAGTCATATGTATATTGGAAAAGAAATAAATAAGAAATCAGGGGTTGTTGTCATTTAGCTTTCAAATCCCTGTTATTTTCCTTATTTCTTCTATTTCATTTCTAAAACAATATCACTTACTTAGGATATTTGTTTATCGATGTTTATAATCCCTTGCATATAGGAGGAAAGCCCTAACACAGAATAACCCAACATTTTATTTTATTTTAAGAAGAGATCATACATTTTCTTATACTAATTTAGTTATTGGACACTTACCAGTAAATCCACTGCTATCATAGGGTGCTCTGCTTATAATGTGAAACGTGCAGAATATTTCAGCATAAATGAGAAATGGAAACTTAATACAAACAAAAGTTTCTCTTCATGCTCAGTCTCAAGATTGGTATTTACCCTTACAGACTTCAAATACACTTCAGAAGTCCCCTATGACTAATGTCTAGCACGTTGATATTCATTTTAATGTTCACCTGCTGCCCTTTTTCTCTTCTAATTAAACCGGAGGATATATTCCTTAACAACTGCAAAGCGAAACAGGCAATATGCACATCAGACTCACCCTTCCTGTTCTGCCTAGACTGCTCCATCCTTGAAAAAGGAGGACCCTTTGCTCTTCCAAGATTTGCTTATCAAATGAAAAGTCCTGAAAGTTTGTTACAGATAGGTCACTGAACCTATATGTAAGTGTCTTGTGTAATCTCTAATTTACTTTATTTATAAGATTTACATAGCCATAAAATACAACTGTGGGTGGCTCTCAACAATATTGGACAAGTTAATAAAGAAACAGTGATCCAGCAATTATTTAATGAGACAAGTAGCTAAAGCTGAATTGCCAGAACTGAAGATATACTTTTTAATGCCAATCATGAACTTTCTTCCTGGATAGAAAAGCAGAACAGAATTGTCCTTGATAAGTAAAAAGCCAGATCTACTTGCTGAAGCTCAGAAAACAAAGACTGTGAGAACTAAGCCAACCGACTAAATTCTAAATTCTGAACTATCCATCTCCAATCTTGCCTGGTCTAGACATCCAATGCTAAATGCTGATTTTTTATTAAAGGAAGATGCTCATCTTTTCACAGTATGATATGTGACAAAAACAGCCTCAAACCCAGTCTGAGCTATTTAGGAACATAGATAAATATTCCTCAATTTGAATCAAAATGGTTAGATTTGATGCTTTTTCTTATTAATATTCAGGTGAACACATCCAACCAATGGTTGCTAATCAAGCAATGGCTTTGCATCTGGCATCCTGCCTCATTTCCTAGTGCTTCTAAACAGGATTGGAGCAGAGATAATTGTTCAAAAATGCAATTATCCAACTAGAGTTGCCTATGGTCAAGACAGTTAATTTTTTTCATGATTATACATTATAATTCTGCAATAGTCACAGTGTTATATTCCCATTCATTTAAAGACAGACAGCACACAACACATCTGTTAAAACTCGAGCACCACTGTTGGCTGTGCACTGAAACAGGAAGCGTAATCCAATCAGCTCAGGTTTCCAGCCTTTCTTAATGCAAAAGGATTTAAAAATTCAGTTTGCTGAAACATCTGCTGGGCTCTTTCAGCCTTAACACACGATACTTTCTTTGCTCTCCTATTTGCCAACGCCAACATTTTATTCTAAGGCAGAACTGTGGCAAACATACAACTCCTAAATTTAGACATCAGTGAGGTGCTGCAGAATTAATCATTTCAAGCTTACTTTTTCATTTTTCAAAAAGAGGTCAACATTTCTTTTTATACTTCTTAATGCAGCCCATCTTTACTTGGGGGGTTTCCTCAAGCATGTTGCATTCTGAAAGCTCTCATTTCTCACAGATTTGGTCCTCAGCAGGGACTCATATTTAGACATATGACACATGGGCACAAAACTACATGACCCTGATAACACACAAGGGTTTATCAAAGACCAACCCAAACAGTCAAGGGACGCAGCCTTTTTGTTTTACCACAAGCACCACAATTATATAAATGGTCAAGACCAACAAATGAAATGCAATAGGTATAAGTAAATTTCTAAAAAGCCAGTCTGATTTCAATCAATAATCAATCAATCCACATGTATAAAATATTGTGCTCTTACCAATGACTTGGTGAAAGGTCGAGCCAGAGTAAACAGGAGGGTGTACACCCACCAGTTGTGATGAAGGGATGAGTAGATCATATTTCCAGGATGCACTGCATTTGAGATAACTCCACGGGGGGAAAGGCGACGATTCAGCTCATTCGATAGAAGAATAGTGCAAAGCTTAGACCGATTATAGGCCAACATAGCCCAATATTCTTTCTTTGATGGCGAAAGCAAGTTGAAGTCAAGTTTTCCTGAGTTGTCTTTAATATCCGTGAACCTTCAAAGCCAACCCAAACAAAAAAGTGTTAGGATGTTGAAATCAAAATGTCTGCTCTTGGTTAAAATAGAGTTGGTATGCACAAAGAGGGTAATATTGCAGCCCTACCCCTGCTCAAAGCATTAATGCTTTGGAAGGCTTGTGTGACTACTCCAAAATCTATCTCCAATGAAATACACTCCTGTGCAGCCATAGGCCCTGTCAGTGAAGCAGAGTGGCTGTACATGCAAATACATTGTGCAGACATGCAAGCCTTCCAAAGGAGGTGGCTGCTTTAAAATTTTAAGGAAGGGTGCTTTCATTCATGCCAAGTTGTTCTACAAAACACTTCTACTTTGTACAACCGTAATATCCTCTTCTCTGAATAAAACTTCAATTAACACATCCATTCCTACAAATGAAGCTTCCAAACATACACATCAGGGCCACATGTGTTTCTGGCTAGATTGTTGCAGAGAAGAGAAGAGAAGCTGCTTAAAAGCATGCTTCCACCATTCATAAACTTACTTTCTGGTCTGCATAAAGCTGTTACTGACAGAAACAATTCCTGCTAAAGCATTGGTTAAGCCAAATATCAGCAAAATAAGCAAACGGGTAGCCTTTCTTTCTCTCTCTCTCATTCTCACACACACCCCTCCAAGTATGTCACCAAAAGTGGACTTAGTGATATACCTGACACAATATCAAGCTTGATACCAGATTCTCCTGCCTTGTTTCTGTGCAGCTGCAAATTGTCTGCAATGCTCCACTTATGCTTGTTTGACTGGAAATGGGAATCCATCTTCTCCAATTACCCCACTGCTCCCCCCCCCCCCCAACACAAGATAACAGATACATCAGGAGTGTCTGGGCCACATCTTGTTTATCCCTTTTTTTTTTCCGGCAACCAAAGCTATAAGAAACAAGGCACAATAATCATGACATCACGGAGGGAATCAGGCTAGCTACTTGATCTGGAAGAAGGGGGTTGCCCCTTCCCAACTAGGGTGTGTTGGCTATGTTTAAAAAAGGAACTTTCAGCTGTGTCCAATAGTTTATCAAAGGTTTAACACATTTTCTTTAGGTCATTACCAGTAGGACTAATGCAACCATGTTTCCGTCTTTGACAATCAAAAACCTACCTTCAACTTCCTTAAGATGGAATACACATTGCCTAAGGTATACAAAATTAAAATCTTGTGTAACCAAATATGTTTACATGTTGTCTGACTGGCTGACTACATGTTCTCTTTCTGGTCACCTTTCCTTTGTACCTGATGTCTACTTCTCTCCCATGAGTGTTATACTTGTCTCCTTAAGACACATCTGGTTATCCTACTATTTCATTGCTGCCTTTCCTTTTTTCATTCCTTTATTTCCTCTCTAACGTCTCTCTCTCTCTCTCCTAAACCTTAGATTATAAAATGTGGAGAAGATCTGTTTTGATTTCTCCAGGTTTTTAAAATCTGATCTCTATCCATTTTAAACAAACAGATCTTAAAGAATTCACAGAACAGAAGAATGCTGAAATCAGTATGAGATACAAATAACTTTGTGCAATTCAGCATCGACAGATCAGAGTGTGGAGTAGCCTGAATTCATGAAAGTTTACTCCTACTTTGAAATGAATAGGTGTTGTTCTCTGCAGCAAAATCCATACAGTTTGCTGCTTCTTTTTATTTAGTACAGTTGATCTCTGAATCTCTACATGATCAAAATTAAGGGCCTATTATGTTATCTAAACAATATAATGTCAATAATTTTAACTAATATTGTATAAATATCATTGTATCAAAACAATTATATAAACTATCAAGTTTTACAACAGTGTAATAAAAAGGAAAAGAAAAAGAAATACATAAAAGAGAGGCAAGTCTTGACCAATAGATCTTGACTGAAAGCTCACAGAATTATAAATCAAGTTGCTGCAATGTGGCAGGCTGATCTCACTGAGTTGCCTATTCTGATTCTCCATAAAGGTAATGGAATTCTAAAAATAAAAAAATAAAAAATTAAGGGCTTATTAAAAATTAAATGAGTACCAAGAAATCAAGATTCAATCCAGAGCAGGCAGAAGTACTGATTTTGAGAAAGTTTCTGAATCTGAAATTATCTTGGCATAGCATATAGCAACAAATATATACCCAATTTCCCTGTAGTAACCTATGGCTGCGAGAGCTGGACCATAAGGAAGGCTGAGCGAAGGAAGATAGATGCTTTTGAACTGTGGTGTTGGAGGAAAATTCTGAGAGTGCCTTGGACTGCAAGAAGATCAAACCAGTCCATACTCCAGGAAATAAAGCCAGACTGCTCACTTGAGGGAATGATATTAAAGGCAAAACTGAAGTACTTTGGCCACAAAATGAGAAGACAGGATACCCTGGAGAAGAAGCTGATGCTAGGGAAAGTGGAAGGCAAAAGGAAGAGGGGCCGACCAAGGGCAAGATGGATGGATGATATTCTGGAGGTGACAGACTCAACCATGGGGGAGCTGGGGATGGTGACGGCCGACAGGAAGCTCTGGCGTGGGCTGGTCCATGAAGTCACAAAGAGTCGGAAGCGACTGAACGAATAAACAACATATACCCAATTTGCAGAAATAGTTTTAGGATGTGTTACATTATATACACCCTTGTGTTGATGGAGAGATTTAATAATATCCCCTATCAAGAGCACTAATGCATATGTTCAGACCCCAAAGTTGAAACAAGTGCACATGGACTCCTGAAGGACCTTAGCTATCATTCTTGGAGGACCAAGCTAATCTTGTTTCTAATTATAAATTATCTAGACTAATCCCAACAGGCAGTTCGCTGCTTCCTAGTAAATAACAAGGATTGTGAACTTTCTGGAAAAATGACCAAATTCTTTGCTGTAGCAATGGCTATTAAACCCATTGGATGGATTAATTTATTATATCAATTTATCTCATCATATAGCTGCTCATCTTATCATTGTGATTCAGGGCAGCGAACACAGGATTAACATCAACAGAACAGTAATAATAATAAAAATAAACAATCATGTCAGAATAACAGTGCAGTGGCACTTGGGGGCAATCAGACACAAACTAGATAACCATAGTGGAACCAAACATAATCTAGATATGCTTCATTTCTGCTGCAAACTAGATTTTTATACTGAATGTTTCTGAATTTTAACCCTGTTTTGGAATGTATGACTGTACATAAATTAATAATGAGTTTCTATTTCTTTTATAGAGAGCCAGTTTGGTGTTGTAGTTAAGGCATCAGGCTAGAAACTGGGAGACCTTGAGTTCTAGTCCCGCCTTAGGCATGAAAGCCGGCTGGGTGACCTTGGGCCAGTCCTTGTCTCTCAGCCCTAGGAAGGAGCCAACGGCAAACCAGGAGACTGAGAGTTCTAGTCCTGCCTTAGGCATGAAAGCCGGTTGGGTGACCTTGGGCCAGTCCCTCTCTCTTAGCCCTAGGAAGGAGGCAATGGCAAACCATTTCTGAAAAACCTTACCAAGAAAACTGCAGGGACTTGTCCAGGCAGTGTCCGAGAATCGGACACGATTGAACGGATAAAAAAAATTCTTTTATATAAAACAATTAGAGGTAGGACACTGGGAACAGAACAGGGTGAGCTTCAGTCTCCTTAGAAAATAATGGGGAGGCTTGGTATATGTGTGTGTGTGTGTGTGTATGTTTGTGTGTATGTATGTATGTGTGTATGTGTGTGTGTGTGTGTGTGTGTATGTATGTATGTGTATGTGTATGTATATGTGTATGTGTGTATGTGTGTATGTGTGTGTGTATGTGTGTGTGTATGTATGTGTATGTATGTATGTGTATGTATGTATGTATATATATGTGTATATATGTTCCATACATATATATGGAACAAAACAGTAAATAATTGCAATTAGCAAGCACTGTAATTGGGGCAAAAGATTTATGTGTTCCTCCTCCCCCCACCCCCAAGCTGAGATCAACTGTAGCCATTGATCTTCCCCTCTTTCTGCTTTCCAGTGCACTAGTCTTGCACACTCTGGAGTCTAAGTGCTCAAACTCAAATAACTACAGATGAGAATTGTTGCTGCTTAGCATTGTCTTAAGATTAAAAATTGATGGTTTAAAAAGGGGCAGTAACATAGGTGATACACCATCAATAGTATAAATGTGAACAGAGCTAAAATAGAAATGTGAACAAAGCTAAAATGAGCTGTGGCAGAGTCTAATGTTTTTAAGTATACCCCTGGTATGACTGAGCACAAATCAAAGTAAGTAGCTGATGTTTTTTAATTGGGTCTGACAGTCACTAAACACCAGCTGTTTGTTTGTTTGTGGATGTTCTTCTAGCAAGGTGGTGAACAATGAAATATTCTATAGGCAGTAGAGGGATTTTTCTACCTAGCCATCAGCCTACATATATACATTTGATTTCCATAGGAATAGGAAATAAATGAAAAATATTTAATGGGAGGATGAAATTATGATGGGGGGGAGGGGAAGGAAGGAATAAACAAACAAACAGGTGTAGCTTGCTCCCCAAACAGTCTTCTACAGCAGGGGTACCCAACCTTTTTGGCACGAGGGACCGGTTTCATAGAAGACAATTTTTCCACGGACCGGGGGGGGGGGTTTGCAGGCGGGAGCCCATTAAGCTGGCTCTTCAGGACCTGTCTTATCCTTTGGTGGCACTTGGATGTTGGTACTTGGTACTTGGATATTTTGTTGTTGTTGTTGTTGTTCAGTCGTTTAGTCGTGTCCGACTCTTCGTGACCTCATGGACCATAGCACGCCAGGCCTTCCTGTCCTCCACTGTCTCCCGGAGTTTACTCAAATTCATGTTCATTACATTGGTGATGCTATCTAACCATCTCAGCCTCTGCTGTCCCCTTCTCCTATTGCCTTCAGTCTTTCCCAGCACTCACTGGTCTTTTCCAGTGAGTCCTCTCTTTGCATTAGGTGGCCAAAGTATTTGAGCTTCAGCTTCAGCATCTGTCCTTCCAATGAGCAGTCAGGGTTGATTTCCTTTAGGATTGACTGGTTTGACCTCCTTGCAGTCCAAGGGACTCTCAAGAGTCTTCTCCAGCACCACAGCTCGAAAGCATCCATTCTTCGGCGCTCAGCCTTCCTTATGGTCCAACTCTCACAGCCATACATTACTACTGGGAAAACCATAGCTTTAACTATACGGACCTTTGTCGGCAAGGTGATGTCTCTGCTTTTTAATATGCTGTCTAGGTTTGCCATAGCTTTCCTCCCAAGGAGCAAGCGTCTTTTAATTTCATGGCTGCAGTCACCGTCTGCGGTGATCTATACACACATATACATACATACATACAGTGTGTGTGCATGTATGTACGTGTGTGTGTGTGTATAATTAAATATATATATTTAATATATATATATATATATATATATATTAATTATAAAAACAGAACTAAAACAGAAAAAGAAAATTATAGGCAAAGGGATGTTAATAATGGAGCCACCTCCCTAGATCGCCCGTCCCCTGGAGTCCCCAGGCCCGCTGGCCTAACCAGGTCTTGAGGGAACTCAACAGTGATAAGGCCAACCTCATCTCTGTGTGGAGAAAGTTCCACAGTGCAGGGGCCACAGCAGAAAAGGCCCGCCACCTGGGGCCTGCCAAATGAAGCTCCCTAGACGACGGAACCCGTAACATACCCACTCTGCTGGGTCTAGTGGGACAGGCAGTCAAAATTGGGGAGAAGCGGTCCCTCAAATAACCCAGTCCCATGCCATGAAGGGCTTTAAAGGTCAACACCAGCACCTTGAATTGGACCTGGAAACAGACGGGTAACCAATGCAGCTCATGAAGCAGAGGTGTAATGTGTGTTCTTCCAGAAACACACATAACTGCCCGCGCCACTGCATTCTGCATCAGCAGTTCCAGGATACTCTTCAAGGGGAGGCCCATGTAGAGCGCATTGCAGTAGTCCAACTGGGAGGTGACCAGGTGACCAGGACATGAGTGACCGTAAGATCCCTCACTGCCTGATTCTTTTTAAAGGTAAGACCAGCTCTGTTTGGAGCCCTGACCAGCCTAGGTGGTCCTATTTAGAAACATCAACTCTTGACTTTGATTTCCATGCCAAGCATCATGAAGTGAATGAAATGAATGAAGTGGGGAAAAAAATTATAATCCCTTTCAAACCCACTCGTAACACATCATGGGAGTAAGCAGAATCACACACCCTGTCCCCATCCTGCCTGCTGCTTGGTCATTTTAAAATCTGCCTCTTTTTCTGCATTCCTGGCTGCACAAAAGAACTCCTGAATACGCTGGATCTTTGTTGGGGTCTCAAAAATGGCCCTAAAAATTCTTCCAGTTCTCAGTTGGATGAACGGGCAAAGTCTCCCCTGTCTCTTCTTGCATTCACCCAACATCTGAAAAATTGATTCTGAAAAGAACGCTGGAGAGAGGTTGTAGGCCCTTCAGCTGTTCCAATTCCCATCAGTCTCACCCAGCATAGCCAATGCTTAGAGATGAAGGGAAATGACCTTAGGGTTGGATTGAGTTGGGTGGCCTTTTAAATTAGATTTACAAACAAACAAACAAACAAATATCCCCACTTATTCGGATATAATGCTCTACAGAGAACACCTTAGGACAGAGCTTTCCAAACTTTTCATGTTGGTGACACACTTTTTAGATATGCATCATTTCGTGACACACTCTTACAGCAGGGCATCATTTTGCGACACACTCTTACAGCAGGGCACAAGCAGGCACTAGGACCTGCGCAGAATCACAGCAGGTTTGGAGGCAGCAAGGAACAACACAGGCACTAGGATCTGTGCAGAATCCTGGCAGGGCAGGTTTGGAGGCAGCAGGGCACAAGGCAGGCACTAGGACCTGCGTGGAATCCTGGCAGGGCAGGTTTGGAGGCAGCAGGGCACAAGGCAGGCACTAGGACCTGTGCGGAATCCTGGCAGGGCTCGGAGGCAGCAGCAGCCGCAACACACCCAGACACTGCAGCCGACACACTAATGTGTCCCGACACACAGTTTGGAAAGCTCTGCCTTAGGAGAATTGGAATTACTCTGCATGGCAGAGAAAAACCAAGAGGAATGATTGACACTGGCTTTGGTTATTTTCAAATAGATTGCAAATGTATGTGATAAGGCGTTAACAGCTAGTGAACTCATCCTGCTAATTTCTCACGGATACAGTAAAACTAGCAGCCATTTTCAATGATCATATTTAAACATCTAATTTAATGCATGACAAAACCCCGAGAAATGGAAAAGCAATTAGTTGTTAGATCTGGAGACACACCATTTACTTATTGGGGAATAAATTTTCCAGAACCCTTGGCGGATCTTGTGTAAGTAAGGAGAGAACAACATTGTGTTGCTTCTTTCTCAGCCCTGATTTCCAATCAAGCTTTGAAGTTCTGCAAACAGAGGAATTAGAGCTTTCAGTGACATCAAAGTGATGGGAGGAGACATGGTCCTCTCCAAAGCAAAGAAGTTGTCTGAAAAATTGCTGGAGATCAGTGATATACAGAGAAACAAGCAGCTGACAATTCAATGTAATCTCCCATTAAATAACAGCTCATTTATACATATCCCATTGTGCCTCCCACATCTGGCAAGTCATGGGGTTTGGCAGATTTATTTCTAGAGCTGAATTCAACTGCCCTGCCTTGCAATGGGACTCCACTACTTAATTTCACAAACCTGGCGCGATTTACAATGATAAGGGCATACAGGACTTTGTTGTTGTTCTTCTTCTTCTTACCTAATTGACATTTCATGTCTTAGCTCCGGGAAGGATTGATATAGGCATTTTGTACTGCTTCCTTAAAGGGGCGTGGTGGCTCAGCGGGTAAGATGCCAGGCTTGTTGATCGCAAGTTCGGAGGTTCGAATCCCTAGCCCCGCGTGACGGAGTGAGCTCCCGCACTCGCCCCAGCTCTTGGCAACCTAGCAATTCGAAAGCATGCAAATGCAAGTAGATGAATAGGTACCACTTCGGTGGGATGGTAACAGCGTTCCGCGTGCGTCATGCCGGCCCCATGACCATGGAAGTGTCTTCGGACAACGCTGGCTCTTCGGCTAACAAACGGAGATGAGCACCGGCCCCTAGAGTCTGACACGACTGCACAAATGTGCGGGGGGAACCTTTACCTTTTTTTTACTGCTTCCTTTCATTTCAGCCATCATAAATTTAAAATGGCTAAAGTAACTCTTTCGGCAGTGTAGTCGTTTCTACCATGAGCCCTTATGCTGGGAATGATCAAAGGATTCACCCTAACCCGGAATGGGGGGAGATGGGCAGTGATATAAGTTGGAAATATAAATAAATAAATAAACCCTGGGTCATTCCCTGTCTGCTAGGTCCCAGGAGCTACATCTTTGGGAAACCGGACTTTTTTTGAGAAGCATGCTTCATGCTATGTTGTTGAAACATGGGGAAGGGGAAGAAAAAGTCCAGCACATTCCACATATTCTTACTCAAAGCTTTTTTGCAGCATAGAAGAATTTTTTTAAAAAAAAAATTGCTAGGTTTTCTTAGAGCTAGCAGAGAGAGATGCTAGGTGAGTGGCAGAAGCAGGATCTTTGATTTTGTTTGACATTTGGACCACGATTTTTCAAGGATGGAGGGCTTTGCTAAAAAAGACGACTAGAACAAGCCAATCACACTTTTGCCAATGCCATGTTCCCTAGCACCTAGAAAGCATTATCCTATTGCATTCTCAAGCAAAAGTTTCCAAAACGGGTTGGTGGTGAAAGCATTCGGAATATACTACTTCCTTTGCCCAAAAATACAGCTGAAGTCCACATGAAATTCCTTGCTTTCCCATATACAGAGGAGAAAACAATCACAGACTTGTATTTAATCTAAAAGTAATTGCATTAGCTTCCAGTTAAGAGTAATGGTGAATTCTTCTTGGCACTGTACTGAAGTTGTTGAATGACAAATCAATAAAAGTCACACCATTCAGATTTAATCAATTATTGTTTTATCAACTGGCAGAATCAAAGCCTTGTTGTACAAAGAACACCTGCTTTAATATGAAGACTAAGGTGCAACCTAGTCTTAGAGTTGGGTCTTCGGTCTATTTATCATTCACCCACTTTCCACTAAGGATCTGAATATGGCGTACATGAGCCAAGACCCAAAGCACCCTAGCCGTGATCAGAAGGCATCTTTCCCACACAGCACCTCATGTTGCTCTATAAATAGTCTGTGCCATTTGTGGAACAAGAAAAACATGTGGTATCTACAGGCCTTGGAGGACAATTTTAGAGCCATTCCAAATGGTAACATTGCATTGTAATTTTTAATGCAACATAAGGGGAAGTTATTCAATATACAAAGATAAATCAGATACAATCAACCAAACATTAAATTCAGTGTTTGTCTGGATTCCTCCTCCTTTGGAATGTGGCCCCAGCAGGCTAGTCAAATGCCAGATGTGGACTTTGGCCTGAAAGAGAGCAATTCCTCCCTGCTCTAGAGGCTTGCCCAGTAGTCAAGAGGAGATGTAGGAGGCATTGCAGCAAGAAGTAGTAAAAGAAAAAAATCCAAGCGCATCAACCAAATCTCTGGTGTGATCCTTTGAATAATACCTATGGTTCTTCCTTCATCTATTTATTGTGTTTAGTATATTGTGCTACAGGAGAGAACAACACCTAATTAACAGCACAATATACCCTGTAACAGCACAATAAACCCTAAATAAGGAACTATTAACCCAGTCAATCAATCAAGCAGCAAACAACAGCCCAATCAAGGAACTCCTAAGGGGAGAACATCCCCACCAACACAAGCAGGACAAGCCTTGGTATATAAACAGAGAGCAAATCCCACTCCCTTTTCGCACTGAAGATGTTGCCTAGTCTGGCAATGAAACGTCTGCAAGAAAACAAGGCTCAGAGAGCACCAAGGACTCCACAGTTCAACCCTGAGCTACAAATATTCTCTTTGATTGGAATGACAACAACATTTAAAAGGAAATCTATTTTTCACTTAGGAACTGACTCAAATTACTGTTCCAGAACAAAAAGGGAAAAAGGTAAGAAATAAAATCAAAACACTGAAAACGTTCAGTGAAACTCTCGGGAAAAGGATTGATTTTCAAAAAAATGGTGAGTACATTCCTTCAGAACTGACCTGTGTGATTCAGAAGAGACCATCACAATTCTTGCAGGAGCTGAGTGGCAAAGAACCTCTTTGAGGAGCTGAATGAGATAAAAGTGTCCCAAATAATTCACCTGGAAGGTGTTCTCCAGGCCATCTTCAGTCAATTGCCAAGGAAGACCAAAAACAGCAGCGTTGCAGATCAGCACATGGAGAGCTCTACAAACACAAATGTGGAAAATTATATATTTAATTAGAGCAGCCTTCAGAAAGCTGGTGCCCTTCAGATGAGTTAAGCCAAAACTTCCGTTATTTCTAGCAAATCCATCAACTAAAGTAGATTAATTCTTTCTAAACGTGGCACAAATTATTAAACAGTGTCAGTGCCATTTTGGAAAAACATTCCTCATAATACCTGTCACAGAACTTCATACGATCCATATTTTTCATTCACTGATAAAGATGTTGATCTCAAGAAACAACAATGAACATATATTAACAACATTTACAGTGTAGCTGTTGTAGGATGAAATTCTAGTTCCAAAGTATGATATTATGACGACTGATTGACTGATCATCATAAGACCTTATTTTGAATATTTGAAACTATATTTTTCCGAAAATATGATATTCTCCACCCAAAAAGAAGAATCCTCATCCCAAAGTTTTATTTCCTCTCAGATATCATGATGTCTAAATCTCACTAAAGTTCAGCCATCTGAGTTAAAGACTACTGGAAGATAAAAACCAAGATTATGGCAACCAGCTTGATTGATGACTGGCAAATAGAGGGAGAAAAAGTGGAGGCAGTGACAGACTTTGTATTTCTAGGTGCAAAGATTACTGCAGATGCTGACTGCAGCCAAGAAATCAGAAGACGTTTACTTCTTGGGAGGAGAGCAATGACAAATCTCGATAAAATAGTTAAGAGCAGAGACATCACACTGACAACAAAGGTCCGCATAGTTAAAGCAATGGTATTCCCCGTAGTAACCTATGGCTGCGAGAGCTGGACCATAAGGAAGGCTGAGCGAAGGAAGATAGATGCTTTTGAACTGTGGTGTTGGAGGAAAATTCTGAGAGTGCCTTGGACTGCAAGAAGATCAAACTAGTCCATACTCCAGGAAATAAAGCCAGACTGCTCACTTGAGGGAATGATATTAAAGGCAAAACTGAAATACTTTGGCCACATAATGAGAAACAGGATACCCTGGAGAAGATGCTGATGCTAGGGAAAGTGGAAGGCAAAAGGAAGAGGGGCCGACCAAGGGCAAGATGGATGGATGATATTCTGGAGCTGACGGATTCGACCGTGGGGGAGCTGGGGATGGCGACGGCCGACAGGAAGCTCTGGCGTGGGCTGGTCCATGAAGTCATGAAGAGTTGGAAGCGACTGAACGAATAAACAACAAAATGTACTTTTTCAGGAAAAAAGAAAATGTACACTCTTTGTGGACTAAACACAACAAGAGTGTTCAGGTATTGGTGTATCACACATACATGCATATATGCAGACAGGTAAGCATCTTTACATGAGTCAACATTTGCCTCCCCCCCTATTCCTCATTCTACCCCTCCCCCACAAGTCAACATTCTACATCTACTGAGCATGCTCAGTTCACACTTTATTCTTTGAAAGTTGTCTTTCTTCGGGCATTTTCCTCCTGCCCCAGTTGTGTGAGGCTTCTGTTGCATCTTTCTAGGATTTATATTTCTGCAAACATTTCAATCTCCTCCCCAAGATTTCTAATCATTGGGCCTGGAAGGTGTTATTCTGGCCACATAAGAATTTATACCGAGAGATCTGACATCACTATTAATGCATATACTTAACAAGTACATAGGGTTTTCAAACCTTTAAAACATTTTGGATGCATTATCCAATTGCAAATCTTTGTAAAATGATGATGCTGATACTGTATCCTGGGAGAAAAGAACGGGGTGAGTGAGGATGACAAGCTAATTTAAGGGCCTCTGATGAATTCAAGGCAGAGTTCAGATTTAGATCAGGAACTTCCCAATTTTTTTAAAAAATAGCTACTGTCCTGCAACAGTTCTCAGTTTGTCAGAACAATGGGCAAAACCCTGAAATTTCAGAATCCCACTAGCCAATTACAGCAGCATGTACTTTGAAGGAAATAGAAAATCAGAATTCTTTGTTCCACAAATACAGTGGTGTTTAAAAGTTTGTAAACCCTTTTGAATGTTCAATAGTTCTGCATAAATATGACCTAAAGGGTGATGTGTTCTTCACACAAGTCCTAAAACTAGATAAAGAGAACCCAATTAAACAAATGAGTCAAAAACATTATCCAAGACTGCATATATGTACAGCATAAAGCCCAGTTTATGATTTCCTGCAAGGGGATACAGAATGACTCAGGGCATGTATTTAAGGAGCCAATAAGTCGGCTGAAAGCTGCCCAAGGCCTTCTAAAACTTTAAAGAACACATAAAGAGCCCTGCTGGATCATACAAACTATCCAGCTAGGCCAATACTTGTATTCGACAATGGCCAGCTGCCCCCAGGAAGTCCATGAGCAAGACCTAAGTACGTTACAAGCATAACTAACATTCAGTGGCAGGTACAATTTTCGCTATAATTGCAACTATTTTTGATAAATCTGTCCCCATGTTCTTTTTTATAAAATACAGCTAGGTTTCCAGAAAGGAAATTCCTTCTGCACAGGTATCTCAAGATACATCACAGGAGAACAGAGAAAATTCAATTAATATTTTATAAATATGAGATAGCTATTTGCTATTACAGCCAAATAGAATCTCCAGGATACCACTGAATAGGAACTACTGAATAACCTGAAGAATATTGGTTATTATCAAGTTTAAAGAGCCCGTGGTCCACTAATCTTCAGCTACCATAATGTCTATTACTTGATAAGCATGCCACTTGCTTTATGCTCTACATCTGTGCTTCCCAACCTTGGCAAATTCCAGATCTATGGACTTCAAATCCCAGGATTCTCAGCAACGGCCATGCTTGTGGTAAAATTCTGGGTATTGAAATGCACACGTATGGTAGTTGTCTGCATAGGGAAACATTTCTCTGCATTTTTTCAACAGTCAAAAGAAAACTGTGATTTATATTTATTTATAAATATTTATATTTATATTTATAACTTAAAGTTGTACCCCAGAACCCTGGATTCCTTCAGAAGCAAATAATAACAAACATAACTTCATAAAGAAGCATGCTTAAACTCCAGAATTAAGAGATTTTCTTCAGCTCTGCTCAAAAACGGTGACTAATGTATAATCATGTACATTAGTCCAAAGATTCATATCCACTTTTTTAAAAAAAAGTTATAGCATATAGTGCTTTTAATCAACATATTTTGTTAAAAATTCCATTATATCGATTGTTATTGCACTTTGTAATATTCTTCATGGTTTTATTATTTTAAATTAAAATTTTAATTAAAATACTGTACACACAGACCCTTTAAAAATTCTCTCATTAGCCATAAAAGCTATAAAACTGCAAAATGCTTACGGCTTTATTTGCAGCAAAAGATACTATAGCTGTACATATTAAATCATAAATATTTTACATGCTTATCTTCCCAACATGCCCCTCATGGCTGGTTCTACCAAAGCATAAGAGCTTTTAGCTCAACTAAAACTGAATGTCTCTTGAACTTAGCCTTCAGATGGGTTGGGATCGTTTGGCCATGCTGGCGAGGAATTCTGGGAATTGCAGTCCCAACACATCTGGGGGGCACAATTTGGGGAAGGTTGCCTAGGAGCATGGTTTCCCTTTTGAGACCACAACCACAATGCTCTAAAACACGAGTGGAAAGATTGATAGAGTGGGGGAATTGGGGGCTGTTACTCTTTACCTGAAGTTAAGAATCTGTGTCTCTTAATTTAAGAACACCCAAAAAAAAAGTTATGATTGTTTAACACTAGTGTCAACAAGACCACAGGCCAATGGGACCATTGGGAATTCAAAGGAAGATAGTGACATGCTCAAGGAAACACTGACATTTGCAGGAGAGAGACAGAAAGAGATCTCCTTTAAAAAGGCAACTCAAGTACCCATTTGAACTTGCTGCTCAATACATTGACATGTGATGTCCTGTGAAAAGCTCAGAACTATTGCTTCAAAGGTTTCTGCTAAGTATGTGTCTATCGGCATGGAGGACACTTCCCCTGGGATTGCTATGAGAACGAGCAGTCCCTCTGTGTGAGATCAATCTGCTCCACATCAAGTGGGCTAGGTGCCTCTGCTTTCTACTATTGTGAGAAAAGCCATAAATCTTTTCCTGTCACAAATCTTATAAACCTCTATCATGTCTGATTGGGCAATCTAGACAAGTCTGCATGAAGCACCAATGAAAATCTGACTAAACAAGGTGCCCAGATAAAGCCAGGATAGTTTTCAGTTATATGCTTTCTGTTGCTTTTAGTGTCAACCCAATGTTATTACTGAAGGAAATTGCATGGCACAAATTTTATTTATAAAATTTATAAAATTTAATAACTCACCCTTTGGTTTAATTAGATGTTCTGGCTCACAATTACAAGATACAATGCAAAAACATATTACAGTGCAGTAACTAAAACAATAAACAAGCTATTAAAACAAGGAGAAATTGAAATCAGTACCATTCCTACTTCAGGGACTATCACAGATATCTTTATTTTTTATCTTTGCATTTTAAGGGGGGGGGGAGTCTGTCTCACTGTTGCAAGGATTGTGCATGGTTTTCTTTGCTTTCAATAGGGATTTGTATTTTTTTATATATTTTTCATGCAGAATAAGGATTGCAAGGATTCTAAAATCTTTGAACAAATTGTAATAAATTTTAATTCAGAATACTTCTGGAAAAAAAAGATCCTGTTAACCAAATATTGCTAATGAGTCTATCATACATTCATTGTGCAAAAGCTAATTCATGCTATATACACACTAATACATATACATACAAACACACACACACAATAACCATTAAATTTTCTTCTAATATTCTTCATTCTCATTACATTTGAACCATGCTGCATCAAACCATTGTTCCATAATCACCCAAATTTAAACTATATTTTTTTCAAAGCTTCTTTGCACTGTCCATTCAAACATAAATCCAATGCTGAACTCTACGTACGAAATACACAAATATCTGTTGGCTGGGTGTAAAATGTGTTACTTTTAAAACAGATTGCTGGATTAGATGAGTTTTGGTCTGATCCAGCAGAATCCTTCTTCTGTTCTGATGGTCATAATGATCACACCAGTTTATACTTTTGATACTTCATATTCTGCTATGTAATTATCTCCAACAAAACCCTTGGCACGAATCCTGAATATATTTTCTGAGGTCAAGAAGAGGCAGCACTAGAAACTCCCCAGCCAGGTAACCTTGAGATGCACAAAGATGAAGGTATTAATATTTCGAGCCTCTGTCGTACCAGAGGGGAGAGCCTGCTCAAACTAAGACACAATTGCTACTTCGCAGTCTGAAGTTCTAGCATTGAAATTGTCTTTTCTTTGGTCTTGTTTGGTGTGACAAATACAGAGAGGAACAAAATTAGTAGCATAATACCCAAGCAAAAGAGTATATAAAAATTAACAAAGAAGCATTATATCACAAGGAAATTTTATCTACTAGCTTTAATATAAATGAGTGGTATTAATCAGGTGCATTCCCTTAAATAATAACCAACACAAATGTTCAGTATTGTGACTCACAATCCTTGAAAAGTTGCCCTATAATTGTGAGCAATTTGCTAAGAATGAAATAAAAACATATTTTTGATTGCTATTATTGAAGAGACAGCTCCAGTTTGTCGTCGTCCCCCTCCACCCCCAAGTAGAAGATACTCAGTCACATGTTATTTATGCCCACTCAAAAGGGTCCTTCACTACTCTCTCCACTGAATCATTTGTTTGTTGGTTAAGGCTCCTTCATTAAGCTCCTGTTCAACCAAGGGAGCAATTTGTCATTCTTCAACTTGCAACATTCCTATGCTTCGATATCAGCTGAATGGCTGATATGGCATATTTAGCATTTAGGGAACTGTCTGTGTGAGCTCATTAGAATGCACACGAGGCAATTTCAGGCTTTACCTTTTTTTTCAGATGGATGAAATTAAGCCCTTCTTCCCCCAGGCAAAGATCTGTGTCAAAACCAGCCAGCAGTTGTCTTTCTCCCACATTCAGATCTAGGTGAGCATTTTCCAAAACTTCCTAGACTGGAAAAATCTCAAACTCCATTTGAGTATAGAAAGTTTTGCACAGTCATCTTGTCTAACTATGTCTATGCTCCAGTCCAGTCTGTGCCTTATTTTATCTTATTTGTGTGTTCGTTTGTTAATTTTAATCTGCGCCAGAGTCTCCTACTTCTTGTACCAGAAAGCACCAAGTGTGAGGCTCCCCAAGGCAAACACAATTTAAGCTCAACTAGAGACTTGAGCAACTGGCAAGGAATTACTACTACTATAGTAATTCAGGAACCGTAGCCTTTACAACCTGGTGACAGCAACTGAACATTTGGAGCAGGGCTTTCCAAACTTTTCATGTTGGTGACACGCCTTTTAGCCATGCATAATTTCGTGACACACTAATGAGGAGTCCCCGCCCCCAGCCCACGTGATTGGCTACCAGCTCCAAACCCTGCCCCCGGCCCACGTGATTGGCTGCCGGCTCCAAACCCCGCCCCCGGCCCATGTGATTGGCTGCCGGCTCCAAACCCCGCCCCCCAGACCATGTGATTGGCTCCTGGCTCCAAACCCTGCCCCCGGCCCACGTGATTGGCTGCCGGCTCCAAACCCCGCCCCCGGCCCATGTGATTGGCTCCCGGCTCCAAACCCTGCCCCCAGCACACGTGATTGGCTCCCGGGTCCAAACCCCACCCCACGTGATTGGCTCGCGGGTCCAAACCCCACCCCACGTGATTGGCTGCCGGCTCCAAATCCCGCCCCTCGGCCCCCCAGTCTTGTATTGTATGTATTGTATTGTATGTAATTGTAGATCAGAGCTTTCCAAACTGTGTGTCGCGGCAAGGGCCCAGGTGTGTCGCAGGGGAACCCGGAAGAGGAGGCCATGCACCACGTGGAGCATGGCCTCCTCTTCCGGGTTCCCCTGCGACACACCTGGGCCCTTGCCGCGACACAGAAATGTGTCGCGACACACAGTTTGGAAAGCTCTGCCATAATCGCTTGTTCACACATACACATTCAGTTTGAAACTGACCAACCACAATTTTGTTGAGAGCACTGTGCATAGCCTGTATGGTTAGTTTTTGGTTCAGCTTCTTGTATGAACCCAGATAATTGATCAACTGAGGAGTCCATTATGTGTGGGTAGATGTGTGAATCCAATCTTCAACCCTCAACTATTATGCAAAGTGGAAGCATAAAAACTCCCTTAAGATTATTCTGCACAGCACTGGAGATTCACACCCAGGAACAGTATGAAGAATGAATAGCTGAATGTGCTTTTCTGTTATTGTCTCGTCTTTGCATGCTTACTTTACCACTCTCTCAACATATGTGCTTACCTAAACCAACTAGACTTCAGGGTTAAAAACAGGTATGTAAATTATACATAACGCTCCACTGTAAAAGTGACACCCAACTAATTTTGTTAAAATTAATATGATGGGAACAATAATTTAGTTCAGGGAGAGGAGGACAATGAAGAACACAGCATGGGTCACATCATGCATGTAGACAGGGATGGGTTTTGGTGAGTGTCAAGTTTTTTAACTCTACATGTCTATTTGAGGATTATCACTACATATAGGGCTTCCCTCAAAATGTCAGAAATCTGTGCTCAGTTTTCAGTGATCACCCAAAAGGAGATTCATGGAATCAAAGAGTTGGAAGGGACCACAAGGATCACATAGTGTAGTGTAGGAGGCAAGGGCAAAGTGCAGGAAAACCAGTTAAAACCATCAGCAGGCTGCAAACTTGAGAAAAAGTTACTTTTTAGCATAGCCTGGCCACTTGACACCCCCTCCCCTTCACAACAGGCTACTCTGCTAAGAGCTACCTAGGCTCAAGAGAGGTCTTCCTCTTTCCTTTCTCTTGGGCTTGTCTAGGTGTGTCTGCCGGGTACAGACAAAAAAGTCAAGATGGCAGCCACAATGGTGTGATCAAAGCCCATCGGGTTTTTAGGTGTGCCACACACGAATAACAGACAGTGCATTTCTTTTGGCATTGAGACACGCAGCCTGGCAACCCATAGGTGGAGCTTCAATTGCACCCTCATGGCCGCCATCTTGACTTTTCTGACCTGAGGACCTCCCAGACAGGATTGATAGCTGGAGGAGAAGAGTGCTGTTGCTGGTGTCCCCTCCAATTCCAATCTCCAGCCAGTTTGTGCCTATAAAATGGGGAGCAGAGTCCATCTCGACATCCGGCTCAGGCAGCCCCCGTCATCCTGGCTAGGCCCGCAGACAAGCAGAAATCCAACAGATGCAGCACCTGGGCCTAGCAGGAAGGGAAAGTGCGCCTCGACCGTCCACCCAGCCCTTCCTCAGATGGGCCTCCGAGTTTCCATGGGGAGTAAACCAACATACCCCGCTTGAGGGCCCGTCTTTGGGCGTTTGTTTGCGGTTCTCGGTGAGGAGAGTAAGAAGAAGGCAACTCCCTTGTCCTCCACTTTTTCGATCCAGGCATGAAGCCACCCGCCCGGGGTGCTCCTTTCCTACATCTCCCTTTGTAATGGAGCTCTTGCTTCCAGTTTCTGATCCACACTGTAAGTGGCAACTGCATGTTTACATTCTCAACATTCTTGCTCTTAAATCATTTGGCAGTGAAGAATATGAATACCAAAATTATTACTTTGACCATTCCCATCTCAGACAATCAAAACCAAATAATATATTTAATATCAGTTCGATATCCATGTATTCACCACGACTTCTCCCAAAGGATCTTGAACTTTGATAGATATTAAATTCAGCAATGTGATAATGAACAGCAATGCAAACACTACCAATATTTTATTTATTTATTTATTAAATTTCTATGACCGCCCATCTCCCCCTCAATATAATAAGAACAAAGTCATCATACCCCACATTCCAAAGTACTTACAGATTCTTGGATTTGAAGGTATCAGCAAATTCCCATATACTCTGAAGTGATGCAAGATCCAAGGCAATTACTTCTACCTTGGCTTTGTGCTAAAATGAGAGAAAGTTAAAAGTTAAAAAGATCAACATACTTAATTCACAGTATCATGTGATAACTAATGGGCAACAGCATATGTTTAAATGCTCTTATTTTTATTATTATTATTTATTTATTTTCTATACTGCCTTTAAATGCTAGAGAATTCCTGGAAGCTTGGCACTCAGACAAAGCAGCCATCAACAGACACATAGAGGTAAACAACATTTACATTGTTGTACAACAACCATTCATAAGAGACAATAGAAAAACCAGAAGACCAGAACACCTCCTTGCCAGCAATCAACACCCAGATATGCAAAGATTAACACCAGGATTAGCACTAGAGGAACAATCAAACAGCACAATATACCCTAATCAAGGAACTATTAACTCAGTCAATCAACCAAGCAGCAAACAACAGCCCAATCAAGGAACTACCAAGGAGAGAACAACACCCCCACCAACACAAGCAGGACAAACCATGGTATATAAACAGAGAACAAGTCCCACTCCCTTTTCGCACAGAAGATGTTGCCTAGCCTGGCAATAAAATGTCTGAAAGAAAACAACAAGAGAGTACCAAGGACTCCACAGTTCAACCCTGAGCTACAAATATTCTCTTTGATATAGTATCCTTGCAGTAGTTAGCATAAACAAAGCTAATTCAGTATACATATATATATAAAGTAATGGATGGTTTAGTAAATTTTAATAAGACTATTGTAGTTTCAATTCAACTTTTAAAACTTGTTTCATTTTAGTATGGATTATTTTCCAGAATTGTTGTGCTTTACAACATTGCCACCAAATATTAAAAAATAATCCAACATACTAATTACATTTCCAGCAATTTTTAGAGAATTGTCCATTTTAGCAATGAGGACTAGAGTAATATATCAACAATAACATACTTGCACCAATTTTCTCTAAGTATAATATTCAGAATAAACTTAATGTTCTTTATCCACTGAAATTTCCATTGCTGAACTTCTATTACTGCATTCAAATTCTGCACCCATTTAACCATAAACTCTTTTGCTTGTTCAGACCCTGAATCATACTTCACCAGCCATTTATAAATATGGCCCAGCAAACAGTCTGAATTGTGTGTTATAAGATCTTTTAATTCAGTGATGTTTCTTAGTATTCCCCTTTATTTCTGCAATTATTTTAATGCTATGCTACTTATATTGAAAGCAGTTAGGTTGACTAGACTGTTGTGAAGAATGTCAAAAGATTTCATCTTCATCTTGCAATCGGAACCAGTTATTAACTTTCCACTGAACTAATTTCTGATACTTTATTCTTCATAAAAGTAGGCATTTAATAATGGAGTGAGAGAGGAGAAATCTAGACTTATTATTTTCCTATATTTGTCCTAGACATTCAATACATTACTTATTATTGCATCAACTGTTATAAGTTTATTTCTGTTTGTATCAACCTAAACATATTTATCCAGATTGTCTGGAAATCCTGCCTCTTCCGTAGAAGTAGCCAGACCATGGGCAGGGACTCCAGTATGACAGTCCACTATGAAATCCACATTAAGAAAATAGCATGATAATATCTACATGGTCACTAGGAGTTGAAAATGACTTGATGGCACATAATCAATCAATCAATCAATCAATCAATCAATCAAAAACATACAGTTTAAAGTTTGAAGCCACTAATCCACCTCATTCTTTTTCAAATCATGTAAATTCTTAAATTTAATCCTTGGTCTTTATTGGACCATGTAGTAGTAGTGAAGTTTATTGTTGTAATCACAGGTCATAGCATAAGTATTGGACCATGTATAGTTCATTGCTTATTTATGCCATTCATTGAATGCCTTATTATCAATATGTATTGGAATCATTTAACAAGAAAATTGGGGTTTGATAAAATATTCATTTTAATGGCTGCTATTCTTCCTAGCCAAGACAGACTTAGTTTCTTTGGTCTAGATCAGGGCTTTCCAAAGTTTTCCCGCGGCGACACACCAACCGCCGTTGGTGTGTCGCCGCGGGAAAACCTGGAAGTGCCGCCGTTGCGGCAGCGCGCAAAAACCCGGAAGCGCTGCTGCCACTTTCAGTTTTTGCGTGCCGCCGTGGGTGCAGCGCTTTCGGATTTTTGTGTTTCGCTGCGGGAAAACCCAGAAGTGCCGCACTTTCAGATTTTCGCACGCTGCTGTTGGTGTGTCGCTGCGGGAAAACCTGGAAGCGCTGATGGCCCGTTGGCGCGCCATCAGCGCTTCCGGGTTTTGACGCGACACATCTGGGCCCCGCAGGTGATACACTTTTGTGTCGCAACACACAGTTTGGAAAGCTCTGGTCTAGATATATCTGCTATTATACTTTTTCAGCTCAATAAGTAATTATTTTTAAATAAATCCTTATTTTTGTCAAATAGATCACTAAAATTTGACCTTAAAATTAAACCGTTACTTGATACAAGTATTGCTTTTTTTCTCTCTACCAAGTACCATGTCAATTTTTGAGGTTTGTTTCTTTATTAATCCAATAACCTACAACAAAGCCATATTGCTGTATATATTCCATTAACAATATTAAAGAGTCTTTAGGTTGAGTAATTGCGAGTATAACACTGTCAGCAAATAATTTCAATTTAAGTTCTTGCATTGTTAATTTAACTCCAGGGATTTTATTTTCCTGATGTATTGAGTCATCAGATGTGACGGATTCAGGATAAGTTAAACTGATCTGAAGGTTCAGTCAAACTGCCTTTGAATTTAATCTCTGAATCAAGCATTTGCACAGCATCAACAGGATGGATGGATGGATGGGACAGACAATTTGCCTGTCTGTGGAATGCTAACAGGGATACCTCTCTTGGCAGAGAATTACAAAAATTGGGAATAGACACCAAAAAAATTCTCTCATTTTTAACATTAACTGGCCAAGCAAAGCCTTCCTCTGTAGATCCCAATGTTCAGATTGCAGAAACAACCACAAAATTATATCATCATCCTGGCTTCACTTGGCCAAAGCAACTATGCGATACACAAAACAGAGACAACCAGTGGGTTTCTCGGTGAAGAAGAAAAATGGCCTTTTTCTCTCTCTTTCCTTTCAAAGCTATAATGCTGTGTTCTCGTCTCCAAGGAGAAAATAAAAAAGGCTGCTACAATCACAAGGACAACAAGGGGTCAAAAAACATCAAGTAGTTCAACAGACTAAACCACAAGCTGTTACTTAGCATGCTCTTGGGAAGAGTGATTCAAGTCCACACACTATTACTCGGGTAATGCTTTTGTTCATTCCAAGCAACATTGCAGGTCTCTCCCGCTGGTTTTGAAACCGAAGAGACAGTACTTGCAATATTATGAAGGGAATGGAGAGTGAATGAGTGTCTGCTTGTGTGTCCTACCTCCCTTAATCCTTCACAAGTTAAAACTGGAAGAAAGAAAGAGCTTGAGAGTAGAATCCAAATATGAAAATCGATAAATGGGTAACTCTGATACGTAGATTATCCAAGCTATGAATATGGTTTGCACGCTGACATTTCAGGCAATAAACTGAACCCCTGCTTACTTGGAAAAATAATACACTTTCTATTGTCAAGACAGCTAGTGTTCCTTTTTTTTTTTTACTCCCAACCGTTAAATTAATTTGAATTTCTTCAGCTTTTTAGACTTACCACAGCAAAGGTTAGTGAGAAGAAGAACCACCTTCTGTGGGAGAATTTCTCAAGCACCTTAAGTAGAAGGCTTTGAAAGGTCACACATTCAAATAATAATAAAAATAACAATGACAGTTTCTAGGGTACCATTCATGAACATACATAAATTATAAAGATAGAAACATATACAATCACCACTGACCTATATAGCAAAAAATGTCATTAAACCTTCACAAATCTGGCTTTTTAACCCCTCATTAACTTATATTTACAAGCTGTTCTCCATATTCATAAAAGCTAGGAAGGGTGTACATTTTTAAACTATTCTTTTGAGTCTTAATGTTGCCATTTGTGTCAAAAAAAGCTATAATGAGTTATACCCTTTATGGACTTTTTGTGTAAAAATGAAAAAAATCAACTTGTGATTTATGGTTTTGATGATTAGACAGGATAGATTATAGAAAAAAGAGTCATGATGTAACTTGAGAGAGGCTAAAATACAATTGTACTTATAACTGCTGTGAAGATGATCAGAAGCCATTTCTTTATATCTTTCTTTATATCTTTCTCTTTTTTCTACTTTTCTTCTAATTTTTTTCTTATTGCAGATTTAGCTTTTTCTTTCATTTCTTTTATCTTTCAGTTTTTGTTCTATTCTAGTTTGTATTAGTTATTATTGTTGTTAAAATTTCAAATAAATATATTAAAAAAGCTATAATGAGTTATGAAATATGTAACAATGTTCTGTAACTTCTAAAAACGAACTACATAGGCTATCTCTGAATTTACAGTGTAGAAGAGACCTTCACCCAGCAAATTCAGGATTCACACATCATGGTTAGTCATGGTTTACTGAATGGATCAAAGTCAGTTGGATTTGTATATTCCATCACACCATTCTTATACATGATTTGCCAGTTATAAGGGCTCAATTCACACACTTTTGTTTGCAATTCTGGTAAGTGACTATAATTAAAAAAAAAATCTGTTTTATTCACACACTAAGGCAAAATCAAACAAACCATACCATGCCGTAGTGTGATAAGTGAACCTGCATTATTTCTGTGTATGGCCTTTTTTGGGGGGTGGGGGGGACAGTATAGGCAGACATTTTGGACCCAGGGAAAGTCCCTTTAAGACCTTTTAAGTCCCTTTAAGATGAAAGGAGGTTTTGCTGAGCCTATTTGCAGCTTGTTTCATGACTGTATTATTAGCCGTCCTTTGCCTTTTCCATTCCATCACAATTAGGCAGTGTCTTCCATAAAAAGTAAAATAAAAATCAGGCATCGTGTACATTTTATTAATTGATTGACCCAGAATAAAGTTCAGATAACACTGAAAAACTGCTCTAAAGATGGTGTTTAAGTTAATTCGGTGACACTTGCCATTTTAAGGCAGCATTAGATCTGATGTTTCTCAATTTAAATTGCCCTTCTCTCTTAAAAAGAAAAAAAAAGAATTCAGAACAGTACTTTCAAAGATGAATTCTAGGAATGAGAACAGAACGCTACCAGACTATGCCCACTGGTCTAAAAACATGCAATCGTTTTCACTATTTTCCAATACTGTATATGAATATATGTACGTCTTGTTGGTATGGCGTGATGGCTCAGCGGGTAAGACACCAGGCTTGTCGATCGGAAGGTCGCAAGTTTGGAGGTTCAAATCCCTAGCCCCGCGTGACAGTGAGCTCCTGCACTAGCCCCAGCTCTTGCCAACCTAGCAATTCGAAAGCATGCAAATGCAAGTAGATGAATAGGTACCACTTCGGTGGGAAGGTAACAGCGTTCCGCGTGCGTCATGCCAGCCACATGGCCGTGGAAGCATCTTCGGACAAAGCTGGCTCTTCGGCTAACAAACGGAGATGAGCACCGGCCCCTAGAGTCAGACACGACTGCACAAATGTGCGGGGGGAACCTTTACCTTTTACTATGTCTTCTTGATAGCCATTTCCTTATCTATCAGTGGCTTTTTCTGGATTTTAATCCTCTGCATGTCCACAATAATTTTCTATCTAATGAAATAAAGCTATTTTTAAAAGTTGATTCTGTCATCCATATAAAGACTGCACTGCAAATCAAAGGAAGGAAAGGGTCATTATAGGAACAGTAATCTACAATCAGTAATTTAAAAAGAGGTGACTTAATAGCATCCTTCAAACTCTGTGCTAATGTCATAATGTCATTGTACAGATGTCTCTTATAATTTCACCCCATATAGTTTTAGTATTAAATTATGCTTGGTGGCATGAAGCCTTAAGTGGATCTGGTGGTGTCTTAACAGGCATTTGGGCCTGCAGGCGTTTGGTCTACAGCTCTTTTATGCCTAGATATCCTTTAGAAATGACAATCCAGATTAAGAAGCTAGATTCTCCTAGGGCATCTTGTAGAAACTTCACCAGGAATTTCTCCTGTGCAAACTCCACTGAAGTTACTTTTTAAGCAGCCTTCTACTAAATATAGTTGCAAAGTTTCATCACTGGGAATAAGATAAGAAAGGACAAAAAATAAGATAGTTTTAAGTTATATCCTTCTATATAACATCCCTAAGGTGAATAACAATAAAATACATATAATAAAGTATATACAATAATATAATATATAATATATATATATATATATAATATCTACCTGCATGTGTGGGTATGTGTACCATTTATGGGAAAGTGATGATATAGTTTCACTTAAAATAATCGAGTAATTTTAAAAGGAAAATCAGCAGGGTAGACTTGAAAAGTTTTGTAGAAAGATTCATTTAAGTCATAGTTTAATTTGTTTCTGATGAATTAGCTTCCTCATGCACTCTTCAGTTCAAACCATAACCATACAGATCAAAAACACTCACTCCTTTCAACTAACTATTTCAGATTGTTATCAAAGCACTTCTTGAATCACCTCTCTTGTTTGGTTCACATAAAAGCAGGAATGGATGTGTCTTATCTTCTGATAACCACGGGAGATGAAGAAAAAGAACATACAAACCCAGGCATCTAATATTCAGCTTAAATTTAGCTTTTACCTTTGAACTGGGCTACAAACTGTTCTAAAATGAAGGAACATATTGCTGAACACAATTGAGCTGGGTCTATTCAACTACATGTTTATTTTAGTAGCACATACTATGCATCAACAGTCTTTCTCAATTCCTGCTTTAGCTGTAGCCGCAACACTGAAAACTTGTGGCTGTCATGGTGCTCAACAGCTCTGTTGGGATCCTGTTGAGATCCTCTGATGGATCCTTGGACAGATCCTGCCAATCACATGATACCATGAGAAAGGGGAGATCTAGTGCCAATCAGGAAGGTGGGAATTGGTCACCCCCTCTTCCATCTACCTTCTGCCTTTCCCATTCCTTGTGACCATAAAGAACACACTGAATCTATCTGGACCAAACATCTCCAAATATGCCATATTTAACATTCTTTGGGGGAGCTGAAATCTGTAATCCTCCCCACAACTTGAGGAATCTGCTATCAGATTGCAGCCCTTGAGGTCAGAGAACTGCAGAGATTCTGAGGGCTACCTAGATCCTAAAGGTACAGGTCGTCCATTCCTGCCATAGAGGATCATTGCCCTGGAGGATCCATGTTGTACAGCCATGAATTATTATTTTCCTTATCTTAACTTCTGGAAAGTTAGTGACATTAGTATATGATAGCATTAAGAAACATTACTCCATTATTGCTCAACTTTCCGAATTGTTCACCAAATGAATGCCATATTTAATTACACCGTCCTCATTAAATCACTATTCTTCATCAAAGTGAAATGCATTGCCAAAGGAAAACATTCATTCAAGGAGGTTGGTTTGTTTACTACATGATTGATGATATGCAAAATCAAATTTAATCCTTACACACACTTCGTAGTTATTGTCCCCCAGCACCACCAGCCCTCCCGGTGCTAGGAAGAACCAGCACTAGACAAGTTTTTTATTTAATTCCAGAAACATTCCATGTTTACATAGAGCAAATCAATTAAAACTGTTTAGAATATAATTGGCAATATTTAGCGCTCATGCTTAGAAAAATGCTTATCAAGCCAGAAGTTTTAACCAAAAAAGTTAAAACACTCAGAAAGCTAGCAGTTTCATAATATGCAATGTATTCAGTTTACAGCTTAAAGATTGTTTAAAAATGAACACTGCACGCTACAGTAGTTTAGCAGTAAACATGATTGTGCATTTATGTCTCGACACTGAAGGAGCCTTTTTCGTAGGGATTTTTCATTCTAATGCAAGGGATGATTTACATTAAATATAGGTAAAGTGTGGTTACATTTTCCTGAAGGATTGCAAAGAAGGGAAGAGAACTATAATAAGTTGAAGCATAAAAGCTTTCTGTCATAATATTTATTATAATGGCATATAAAAGAGCTGAAATAAATAATAGATGACTAAAGGTAAATTCACATGATAAAGAATCCTTCAGCAAATACCATTACTTGGTCTGCTTAGAGTTTTATACACAGTTGAAGACTCTTAATAAATAAACTGCAGTTCCTATAACTTATATAAGTGCTGGTGGAAGGGAGGAGAGGAAATGTAAGATGTACTTTGAAAAAGCACAGAGTGGACATTAGCTAATTTAATACATAATTATATTCTCCACGGATATGCAGCATACATTTTCAGGTATTTAAAAGCTTTAGTCCATGCACCCACCCTGCCTCACTCTCCCCCCCCCCCAAATAAATCCTAAATGGTACAACACTCAAACATGTCTCTTTGAGTAGGTGAGAAGCAAGCTTGTCCTCCAGTTTAATAAAGCAAATTCCAGTCACCTACACCTGGGAAACACAGAAGGCAAGACAGAGGAAATTATATAGAGGAAAGATAGAGATAGAGATAGAGATAGAGATAGAGATAGAGATAGAGATAGAGATAGAGATAGAGATCATTATCATTGGCGATCACTCGTAGCCGAGTAAGATTGTCTTCCAAGGGTAAAATTTTAACAGTGGATCCGTAAGTGGCTGTAAAGATAGAGATAGAGATAGAGATAGAGATAGAGATAGAGATAATCTATATATAGATATAGATATAGATATTTAAGCTGTAAACTCAATTTGAAGACCTGGCTCTGCCACCTGGATTGGGGCAAGGAGAGGAGTAGGCATGATTGGGGATGGCTAGTGCCCTAGAGTGATCGTTGCATACAAGGGCTGAGTTAGATCATTAGCCATTGGATTTCATTTTTATTTTATTAATATTTATTTTTAACTTTAATTGTATTTTATATATTGTAATGTATATACTTTAATTTATTGTTTTATTATTTATGTTGTTGTAAACTGCCCAGAGTTCCTCCGGTGGGAGGAGATGGGCGGTGACAAATCTAATAAATAAATAAGTAAATAAATAAATATTGTCCAAGAGATAAAATGTGTTTAAGAAGGAAAGGCTGCAGAGAGGGGGTAGAAGTCAAAGGGGATTTGGTGCCAATTAGCTTCTATGTCTGTACTATGTAAACCCGTAAGAATAAAAGTCGAATTGACACTAGCCTAAAAGACTGAAGAAGCAGCACAAAGAAATTAAATCCAGACCAAAGTGTACCATTAGAATAACGCATGGCAATTTTGAGGCATGAGTTCTGACAGCCAACCATGTCCAGCAGTAGGTCGTAATAATGATCGCTATGCAAGATGGATGAAAACAAGGAAATGCTTTTATTCCAGTTTGGGACTGTAAATATTATAGTCCCTAATGCATGCCCTTGCTACATAAGAGTATTTATGTCAGGCAGGCTTTCTAAGCCATGCATGTATTTCCGAAGTTGATGAGATTACCTTTCAGACCTCTGCGTGGGACACATGAATCACAGGGTGCAAAGTGTTAAGGCCAACTGAAGATATGTTGTATCTGCTTCGGAATCAGTTCCTTCACCACAGCTGAGATAACTTACGGAGGTCCATTAGAGGCCCTAGTGGATGGAATAATTCTGTGCTCATTTTTCTTGTTTTCCTCAATGCCTCAGCTATTTTCCTAAAAGGCATTTCACATTTTGCATGGAGTGTTTTAAAAACAATATAAGCCTTCCGAACAACAGCTCGGCAAGCAGTTTTGGTAGCTGATATCTAACATCTTTACAGGTAGTCCTTGCTTAACAACCATCCGTTTAGTGACGGTTCAGACTTCCTACAGTGCTGAAAAAAACGACTTATGAGCGGTCCTCACACTTACAACCTTTGCATCGTCCCCGTGTCACATGATCAGGATTTGGGCACTTGGCAACCAGTTTGCATTTATGACCATTGCTCCATCCCGTGGTCACATGATCGCCATTTTTGACCTTCCTGGCAGCTTCTGGCAAGCAAAATCAATGGGGGACTGCGTGATTCGCTTAACAAGCATGTGGTTCTCTTAAAGCCTGTGGTGATTCACTTAACAACTGCCATGAAAAAGGTCATAAAAATCTGGTCGGATTTGCTTAATGACCATTTTGCTTAGCAACTGAAATTCCGGTCCCAATTGTGGTCGTTAAGCAAGGACTACCTGTATGACACTGAGAGGTTTACAGTGGGGTATTCAAGGAGTGGATTTCTCAGTTGCTTATTTTTAACCAATATTTTAAGTACCACTAAAATACGTTTCCAGCCATATACAACGGAAAACAATTAAAATAGATATAGACCAATTAAATTTAGATTATATAGTCTATAATGAGCCACAGCTCTGCATTTTTATCTTAGTGATTATCTCTGGCTAGAAAAATGCTTTTTAAAAATATATATTGTATAAAACAGAATAATATCAGTAATAATACTATATTATGCTAAAACGGTTTAATGTAGCTTCATAGAATTATGGGGCATGGTACTCTTAGTTTATAAGACTACTTTTTAAAAAGGATTTTAAAAACCTTAATAACTGAAAGGGAGATGTCCATAATTTTTTAAAACATATACTGCATTATGTAAGTGAGACCTAGTCCTCTCAAAGTCAGTAAAAACAAAATGATCAGAATCTCACCATTTCAGAAAGAAGGGACATATGGAAACCAGAACTCTTGTGAAAAAGAGGGGTCCAGTTGTCTGTTCCACAGGGCAGGACCAAGAAAAAGGTGCAAAAAAGGTTTTAATATTGTGTTTGTGTGTGTGTGTGTGTGTGTGTGTCTGTCTGTCTGTCTGTCTGTCTATCTATCTATCTATCTTTTTAGTAAGCTTGGATTCTTGTGAGCTTGCTAACTGGTTCAGGTTTTGCCTGTCTGATGGAAAATATAAGGAACAAGGGCTTTAACTTTCTGAAATTTAAGTGGTAATTAAATATATACTGTCAGGGAAATTGGTGAAGAAACAGCGCTGAGTCAAAGTTCAACTCTAGTTTCTTTATTGTTTCTACCATACACAGAATCTTGCCAGACTAAAGGTTCCTAAACTGAGCTAAGAGGAAAAATACCCTTGGGAATCTAGGGTGGAGCCAGCCTAACTTTCTTCCTCGCCCCCCCCCCCGACACTCTCCAAGCTGTGTAAGCTGTGCGAACGCTTATCAGCCTGGAATGCGCTCTCTACCCCCTCAGCTCCCAGCTCCATCACACATATACAGAGACAAAGATGACTTTCTCCCTTGAATACAGTTCTACTTCTGGTGCCCATATAAGCACATCCATGTTGACAAAAATATGGAATTGGCTTGCCATTGCCTTTTTTTTAATTTCTCAGTCTGATCCACAGCTTTGGGATTCCCTGGTGTCTTCCCCCCAAGTATTAATCAGGCCTAACCTTGCTTAGCTTCTGAGCCCACACAAGTGTGGCCACATGCTGCCACCATATTCATAAGGAGAGATATATCAAAAGATTGGACACTGGAAAAGATAATACAAATGGCATCTACTGTGAAGTAAAATGAGATTTAATATGGTAAACATAACTGTCTAATAGCCCCCCAAACAGTACCTTTGAAAAGTCATAAAACTGTACTATACATATGTACCAGTGGAGATTATATTGTTTTCTCTTCCATAACTACAGAGTACACAGGGAAAGGTTTGTGCAACAGTTTTACCAGAACAAGATGATTATCCTATACAGCTGCAATTGAGATGAAGTTTGATTCCTTCTCCATGTTCCTGGGAAAACTGTAAGCATTGATAGGAATTTTATTTCTGGTTACCTTGGAATGCCCTTCCATGGGATATGGGGAGATATATATATATATATATATATATTTGTTCGTTCAATTTATCCCCCGCCCATCTCCCATACAAGGGACTCTGGGCGGGTTACAACAAATAAAATTTAAAAAATTTAAAAACTATACAAAATATCTAAAAACACAACAAGCATAGAATAAATAAAGTCCAAGATGGATTTGGAACCACAGAGTAGATCATGGTGCTACGGGGCCAGCCAACCCCACAAGGTACTACCACATCCGTTGTCCCAGGCCAGGCGGCAGAGCCAGGTCTTAAGGGCCTTCCGAAAGGCCAGGAGTGAGGGGGCCAGTCTCACCTCCGGGGACAAGATATTCCATAGGGCGGGCGCTATCGCAGAGAAGGCACGCCTCCTGGACCCCGCTAGATGGAATATTTATCTATTATACTCTTTTACAGCATTTTGGAACGAATTCCCTTTGTTTTTTTGTTCTGTTTTGGGAAGGCAGACTAGTATTCAACATTTTTAATCACTGCCTGCAATTTTATTTGACACCTTAAAATTTTAAGTTTTCTTCTGCTGTGGTTTATGTTTCAATTTAATCGTACCACTTTGAGAATATGAACTGAAAGCTTATTTGTATAGCTTGGAAACAGAATAATACTAAGCAATTTCTGTGAAGCTGCCATTGCATGTAGCATCATGTGCCCTTCAAGCCATTTGTCCTTGACTGAAGACTGGAATGGAAAAACCACCACGGTTTGTTACTGCAAAAAAAAAAAATACTACTCATGCTAACTCTAGATTTCCATCCATTGTCAGGATGTGATATCCTGCCATGGCGACAGGAGGGAGGTACATCCTGTCAGTCTACTTTGAAGGGGACACTCACCAGACTTGCGGAGGAGGTGAGAATGCCTGTAGTGGAGTCTTGGTGTATTCACGGAACCGCAAATTATGCGAATGCAAGTATGGTGTCTAGCAGTTCAGCACCAAGGATAGATAAAACGCTAGCACCTTGTTAGTTGATTCGAGGCTGGGAAGATCGAGAAATTGGGAAGTGAAGGGAGGGGCTGTCAACTCACGGGGGAACCTTGAAGATTTTAATTGTTGGTTTACGCGAGCTTCATTCATTTGAGTCTTTAATGTGTTATGGATCTCTAGCTTCTACTGTGTAAAAACATTGTAGACTCCCTGGCAATGTGTGCCATACGCTAAATAAATAAATCTCTAGCTTTAATAAAGAACTCTTCATATCCTTAAGGGCTTGTGTCCGGAGTTTCTGATTAATAGCTAAAGGATCAAGAACATGACACCCATATTCTCAGGAAGACATGTAGGATTTTACTGGTGGTTTAGCCATTTCTATGTCTGTTCCAAAATTCCTTGCACAGATTCTAGAACAGGGCTTTC
Organism: Charina bottae; assembly: GCA_023362775.1. Taxonomy (NCBI): domain Eukaryota; kingdom Metazoa; phylum Chordata; class Lepidosauria; order Squamata; family Charinaidae; genus Charina; species Charina bottae. The sequence goes on from JALMGJ010000015.1 coordinate 9,230,099, forward strand.
CAAAGTTTTCCCACGGCGACACACCAACCGCCATTGGTGTGTCGCCGCGGGAAAACCCGGAAGTGCCACCATTGCGGCAGCGCGCAAAAACCCGGAAGCGCTGCTGCCGCTTTCAGGTTTTTGCGCACCACCGTTGGTGTGTCGCCGCGGGAAAACCCGGAAGCGCTGATAATGATCAGCGCTTCCAGGTTGTGTGGCGACACACCAGACTGTGTGTGGCGACACACTTTTGTGTCGCGACACAGAGTTTGGAAAGCTCTGTTCTAGAATGTAAAGAAGGCAACACCACTGTAAACCATTTTAAACCTTTGGAGAATGCAAGGTGCTCAGCTTCTCAAATAATTAATTCAGTGAAATGTTGGCTGGCTGTACGCAGCATTTTGTGGTACCCACCAAAAGACAGGGGGACCAATTTGCTTGCAGTTGGTGGAAACCGAGAGGCTTTCCAGCTGTAGAGACATTGAATACCACTTGTGCAGATGACAAGTATAGATTGGAGCATGTCCAAAGGACAAATATGTTTAACCAAATATGAAAAGGCTCTCCATCTCTTTTTTCTTTCTCTTCCCAGGGTTCATGATTGTAAGCAATGTTTTTGCCTGAAAGCACAGGCGTGCACTGCACTGCACATTAATCCTTCAAACTCTAACAGATGCTGGCAGGGATTTAGAGTGGAATGTATTTACAAAGTGACAAATTATGTTCTATATTATACACAGAGAAAGAAAGAGCACCTACAAATAGGCTGATAAATGTCAGCTGCAGTGATGACAAGTGGTTCATTTTTATTATACAATAACCACCATCTTTTTTTCAGGGAGGCCCAAACATTTATTTATTGCAGTGGAGGTGGGGGGAAAAAATCAAGATTATATGTGACACAAAGTAATATCTCTAAGATCACTGATGTTCATGGGCAGCTTCCACTGCCAGAAACTAGATTCAGACTGTAGCACGACCCTGGTTTAAAAAAAGAATGCGTGTTATATCACATGTAGTATTTTTTTCTAAAACATTAACTGACATGTACATCTGATAATGGGGCTCACAGATTTGATAAGGAAGCCATCACTATGGACTGTTCTATATAAAAAGTATGAGGGTTTTGCATTGGTAAAAAAATATGCTAATCCTAAGGCAGGAATACTTTCATTGAGTGAGCCACACATGTAGCACACAGATTAATAAAAATTGTAGTTTTGTTTTGTTTCTTGTTTGCTTGCTTTTGTTTTAAGATTATGAAGCGGTGTTTTAAAATGACTTTGTTTTGCATGTGTGCGCCTTCAAGTCAGCGCCGACTCCTGAAGACTGCCTGGACTAGTCCCTGAAGTTTTCTTCAAAAGGTTTTTTGGAAGTGGTTTGCCCGTCTTCTTCTTCCTAAGGCTGAGAGAGAGGGACTTGGCCAAGGTCACCCAGCTGGCTTCGTGCCTAAGGTACGACTAGAACTCACATCCTCCTGGTTTCTAGTCTGATGCCTTAACCACTACACCGAACTGGCATCATAATTTAAAATTACTTGATGTATGCCAAACATTCCGATTCTGAAAAAGCCCCTTGTGAATGTTCTGGAGTCCTATGGAATGTTGATGGAACATTCAGGACAGGGCTGTTTGGAGGATGACCACATCCAGAACACTTGGAACAGACTGTTTGCAGGTTAGACTATTGCATAACAGAGCATTCTGCATAATCATATATTGAACTTAAAAAAATAGCTATGGTATATTTAAAAGGTTCCGGAGACCTGGATTCTCCATAACACTGAGTTGTGGGTTCGTACATCACACTAACCAAAAGGTAAATAAACCACACTATGGTATCATGTGTGAATGAGGTTCGTACATTGATTCTAATTAAAGCATAAACTAGGCTTTGCATTGCCCTCTCCTGTGGTGGAAGAATTTTTTATGTTGGATTAATCCAAGCTTAATATGTAGATCCCCACCATATGGTGTAGCTCAACTATCCTAGTAAAAGTTTGTACATAGAACAAGCATCTCCAAATGAGAAATGAATGAATGCCTAAATAAAAATCAAATTCCCTCCATTTGCACGGGTAACTCAGGTTTGTAGAAGGGACCCAGATTGGTATCCTCCAAGCCATAATTCCTCTGAGCACATTTTTGCTTCTATCCTACTGATTTGGATCAAAGATGCTTCCCTCAATTATCTTAGACTGTACTTTACATGTTCCATTTTGGCAATAACAACACTGAATAGCTATAGATGCTTGTGACCTCCACAGCAAGCATGTACAGTATGATTAATTAATATCCCCCCACCCCCTGCTTTTGAAGACTGGAAGCTGAGAAAGGCTGCTTTGCCTAGAGAATTTCTGGTTGATGTTCGATTCAAAGTGCCAAGCTCCTTATTTATAGATAAGCCTTTCAATACCTTTGCATGTTGAATCCAACATCAGCCATTAATTTTTAGTAATTTTAGTCATTAGTAAAGCCCTGTATTCTCTCCCACTCACTGTATCTAATTTTCCACCTTTCAAAAATTATAGTTCCTTTAAACTGGTATGTCCAAAGATACGATGATTTAAGAAACAGAAAAGCTTAATCAGAAACATTTTCTCGGCAGATGTTTATAAACAGAAGGCAACAATAATAAAAAAAAAGACACCTGAACACACTGCCTCGCTGTGTTGCACAAAGCACTGTACAACCTATTGGAATTACGGCAAAAAGTCTTCCTGGAAAACTTCCAGAAATTAAAAGGTGCCAACAAGCTTCCTAATAACCTTGCGTAGACTGAATTCTTATGAAGAAAATAAAGTTTATTGTCTGGAAAGAGAGAAAGCATGAGGACAGCACTAAAGCAATGGAGGTGAACAATTAGACAGATGTTCACTTAAGGAAATAAAGGGAACAGAAGAAGCCTTTGCGGAGGAAATTTTACGAGAATACTGACAACTCTGCACCTCATCAAGGGCATTGGTAAAGTTAAAGCTGCAAAAAACTGCTGATGCTACAGAACGTGGCATTCAGGTAACACGGCTCATCGCAAAGTAGCATTATACATGACCAATCTCAATTTGTATTCTTATGTGCACTGCGCACCCTCCCATCATTTCCTATTCTCACCTCCCTGGCCACAAAAAAACTCATTCGAAAGACCATCCTGTAATTTAACAGAATGAAGTCCCTTCCCTTGTGGGATAGGACATGTCCCAACATTTTTTCCCCTCTTTTTACTTTGACAAACAGCTCTAGCCTAAGCAGAATGGACTTTCAGATTCCTTATATTTGCTAAGTGACGTTCACCGGTTAATGTGCTTCTGTGTTTGTCTTGAAACGCAGTAAGGCATAATGAGGCAGGACAGTTTCTGAATGACTTTAATATGTTCTTGATTGCTTTCAAAATAGATTCAGCATGTAAAAAAGATGGGAAGCAAACTAGGCCTTTTCAGCAATGTTTTGTTCTCACTCTCTCCGCTCTGGTTCTTTGAGATGAGGATTGTATCAGGAGAAAAGTACCCCAAGGTCCAACACCTTGTAGCTGTTCTGAAGTCACAAGTAAGTCTTTAGACCAGCCTTTCTCAAACTTTTGACCCTGAAGGAACCCTTGAAATATGTTTCAGGCCTGGGGGAACCCCTGCACATTCAGGCTCAAATATAGGCCAGAAGTTACAAAATTATTATATTCATTTCATGGGTAGGTCTGAATATATGCATTAACAGTGTTCTTAAACTAAAAATAAAGAATGAAACTTACCTCTTTAATGTGAAGTTGCCCCAATTCGAAATTTTTTTTTAAATAAATCATGATCTCTCAGGAAACCCCTAGTGACCTCTCACGGAACTCTAGGGTTTCACGGAACCCTGGCTGAGAAACCCTGCTTTAGACAAAAGTCAATATACCCTGTTTCCTTGCACCTGGGATCCAAATTGGAAAGAGTTTTGCAGAGACTTTCATAGTCCCATTATTTTAGCCTAAGAGGTCAAAAGCATCTCCACTGGTTCTTCAAGGCCATTTTTACAATTGTTCCTTCTTTATCAATGTACGGTTTATGTACACAACTCAAAACATGAACCTCAAAAATGCTTGAAATGTCTTCAAACAATACTATACAAATATCTCCAAGTGTGTTCTCCAAGTGTTACATTTACAAATAAGATGATAATATTTAAGAACCTGCAGACCTAGCTGTGACTTAACTTTTGTTTCAGTTGTCTTATGAATAGTGACGGTAAGGTAGTTATCCTACTGTTAATAAGTCAGCAAAGCTCATTTGGACACAATCCTGAACTGCGGCTAAGCTTTGCCTCTTTTTCTTGTACAGTTCAGATTTTTTCTTATTACTAACAACAATTTAATGTTTTATGTTTACTGAAACAAATTTCAGACCATGATTCATGTAGATGTCTTATTCCCCTAAGTTAGAATTAATGTTCAGTCTGGATTCACACTTCACATTAAATTCTGGTTGTTTAACCATGGTCTGTTGAATAAATCACAAATAACTTCTAATTCAATTAGCAAGTAAAGTTATAAACCATGTTTTATAATCTGGAAGAACCCAGATTTGGTGCCAAGCTAAAATGAAACAAGTCATATTATGATTTAGTTGTTGCAGTGAACGAAGCCAATGCAGACTTTGGGTGTAAAGATAAAATGAAAATATTGGAAAATGCGGCTGAACCTTCCAATTGTTTTTTCATTGCTGTTGCAGAACAGAATAATGAAAGGTTACTTAAATTCCTGGGTAACTCCTGGATACACAAGCTCATTTTGGATCTTCTAGTTGAAGACCTTTTCCAAATCTGCCTTGACCCCCATCTTTAATGTTTTCAAAACCTTTTATTTCCCCATGCAGTTTTAATGTTGGAAATGTGACTGTCCAAGAGAAAGTCAAGAATTTGAATTTTCAGAATCCCCAGTAAACAATTCCCAGCTTCTCTTCTCCAGATCACCCATTCATTTTCTCTTTACTAAGGCTTTGCTAGAACCAACAGGAATGACAGATAAGTATGCAAGAGAATTCCCCGCCCCATCCCTCCAATTCTCAGGGCTCCACTCCTTCTCCTTATCCAAAACTTTGAAGTGTGCTTCTCAGCTTTACCTTCAGAGAATCATAATTGGGTGGCTGATCATCTTTTCAAGTACCAAGCTATCACACAAACTGGCAAGGAAGGAAGGAAGGAAGGAAGGAAGGAAGGAAGGAAGGAAGGAAGGAAGGAAGGAAGGAAGGGAGGGAGGGAGGGAGAAATTTCACAAAAAAGTCATTTTATAGATTTTGACTTTTTAAAAAAAAACAATGTGTTCATATGATCTGAGTACTTTTTAATTTTTTTTAATTGTGAAACATCATGTGAGCAAGGCAAAACATTCATGCAGTTAGTCTCTGTCTTTCCTGATTTCCTGAGCTTTTTCTAAAATCTTAAAATGTGGAGGAGTCTAAGGCCAGAATACATCAATCTGTTTTATTATCGTGTTGACGGTTTTATCATCTTCAACTTTATTTTTTGCCAACTTGTCATACTGACAACATTAAGAGACCATAGGTTTTCTTCAGTTCCATTTGTAACAAAGGATAAAAGCATTTTAAAATAAATTCAATTAGTAGAAGTAATTATTGTCTCACTAAATTATACTTTTACATTTAATAAACATACAAAAGATGATAATGTTACATGTGAATCAATGCATGCTATGCTTTTAAAGTAACTAAGTTAAAATATATTTAAAAAAAAGAATGTTGCATATATTTCAATATATCAATATTTTCCCCCTTGGGGGAATAACATGGAAAAAAAGTAGTGTCCCTGCTGGATTCAAAATCTCCAGAAATATTGCAGCTCTATTTTACAAATATTATTGTATATTCAAGAGAGTATCAGATGTGGAAATGAATGAAGAGTAATTCAACAAAATCTATGTAAATATAAATGCCACATGTTTCTTTTATTTATCATCAGAATACTCAGCATTACACTGCAGATTTGACTTTATAGTTCCTCTATCTCTGATAAAGACAAATGAACAACAAGCCAAATTTGTGTCTGACATGACCACAAACCACAGGAATTTGGACTGACCAGACCACACAACCGCTTCCCTAAGTTAGCTGACCAAGAATAGGCATGTTAATTTATCATCCTGTCAAAATAATGATGTCCATTCATAAATACCATTCAGGGTCCTCTACACCTGGCTGGGTAATCTCCAGCCCAGTGAAAAATACTAATTATACACTTTCTTTTTCTTGTCTTTGGACAATACATTGAAAAGAATAATGACAGAGAGCAGAGAATGGTGTAACAACCATTGGGACACGAACCAAATGCTGAAGGATAGGAGCAAAAGGCAAGGAACAACACATTGGCCCAACACTGCATCTGGAATAGTCATCTTTTTCACTGACAATATATGGCAGGTGGGTGAATAGTTTCACACACAGTGCATCACCACCAAAGCAGCAGAAAAGGAAGGAAGGGAGGGAGGGAGGGAGGGAGGGAGGGAGGGAGGGCTGGTCTTACTTATAACATTTTTAAAAAATAATTAATTAATTACATATCATTTCTGTTCCTCACAGAAGAGCTTTTACATTCAGCTAGCTTAATATCATACTATCAGTGACTCTGAAGGAGAGATCCAGCAACATCCCCTTCCAAGGTCATATTACATCTGCATGGTGTCTCTGCAACAGCTGGCTTGTTAATCACTTGGGCTCTCCTATAGAAGAGAATATGCTCTTTTTCAGCAGCGGATAACCCTAACGCTTTGTGTCTCAAACAAGACACAAAGTTTTGTTCAATCATCATGGATGTATGGAATCTCTGGGTTTTAATAGAATTTGATAAATCATTTCCATATTAGAAGACTACCAAGTATGTCTTTTACAATTTTAATATCATAAGTCATAAAATTAATTGTATTAGAACTATGCAATTATAGTTTTACATGTATATTATACATGAACTTTGGTGTATGATCATAAAAATAAATAATAAAATAAATACAGAGAGAAAGCATTTGTTATATTGATGTCTTTGTTCATCCAATGTAAATGGCATGCCCTGGGAACAGTAGTTTGATGGAGAATGCAAATGGAAGCTAGAAGATAAACTGAGACAACTGTTTAGTTGCCACAATAATCTAAGCTGCAATGGGGTATGTCTGGCTTTGTCTTACATGCTATTTGAACCTAACCCCTATAATTTTAAATTAGGTTATGGTAAATTAACCTAGGTGGTCATATTTATTCAATAAACCATGGTTAAACGGGCTTCCTGTGCGAAATGGCAGACTTTTCTTTTTTTTTTGTAGTATTCTTTGCTTCATTCTTTTTAGTTTTTATGTATGTTATGTATATGTTGAAAATTAATAAAGCTTTATTTAAAAAACAAACCATTGTTAAATAAACCATAATTTGGGTTTTTTTGTAACCTTAGTTTGTATTTAGCTAAAAAATGTCTCAAACATGTAGTTTTATCCTATTTTGAGATGCCACTAGTAACTATGGGAAAAGGAAAAAACAACATTAGCAGGCATGGCTTCTCTTGAAGGAAAACTAGCACAGGAAGATACAAGAAGGAAGAGGGGTCCACGTGACTTTGGAACATGTATATGCTATCTAAGGCCTACCCAGCAAGATGATATAACCTACTGGGTTAGATGAGAGCCAGTTTGGTGTAGTGGTTAAGACATCAAGCTAAAAACTGAGAGGCTGTAAGTTCTAGTTCCACCTTAGGCATGAAACCAGCTGGGTGACCTTGAGCCAGTCACTCTCTCTCTCAGCCCTAGGAAGAAGGCAACAGCAAGCCACTTTTGAAAACCCTTGCCAAGAAAACTGCAGGGACTAGTCCAGGCAGTTGCAAGGAGTCAAAAACTGGCTTGAAGGTGTGCATGCGCGCACACACACACAGGGTTAGATACCTTGAGGCTTAAGAGGAGAAGGCAAAAATAAAGCTATGCTTCATGAATAGACCAGATGTTTAATATTCTTGTCATCAATTTTTCTACAACATCAAATCCTGAAACATTCATTATGAAGATGTTCTTTGAATAGCTTTGAAACATTAGATTAATAATCACTTAAGACCAAAGACACTGAAAGACAAAGCAGGGAAAATAAACTAAGGAAGGAAGGAAGGAAGGAAGGAAGGAAGGAAGGAAGGAAGGAAGGAAGGAAGGAAGGAAGGAAGGAAGGAAGGAAGGAATTCAAGAGAAAACTATTAAACTATTAATAGAAAACTATTAAAACAATTCAGAGTTTTCAAAGTATAGTTGTTGAAAAAGCTTATGAAGAAATGTTCCCAAATAATGAACTAGATCACCTCGCAGAGAGCTTGCCCATAGTTCTTAGCAATGCCATACAAAATTCAAAGGAACTCAGCTTAATTCTGTAGTAGATTGTTACATTGCAAGGGGCAACCATGAAACTCAGCCAACTTATCTAACATCTCCTAAAACTAGCTATTATCTGCCATATATAGAGGGAGACCTTCAAAATTAAATATATGTAGAAGCCTTTGTTACATTATTATTCTGCTTTTCATCCAAGCAGCTGATGACAATGTGCTAGAGAGGTAACTAAACATCTAACAAGCTTTCTGTAATGGCCAAAGAATCAGATGAACCATCATCACTCTAATCTAAATCCCAAGGATGGGCAATCTTTACCTCTCTAGTATGCTATTTATCACTCCCATCAATCCCATCCAATTATATCCCCTAAGCAGAGCTTTCCAAACTGTGTGTCATGACACAGTGTGTTGGCTACAGTGTCTGGGTGTGTCACAGCTGCTGCTGCCTCCAAACCTGCCCTGCCAGGATTCCGCTCAAGTCCTAGTGCCTGCCTTGTGCCTGGCTGCCTCCAAACCTGACCTGCCAGGATTCCACACAGGTCCTAGTGCCTGCCTTGTGCCTGGCTGCCTCCAAACCTGCTGTGATTCCGCGCAGGTCCTAGTGCCTGCCTTGTGCCCTGCTGTAAGAGTGTGTCGTGAAATGATGCATTTCTAAAAAGTGTGTCACCAACATGAAAAGTTTGGAAAGCTCTGCCCTAAAGAATATTGTATACAGTTGTGCCTATTGCAGATAATAACCTACCAACTGTTTTTAGATACTGGAAAAAGATGAAAAGACAGTATCAGTAAAGATATATTAGTAGATAAGGCAAAAAACAATGCGAGAATCAAAGGCTATATCGGGGAAATATGCATAATAATAGCTTCAGTTGCAAAATAAGGACGTCCTGACAGATTAGAATTCATTTTTTACATATAATTTCAAAAGCATGACTAAACCAATATAAAAAAATATTCTGTTTTGCAGATGCAAATCTCTATAGATTAGATCCTCTATATATTAGAGGAATCCAAATTCTGGAACTCAAATTCCTGTACCAAGCAAACCAATGAGCAGAACTTGCCTAGAATATACCTCGGCATATTTTGCATAGCTCATTCTACATCATCAGGTCACAGAGGAGCAGTCCAGCCTCAGTATAATTCTTTGAAGCTTCCTTGCCTGTCAATTGGAAGCCAGTTTAGTCTAGTGGTTAAGGCAGTGGGCTAGAAACCAGGAGACTCCCTGTCTCTCAGCCCTAGGAAGGAGCCAATGGCAAACCAGGAGACAGAGTTCTAGTCCCGCCTTAGGCATGAAAGCCGGCTGGGTGACCTTGGGCCAGTCCCTGTCTCTCAGCCCTAGGAAGGAGCCAATGGCAAACCAGGAGACTGAGAGTTCTAGTCCCGCCTTAGGCATGAAAGCCGGCTGGGTGACCTTGGGCCAGTCACTCTCTCTCAGCCCTAGGAAGGAGCTAATGGCAAACCAGGAGACTGAGAGTTCTAGTCCCGCCTTAGGCATGAAAGCCGGCCTGGTGACCTTGGGCCAGTCCCTCTCTCTCAGCCCAACTCACCTCACAGGGTTGTTGTTGTGGGGAAAATAGGAGGAAGGAGTATTAGGTATGTTCGCCGCCTTGAGTTATTTATAAAAATAATAAAGGTGGGATAGAAAATAAGTAAGTAAGTAAGTAAGTAAGTAAGTAAGTAAGTAAGTAAGTAAGTAAATAAATAATCCGACAATCCTCTTATTTCTGGCAGGCATTGTCCATTCACTCTTAAGTTTCCCTTCTCCACCTAGACCTTGACAGTTGTTCTTCCAAAGTGGGGGCGCGGTGGGAGATCTGAAATTCTCAGCTGTTTGTTCAATATTGTGCTCCATACCAAATGCGTTACTTGCATCGCATTGCTGCAGATTACACACAGTAACCAAACTTCAAGAGAGACAAAGGTTGCTTATTTGGTTTACCGCAAGGTATGAACCTTACACTGAATCAGGCCATATGTCCACCATGTCTCGTTCTCAGGAAGGGATCTTCCCAAGTTGGGTTAACCCAGATCTTTTGGACAGAGATCCAAGGTCATAAACCCAAAATCTTCTTTGTGCACCACACTAAGGTTCCCATCGTTGCATACATTGTGTGATTGTACAAAGTATAGCAAAAATTAGAAAGGGAAGTTAAAGAACGTTCGCACAAAATCCACTGGAAGCAGATCTGGACAGTGTGCTCATATATGACTTCTCAGTATGGTAAACATCTTCTGTAAATGGAGTTCTGCCTCCAGCCTCAGATGATACATGACTGAACGCTGCCTGGAGATATCACTAGTTACATTTAGATAGTTTTTTTGTTAAAGAATTTGCATATTAAAAGCCTGAATCAGGGATATGGAGGTGTCAAAGACTTAAATCATGGTGATTTGAATTTAAAGAAAGGTTCTCAGACAATTTACATTAACAGTTACGCAAATTAGGGAAAGATATGTGGAACACTACAAAGTTTAAAAGAGAAATCTGTAAAAAAATGTTGGGCACGAACTCTGCCCCCCCCCCACTCTATATACATATATTAAATTATTCCCCACAATATCCAAGCTACCCATCACTGTTCAGGACACATATATAAGTAAATGGAAAACAAAATCTAGAATTCCTTGTAGAAAGAATTGAAGAATAAAAGCAGTCCCATACGGCAATTTATTTACTTCTTTTAAAAACTGAAAAAGACCTTGTTGTGGGTCTACGGCTCAGAAGTTTTAGTTCATACTGGACAAAAATGGAAATGCCTCAAAATTCAAAATTATAAAGTTTGTAAAATGAAATACACTATGCTTCTCAAACATTTTGGATTCACACATCACACTAAGCCAAGGTTAATTTAAATCTGGTCTGTCAAGAAATCAGCAATTGGCTGAATTCTTATAATATGCTGAATAATACACCATGGTTTGCAAACTGCAATACCTAGGTTACAACCACATTATACAAAACCAACCAAACCAGATTATGGCTTAGTGCAGAGCTTTCCAAACTTTTCATGTTGGTGACACACTTTTTAGACATGCATCATTTCGCGACACACTCTTACAGCAGGGCACAAGGCAGGCACTAGGAACTGCGTGGAATCCTGGCAGGGCAGGTTTGGAGGCAGCAGGGCACAAGGCAGGCACTAGGAACTGCGTGGAATCCTGGCAGGGCTTGGAGGCAGCAGCACCCGCCACACACCCAGACACTGCAGCTGACACACTAACGTGCCCCGACACACAGTTTGGAAAGCTCTGGCTTAGTGTGATGTATGAACCAACCACTGGAGATACAAGACTGCAAGTTCTCTAATTAGGAACTTCAAGATTTTCTCTATTAGCCTAAAAAGTCAGAGAAGATCAAAATGATGTGCTTCTTTACCCAACCAATTATACCCTATGCTCAGTGGATTCCAATGATCCAATTACAACCACGTAAACAAAGCATTTTGCTAAGCTTAGCCCAAATTGTGGCGTTCAGTGCTTAAAGTTATTAGAGATTCTAAATTAGTTTTTAATTCCAAATTGCCCCAGTAGACTTCTTTTGAATATAGCTTTTTTTCCTAATTAGCTGTACCAGCACAACTATTTATTTTAATGTTTCAGCTATGCTCTTTGCAAAGAAAAAAAATTAAAGATATAAATGCATGTACTTTTGCAAAGATAAGATGCTTCTCACACTACAAGTGTAAAATTCAACAGTAACTTACTTCTCAAATACTTTTAGTTGTTCACTTTACAGATGATATGATACAATCAAAATATGTTATATATTAAGGTTTTTAAGATTCACTTACTATCTATAAGGTGGCTTTATTTCTGATTGGAAAAAAAAATGGCTTCAATCTGTTTCCAGCTATGCGCTGAATCCACAGGGCACTAACTGTAGAGATCTGTGAAAGAATTTACATGTGCCAATGTCTGAAAATTCTTTTTGCAACATATACAGATATCTGTATCATTCATCCACAGGTGTTAATATACCTTTGCTTACCTAACAGTAGAGAACAGCTTCTGGAAAATTAATCTGGCTGCTCTAAAGATATAAAAACTGAAAGAAAGAGGAGACAATAATACCTTTGAAATTAACTGTGAGAAACATAATTAGCAGATACCAATCTCCAAGGAGAAATCAAAGTATTATTATTATTATTATTATTATTATTATTATTATTATTATTATTATTATTATTTCTGACAGGACAAGAGGTGCAATGACTGAAAGGCTGCTATCACCAAATGTGATGATTTGGTTCAACTGAGATGTATTATCAAGAAATATAAATGTTGCATCAAGATACAAAAGTCAAACACTCTTTAGGGAGATCCATCGCTTTGGATATAAGATGCCAATTGTCTGAACAGACTTTGGAAACAATCTATTCTTAATGGGGTTAAATCCGAATGCATATTTGGTGTGTTGCAACTCAAGTCCATTAAATGTAGACTTCCTGTAGTGTTAATCATTTTTTTCTCTCATGGCCAATCATAGACTACAATTTTTCCTAAACAACTGATGAAGGAAACAGCTGAGAGGTCAATCTCTTTACAGAATGACTTTTTTCCCCATGGTGCACACATCCATTTCATACCTAATGTGCTGCTGAAATGTTTTTTTGCCTTTTTCCTCTGCTTAAATTTCAGTGATATTCGAAATTTTCTAATTTTCTAAATTTTAGAATTTTTAAAAATTTCTATTTCATTTTTTATTTTCTATCCTAACTTCTAATTTTCCCCAGCCCATGCAGATACAACTGATGTTTTACTTGGTTTGTCAAGCAAATAGAATGAGTAGTAAGAACGAGAAGTGGAAGATGACTCTACCATAGATAGAACACATACCAATATAGTAATAAGTGCTAATAGGAAAACTTGAATCATTAGCACCAGGCCTTCCAGATAGAGCACAAAACTCTGAGAACAAGGCACAGACTGGTTCCTCAATGGAAGGCCCATATCCCATATATTCCCAACTAGAGGACACAGGCTTGCCATGATCTTATGAACTGGTGAAGGAACCCTTCACAGAATTTCCATCTCCCCATCCTCAAAGAAATCTGAGGTTACAAAATAAGGTACAGCCCCTTTAGCAATCTGGTTTGAGGTAAAGGAGTTACCACATTATGAGGCTGTAACTCCCTTGATACAGCTCCAATTAGGTTGGAGAATATCCTTTTTCTAAGTAAGAGAGAATGTCAGCCATCAGGAAACATTCAAAGTCATTGGTTGTGCAATGTGTTGTTTTATCTTTATATGTTGTCCCTGACATATCTATATCATTTGACATTCTTAACTGAGCTAACCTAGACAACTTACTCTGTGGAGTTCTTGGTGTTCTCCAAGCTTCGTTGTTTGCTTCAGACATTTCATTACCCAACTAGGTAACATCATCAGTGCGAGTGTGGGGTTTGCTGCTGGTTTATATATAGTAGCTTGCCCTGCCAGTTTTGGTGGGGGTATGGTTTCCTCCTTGGAGGCTCCTTGATTAGAGTATTGTTTTCTGCTGGATTGTTTGTCCAGTGTTGGTCCCTGCTTATCCAAATGTTGGCGGTAAGACTGAAGGCAAAAGGAGAAGGGGACGGCAGAGGATGAGATGGTTAGATAGCATCACCGATGTAATGAACATGAATTTGAGTAAACTCCGGGAGACAGTGGAGGACAGGAAGGCCTGGCGTGTTATGGTCCATGAGGTCACGAAGAGTCAGACATGACTAAACAACTGAACAACAACAACAACAACAATATGCTAATACTTTTCCCAGTTTGGTGGCAGGGCAGGCTACTATATATAAACAACTATATTAGCATCTTAGGCCAAGCCAAATCCAAAGATGGTAGGGAGGAAATCAAATCCCCAAGGAGGAAATCACATCCCCACCAAAACTGGCAGGGCAAGCTACTATATAAACCAGCAGCAAACCCCACACTCACTCGCACTGATGATGTTACCTAGCTGGGTAATGAAACGTTTGCAAGCAAACAACGAAGCTCAGAGAGCACCAAGAACTCCAGAGTTCAACCCTGAGCTACAGATATTCTCTTCTCTTGCAACTTATTCTGCTAAGACCTGGCATCGCTGATTTCTCCTGCAAGCCTCAAGTAATTTTTATCTGCCTGTTCGGCCAGATAATGACATCTAATACTAATGTGAGTAATATAACTCAACGAAGAAGGAGCAGAGATGTTAAATCTAAGTTTGTACACTGCAACATGTAAAGGTGCACTACCTATTTCTATATGCTGTAATCTATTGTTGCTTTTAACAGTTGTCCAGACTGTTTCATAGGAACAGCCATATAATTCTTTCAAAGAATAATAACAATTGTGTTCACAAGTTAAGGAAGAAGCTACATGTTCAAGGTTCCTTAATGGTTCATCCATAGTTCAGAATAAAGCCTCAATTCCTTGTTGTTATATTCCAGTTCCAAGGTTCATAATTTGAAAATTGACTTTGGGGACTTTTTGCTTGGTCTATTAAAATGATTCATGTTGCATTCAACATAAATTGTGCATACACAGAGGAGGGTTCAGTTCACGTATTCACAGTATAATAACTAAAGTGAATTTTGTACGAGCTGCAGTTTGTGGCAGAGATGCAGTATCATTTGTCTTAATTTTTCTTCAGCATTACATTAGGGATAGTGCATTTACATTTCCAGGTAAGGCTTAACTTTACTCCTGCTGTAAAAAGAAAAAAGGGAATCAAATCTGCATGTTTATGCAGTCTAACATCAAGTAATGCCTTTTTACTGTCTTAAAGTACACATGGATTTACTTTCCATTTACCTCTCTGTACAAAGTCAAACACAAAGTGCATGAAATATTTACTACGCATAAATCATATAATGTCCCAAATTAAAAAGATAACCACAGACCCTCTCCTTTCTAAGGCAAAGATACCACAACAGTCACGTCTTCTAGATATTTTCGCCGTTCAACCCTGCAAAAATAATGGGAGCCCAGAAAATCAAAGCCCATTTCTTTAAAAACTTTTAGGCTGCATTGTGATGCGGTATGTAAATTAACAAACACACGGACATAAGAATGCAAGAGCTTTCTCATGAAATATGTATTTGGGAGGGAAAAATCAGCATATGGCAAGCTCAATAGCCAACATCTTAAAATAATTTTTCAGTACTTAAGTGACAGAACCACAGATGCAGACAAACGGGAATTTCAGCTCCACACTTTATTCTTTTAATTCTATTTCATGTTCACACATCCATCAAAATGACTTTGAATGTGGTCATTTATTGTGGCAGAGCGCCTTTCTGCTTATTAGATCGCAAGACACCTTATAAGAGAATGGGCAGGATCGACTTGGCCAAAGAAATGGAACTATTTGGAGTGGCCAATATGATGCTCTGCTTTTTGGCCAGGGGGATCCAGAAAAGCATAAACAGAGTTCGGTCAGACTACAGATCTTTTCTACTTTTCTCGTCTCACTTTGTATCCTCCTTAAAAAGCGATCCAACAAGGCTGAAAGCCACCTATACATAGAGGAAAATAACCAGTAATAAACAAAACTAGGGGGGAAACTAACATAGACTTTAGGTAAGGTAAGGTTTCCTCTTCCAGTCGTATCCGGCTCTAGGGGGCGGCGCTCATGTCTGATTCTCGGCCGAGGGAGCCAGCATTGTCCAAAGACGCTTCTGTGGTCATGTAGCCAGCATGACTAAATCCCAAGGCGCATGGAACGCTGTTACCTTCCCATCAGAGTGGTACCTATTTATCTAGTTGCATTTTTACGTATTTCGAACTGCTAGGTTGGCAGGAGCTGGGCGAGAACGGGAGTTCAACCTGTTACGTGGTGCTTCCGGGTCTCGACCTGCCGACCTGCCGTCCTTTCGTTCGACAGTCGGTAGTCTTAACAGTTACGCCACCACATAACCATAGACTTTATTGCTCATTAAATTCTATATAATCTATATAGGTAAAGGTAAAGGTACCCCCCGCACATTTGTGCAGTCGTGTCCGACTCTAGGGGCCGGTGCTCATCTCCGTTTGTTAGCCAAAGAGCCAGCGTTGTCCGAAGACGCTTCCACGGTCATGTGGCCGCATGACACGCATGGAACGCTGTTACCTACCCACCGAAGTGGTACCTATTAATCTACTTGCATTTGCATGCTTTCGAATTGCTAGGTTGGCAAGAGCTGGAGCTAGTGCGGGAGCTCACTCCGCACGCAAGGCTAGGGATTCGAACCTCCAAACTTGCAATCTTCCGATCAACAAGCCTGGCGTCTTACCCGCTGAGCCACCACTATATATATATATATATATATATATATATATATATATATATAGAGAGAGAGAGAGAGAGAGAGAGAGAGAGAGAGAGAGAGGTTGGTCAGTAACTTCAAAGCAAGGGGTAATGCATCCAATTACCATAATTATTTTGCTGGAATGGTTTATGTTTTTCCTGTGCAAGATTCTGTTAATGTAACCTTACAATAAAGTTAGAGCTAGTACTTCTGAGTGTGCTTCTTGTCTGGACTATTTCCAAGGCCAGAACTAAACCAAGGTTTTAAACCACATGTTGTGTCTAAGGTGTCAGCAGTCAATCCCAACTGCTTATTACATAATTATTTTAATTAAGATGGCAGGAAGCCAAAACCATCTACATTTATGCACACTGCTTTTATACAGTATATTACCTGGATTTTAACAATGACCTGCAGTTTTAAAATGATATAACATATTCAATTACTGTATGTAAAACTAACCTATAAAAATGGAAATTTCTTACTTAACAAATTTAGTCCAATTTAATTCTACGATGCTTGTAAATTCCGTTTATCTACTTTGTGTTTTCTTTTTGGTTTTTCCCTATTTTTTCTCTTTTCTTGTTTGCCTTTATTTTATTTTTTCCTTTCTCAAAGATTTTTAACAAAGATATAATTTAAAAGAAACACTCCATCAAAAATGTGTTTCACTATTGAACAACTGCCCCTCTCCCTAAGTGAGCAATAATAGTCAAAATTGACTACGGAACTAACATAAAATATGAATAAAATAAATATAATAGGATAAAATGAGACATGGAACAAGTGGATTCTCCTATCCCAGAGCTTTCCAAACTGTGTGTCGTGACACGTTAGTGTGTCGGCTGCAGTGTCTGGGTGTGTCGCAGCTGCTGTTGCCTCCGAGCCCTGCCAGGATTCCGCGCAGGTCCTAGTGCCTGCCTTGTGCCCTGCTGTCAGAGTGTGTTGCGAAATGATGGCCTGCTGTAAGAGTGTGTCGCGAAATGATGCATGTCTAAAAAGTGCGTCACCAACATGAAAAGTTTGGAAAGCTCTGTCCTATCAGCTCATCGGTGGAATCTTCCCTCTCTGCTCCCTAAGTGTACAGAAGTACTTTTTGTTTCTGACATGAAACTCTTGGATCCCCCAACCTTTTTTTGATCCTTTCTTCACCTCAATCATTTCAGAAACTCATTTGCAAAAACCCACGAGTATCTAATTAAATGTACAATTGTAAAAGCTTATGGGTATGTTTGTACTCCAGTCATAAGGGAAAAATCATGGTATTTTTCTAAGAATATTAAAAGTCATTAGAGGAAACAGCAAGCAAGATAGGGGTAGATGAAAGCACAGCAAGTAAGATGTATGCTGGTCTATGACCGTAATAAAGATTTGTTTGTTAAGATGCACTTTTACAACATCTCCAACAAAAAGGTTACATGTATAACTCATATTTTCACTTTTCAGTTGGTTTTAAAATATGACCCAAAACTTTGGTTGAAAACAGGAATGCAATGCCGAAATACAACAATTAAAGAAAATCTATATTTGAATCTTTAGGGGTGGAAACAAATTAACTTATTTACTACATGACTGGTTTCTTCAATTTAATGCCAATCTTTCCTTCACTCTTTGAAGGAACACCAACCTGTCTGAATTAGAGGAGGAAATATTGGAGATATAAAAATAATTATTTTTAAAAAGATCAGGACTGTATCACACCTTTCCATTTTCATGCCTTTTTTGTAATTAGAAGGTTTAACACATTACATATTTTTGGTGACTTTAATAGATACTTATTTCCCAAAGTATTTCATGAATATCATATTAATAGCAATTCCATCTTCTCTAGAAACATGTCACCAAATAACAAAACAGCTGTTGCTTAATAGTCTTTCCCTGAACAGGATAAATTTATCCACTTAAAACTTTGTTGGTTAATGGCACTGAAATTTGGCTCCTATACGTAAGAATACATTCTTTTTTGCTAGAAACAATATTTGTGGTAATTTTCTATTCGTCAACTATAAATATTCAGAAGATATTAATACTATTCATTTTCAGCAAAAATTAAAATGCCTCCATAATGCCTTTTCAATTTTTAAGAACATTTCATTTATGTTAAATGTTAAAAGAAAACTAGCAAACGTGTTCTAATTTACTCAGACTCATCCTTAATCAAGCACCGTATCCCGGTAAACTATACCAATTCAATGACTTTACTCATTTCATATTGCAGAAGCCAGCCAAAAGGAGGCTTTATTTAACTCCAGGTCAAGATTGATCTTCTGATTATTTTAAGGAAGCAAACACAGTTTGAGTTTCACATGTTCAGATGAAAGGTAAACTGGGTTTAGGGTGGGATAAAAATTAAATAAATAAATAAATAATCCACATCCACTGGATGTGGTCCAAGGTCCTTTTTCTGACCATTCTGCTTTAATGTGATGTTATAACACCATCATTTTATTTATTAACACTTGAAACATATGGGTAAAATGAAAGTGTTTTAAAAGCTTTTTACAAATGCTCAAGTTGCATTGGAATCCCATTAATTTAAAAAAAAAAGCCAAAGTGAATGAATATGATTTGATCCAGACAGTCAGTTGGATTATAGTCCCATGAAAAAATATTGGGTGACAAAAGCTCCTTACAGCAATCTGCCAGAGAGAAATAAATTAATCAAACTGTCAAACAAAGAAGGCTGGGTTTGACCTCCTACTGATCTCATTACTTCTCTATTACCCTTTTGAAAAACATGCTCTTACGAGGACAACTAATTGAAGATTACGTGGAAGGAAATCACACCTCTCCATCACTCTAGTAACTTTGTCTCATTTGTCATTCTAATAATTCATTTCCATCCTTTTCTCAACAGACACAGATAGTAATGGACTATCATCAGTTAAAAAGGCAATTTTTCCATTTAATTGCACTCATTAAATACTCCAGTTGGACAACTAGAAAAGCAACAGTTTCAATATTTAATCATACTGAAGTAACAATGCAATATTACTTCTGAATGCACATGGCACAATGTAAAGTACTTTGCAATATCTCATTCACAACATTTCCATTCAGAGTCCATTAAACTCTACGGTAAGAATCTCGCTAGCTTCTGTAGCGGAGGGGTGGCAATGTCTTTTGCATAGATGACTCTTCTATGACCTTTAGTAGAAATATGCCATTCAAAAACATGAGCAAAAAAGATTAAATATTGAAGAGATTTAGTTTTGAATTCATTCTAAAATGAGGTGCTCCAAATGCTTCATGCCAGAGAATATGAGCAATCTCTTGGATGCTGTATGTTCTGATTTCAATTCAATTTTCTTTTGATATTCCATGGAAGTCAAGATATATCACGATTTTAAATGGTTAAGAAATAAACAGCACTAGCTTAGTGAACCAAATTTCTTTCATTCTAATAATTGCTGGTTTTGGAGTAGGGAGTCATTCTGGGTTGGAAGGGGCAAACACTCATCCCAAATAGAATAAATTGATAAAACTGGAGAAGCTTGTTGGCTGGGTATGTCCTATCACGATTTGGTGGGAAAGTACAGTGGGCAAGTGAAAAGCTTGATCAAATGGTCATCTTGGATAATGGTGAAAAAATGTATATGATCTTAAGAGAAACCTTTGCAAACTCCTGGCCCATCTTCTGCAAGATGAACTGGCTTACTCTTAATTAAAGCTCATATTGACAAGAATCTATTCAACTCTTACAAATGTATCCCTCTAAAACAGGGATCCCCAACCTGTGGGCCACGGCCTGTTAGGAAGTGGGCCGCACAGCAGGTGAGCGGCGGTGGTCCACGCGATTGGCTCCTGCCTGCAAACCCTGCCCCCTATCCACGCGCTTGGCTCCTGCCTGCAAACCCCGCCCCCTGGTCCGTGCGATTGGCTCCCGCCTGCAAACCCCGCCCCCTGGTCCGCGTGATTGGCTCCCACCTGCAAACCCTGCCCCCCCCCCCCCGGTCCTTGGAAAAATTATCTTCCACGACCCATCCCTGGTGCCAAAAAGGTT
This sequence comes from Charina bottae, assembly GCA_023362775.1. Taxonomy (NCBI): domain Eukaryota; kingdom Metazoa; phylum Chordata; class Lepidosauria; order Squamata; family Charinaidae; genus Charina; species Charina bottae. The sequence goes on from JALMGJ010000015.1 coordinate 9,250,675, forward strand.
GGGTACCCCTGCTCTAAAAGAATCCAAAATTTTGATTAGGCAATGCTAGGATCTGTTGATCCAACCGAGCAGCCATATACCTGCATGATATGAATTGTTGGATAATATTAACTCTCAGTACCATTCTTTTGAAAACTCGGGAGCTGCAAGTTTTGATTTATAATTTGGACAGAAGGTGGAATAAGACCCTTCTGGTTACAACTAGGTGCTTGCTTTGGTATGGCAGATAGAATAATGGCACTGTTCTTGTGCATTTAAACACTGATCTGCTTCAGAATTAACCATTTCAATACATTAGCAAGTTTCGCATCTACGTGCCCCCTGTTCTATTCTACTGTACTATACTCCATGTTTGCAATCCATTTTTCAATTCTGGCATATAAACCATGATTATAGATTAAAATCACAATTTAAATTAATTGATTAAAACTTTAGAAGAGTTCAGCTGAAAGTGCATGAAGGTGGGGAGGGGCAAAGGGGGAAAAGGGATGTGTGAAAGCACAATCCTGTTTCTTGATGTAATAAGCTATAATTAGATTAACCCTGTTATGCTTGAACAAGGCTAGTATTGCATAATTTAGGATTGCTTCACTCAACATCTCAAGATACAGCATTTATTCTGTAACAGAAACCTATGAAATTCCATATTGGGGGGGGATCTTTCTTCAGTTTAATTCCATTGAACTAATATGTTTGTTTGTTTTGAAAATATCAGTTCCTTTTATCAATACAATCTATCTATCTATCTATCTATCTATCTATCTATCTATCTATCTATCTATCAGATTTGTATGGCTGTCCAACTCTTGGTAATTAGCAGCTTCTTAAGAACCTTTAATCCGTACTGTCATTTGGGTTTTGGCCCATAACGGAAATCAAGCCTGCCCTGATCGGTATAAAATCAGTTTGGTTCACAGAAGAAATTAAGACATGATGTGTTACGATTTACATACCACTCCCCCAAACAAAATAAATGATGGGGTTAAGGTTGTATACAAATCAGGCCTGTATGTATTTATTGATTACATTCACATTCCACTAACTTTCCTTATTCAACTCAACATATCATTTCCAGTCAGTTTTCAGATTCATGTCTACTCACCTTCAAGCAAGGCTATTCTAACGTGCTTTGAGAGTATGATTTTAAAAGGCCTATTAGGTATGTTCGCTGCCTTGAGTTATTTATAATAATAATAAAGGCGGGGTAAAAATTAAATAAATAAATAAATAATAAATTTACACACACCAAGAGCCAATGTGGTATAGTAGTTAAAGTTTTCGACTAGGATCAGGCAGACCAAGGCTCATTTGAGCTAGTCATTCTTTCTCAGCCCAATCTACCGCACAGAATTGCTGTTGTGGGGATAAAATGGAAAAAAAGATGCTCATCTTAGCACCTTGAGCTCTTAGACAAAAGGAAGAATGAAAATTTAACAAACGAGGAAATAAAAAAATTAAATTTTATTTATTTATTTTTCAGATTTACCACCACCCATCTCTACAGCAGTAGAATTGCATGATAGCACATGAAAACGTGATAAAACTATGGAAATTATTAGAGATCAGATAGCTAGGGTTCCAGTAACTGCTCTATAATTCCTTCAGTCACTCACTCATGCCCTAGCCACCTTGCAGCTTGACTACTGCAACACATTCCACATGGGGCTGTCCTTGAAGACCACCTGGAAGCTACAATTGGTCCAGAGAGCAGCAACATGGGAAGTGATGGGTATGCCTCAGTAGGTCCATGAAACACTCTTGCTTTGCAAGCTACATTTGTTGCTCGTTTTCTTCCAGGTGTATAATTCAAGGTGCTGGTCATTACTTATAAAGCCCTACATGGCATAGGGCAGAGCTTTCCAAACTGTGTGTCGCGACACAAAAGTATGTCGCCTGCGGGGCCCAGATGTGTCGCGACAAAACCCGGAAGCGCTGATGGCGCGCCATCAGTGCTTCCGGGTTTTCCCGCAGCGACACACCAACGGTGGTGCACAAAAATCCGAAAGCGCCACAGCCACAGCGTCGGTTCCGGGTTTTCCCGTGGCGACACACCAACAGCGGCGCGCAGAAACCGAAAGCGGCAGCAGCGCTCCCGGGTTTTTGCGCGCTGCTGCAACGGCGGCACTTCCGGGTTTTCCCACGGCGACACACCAACAGCGGTTGGTGTGTCGCCGCGGGAAAACTTTGGAAAGCCCTGGCATAGGGTCTGGTTACTTGACAGACCAGGTAACTCCCATAGTATCTTTCCAGCCAATTCGATCGGGCAGGGTTGGCACACTCTGGCTTCCAGGAAGCGGGTTTCTCTGTCACAATGCCTGATCTCTGGAATGAGGTTCCCCCTGAGATCTGGGTGTCTACCACCCTATTGGCATTTCTGAGGGCCTTGAAGACCTCTCTCTTTCCCAGGTTTTTGGACAGGGTGGGTGAAGTTCCTTCTGAGTAGTGTGTGTGTTTTTCATTATTGCCCAGTCTTGCCATCTTTTTACTCCTTGCTCCTTATTGAGGTTTTTTTCTGTGTTTTTACCCTGTGAATCACCCAGAGTTGCTGGGAGTCAGGCGGTGTACACATTTAATAAACCATTTTTTTTTAATCCATTCAATCATGTCTGATTCTTGGAGACTGCCTGGAAAAGTCCCTGCATTTTTCTTGGCAAGGTTTTTGCAGAAGTGGTTTGCCATTGCCTCCTTCCTGGGGCTGAGAGAGGGTGACTGGCCCAAGGTCACCCAGCTGGCTTTGTGCCTAAGGTGGGACTAGAACTCCCGGTCTCCTGGTTTCTAGCTTGTCGTCTTAACCACTACACCAACTGACTCTCAAGCCATCATTACACTTATGTAAAACACTTTAAGAAAATTTGCCATGATCATGAGCTCTCCATTCAAAAGCAGAGGAGAAAAGACAAGAGAGTAGTGCTCCAGGTCTAACAAGGTTTTACACTTTGGCAATTGCCTTGCTATCATTTGAGTGCCAGGCAAGGACCTTCTATTGAATGCTATTTGCTGTCTTTTGTGTCATTTGTTGAACACTTTTTATATTTCTCTTTTATACTCTACTAGTGTAATAATTCATTTCATTTTATCTTACCTTATTTTATTTTGGCAATAATTTGTTTCAGTGAAACCTTATGGTTGTTTAAAACACTGCAGAGCAAGCTGTTGAAAGGGAGACTACAAATCCTTTAAATGAAAATAAATAGTGCAAGACTTTTCATAATAGAATCCATATCTTGCCAGTGGTGAACTAGCTTTCTATCTTCACTTGCAGACATAGACACCATCTCTGTAGTTTGACACAAAGCATGGCAAATTAGAGACATTCAGTCATTTTAATACGACTTTCCCCCCCAAACTTTTGAGGCAGATATTTACTGTATATGCCCCCTTCTAACAAAGTGCCAAATGCCAGTGAAAGAATATACAGGTAGTCCTTGTTTAGTGACCACAATTAGGACCAGCAACTCAGTCATTAAGCAAAGCGGTCGCTGAGTGAAACCACGATTGTGCTTATGATCTTCAACTTTCCTTTGCTTTTCAGACCTTTGAAGGTTGCAAATGCGAGGATTGGTTGCAGAGTTACTTTTTCGTTACCGTCATAACTGCGAATGGTTGTTAAACGAGGCAGTCACTAAACGAGGACTACCTGTATAGTTTTATCCTAGATTTAATTCCTTGCATCACCAAGTAGATCTAGGAAATACTTCTATCTGAACTCCAAAAGAAATGCTTCCCAATTCATACAGACAGTTCCAAGCAAAATAGATCACTGAACTATCTGGGAAATCCCTTGTGAGGTCCAGCAGCTGGCTGTGTAGACTATTTATCCGTGACAAGTCACGTTGCCCGGGGTGCACCACCGGGGGCTAGTCTACACTGCACCCACTGTTTCCTTCCCACCGGAGTGGTACCTATTTATCTACTCTCATTTGCATGCTTTGAAATTGCTAGGTTGGCAAGAGCTGGGGCGAGTGCAGGAGCTCCCTCCGTTGCACGGCACTCGGGTTTCGAACCGCTGAACTTGCAACCCTCTGGCCGACAAGCCTAGCGACCGCTGAGCCACCACGCCCCCTATCACTGAACTGTCTAAGCAAGACATCCTATGCTCTGAATTAACTACATGACATTATTTTAGCTGCCCTGGCTTTACCCTAATTTCCTGCCTGTACAACTGGAACATCTTGGACCACAAGAACTGGAAATACTAATAACCAAGCTAGAGCTGAAATACTTTGGATGTATAATTTGAAGGTTGTAAAAGACCATGAAAACTGAAGATAATCAAAAAGATTTCAACAGAGAACAAGCTGGCTAGATACTATCACTGACAACATATAGCTGTATAAGCTTACAAGAACTTTAAAAAAACGGTTCCCGATGGAAAATCCTGGTGAAAAGATGGTCATCAGGCCATGTAGAGTTGGATGCAACTGAAGAACAACAGAATGGAAATAATGACCTGTCTTGCAGAATTGCCAAGAAAGCATACATACAAAAGTACTTTGCAAACCAATAATGTTTCATAACTGACAAATGGCAGTAATCAAAATAAATACTCATGCAGACCATTGACCCAGCACAGCCTGCCTAGCTACAGAAAGCAAAAACAGTAACCGAAACTTTGAACCGCTGCCATTTTTTAACAGAAAGCAGAATTAAGCAGCATTGATGCTTCCAAACCAATTTTCTAGTTAAGGGAAACAAACAGAAAGCAGCGCACACTGAGCCATCCTGCAACTTAGGAATAGACTTCAAAAGAGCAATATGGACTGAAGCCTTAAGCTTTATGAAAAGCCAGGGGGGGGGGGAAATGCATCAAAGTAGGAACTTGGTAAGAAACAAGTCCTCTGCAATTTTAATGTGCATTTTGCAAGCCAATGTTTCAGATGCACCATTTATTTTATTTTTTCCTGAATAACATTGGATTTGGACATTTTAAAAGGCAATATTTACACTAGCCCTTTCTTATACTGAGAAGTGATGGAAAATGTCTTTCTTTCCATGTAAGAATATGTCCCTCCCTCTTGCACCAGTATTTAGGTGATAACTGATTAGGGTGCTGCTGTAGTAGAATGATGCTACCCGCTGTGGGTATATTCTGTTGTAAACCGCCCAGAGTCCCCCTCGGGGGAGATGGGCGATGATAAATCTAATAAATAAATAAATAAATATTTGATTTTCATTATATGGTTTCATTATTACCTCTCCCTTTTTTATGATTTTGTTTTTACCTCGGTAAGCTGCCTAAGCATCTTGTGATTAAGAGCAGCAGAGAAATTTTGCAAAATAAATAGTAATTGGCAGAAGCAGCTCAGGATGACTTACTGCTTGAAGGAAGGGGAGAATCTGCTGTTCCCAGTCCTTCCTACCGTGTGTTCCTCCTCTGGACGCCCCCCATCCAAAACTCCTGCAGAAGCACTGACCGGCTGGCCACCTCTAAACGTAACAGGCAGAGACGGGGGTCTTCAAAAAGAGAAGTAACAATTATTCTGAAGGGCCATATGATTCAGGTGCAACAAAACGGTAGCTGAAGGCAGTAACTTGGGAAGACAAGGCATGGAGCTTGTTCCCAAGCATTAGATCCTTCTAGGAAGGCTGGGACAACCCACTTTAGGCTCAAAGCGTTTACCGTTCTAAACGTTTTGCACCACCCTGCTCCCTGCATTACGGCCAAGCGTATTAGGAGGGTCTGTGTTTTCTTTGCCATTTTTTGGTTCAAGAACCTGGTATCGTGCAATATCAAAGGGAACTGTGGCAGCTTGTATTAGTGCCGTAACCAAAGCTTTGAAACTTATTCTTTTTTGCTACAACTTTTGCACTACCTAACAAGCCCATGTGTCAACAGCTAAAAATGATATTAGAAAGTAAATGAAAAAGCCGCAGTTGGGACAGGATCTCTGCACAAAGCTCATTCACATTAGGACATTACCTAAAGGGGTTCTCGGTGGTAGATTAGCCAAAATTCCTTTTTCCAGAAAACCTTGGCCCTGTGATCCAAATTTGATAGAAACCACCCGACATGTTATGTTTTGTTATACTGCTCTTGTTATCAAAGTAGCTGTTGGCCCCCCCTCCCCCCCCCCCTCTCTCTTTTGTTGGAATATATGCCAAGACAATCAGATAAGTTTTATCTTGCATTCCCCTAAGCAGACAATAAGCCTAACATCACATATAATGTAGCTAAATTTTGTGTGGCAGCTATTAAAGCATGCAAACAAATCACTACAGAATTAGATCTGCTGTAACGAAGAATAAATATTATGCCCAGGATGAGTTGTGTTACATGTTATGTCATTAGAATGTTGCATGCAGTTTTAAAATGGTTTTTATTATGCTATATTATGGTAATGTAATTTTGCTGTCCAACTCTTTTATTGTTCTGATCATTGATGGAATAAATTGGTTTGTATGGGGGGGGGGCGGGGGGAGATTACTGAAGTTTATTTATAACATCCTCCCCATTTTATGTCCAGGTACAAATTTTAAATAGCCTGATGGACTTTTTGGCTGTGGCCCTTCCCCTTTTCAGGGAGGGTGGTCCCTTCAATGCCAAATGATGCCCTCGGAAAGGAAAGGAAAACCTCACTGATTTAATAAGTGTATCAAACCCCTCACCAAGGTTTGTAGTATCTCCCAGCAACAGCCATCTAAGAAGCTTCACCATCACCCCCACAATAATAGAGCTTACAAACTATATACATGAGGCCCCAGTATAACATAAGAGTACAACATAAGCACGGCCCTGCTGGATCAGACCCCTGACCCACCTGATCCAGCAGTCTGTTCTCACAGTGGCCAACCAACTGCACAAGGAAGCCCACTAATCTCACAGGAGATGGCTTTCACTGCCACCAAGGCTAATAGCTGTTGATCCCCAGGACTTCCATGAATCAGTCCAACCCTTATTGAAGCCAGCCAGCTGGTAGCTAAGACCACATTTTGTGGTAGTGAGTTCTAAAGTTGAATTATGTCCTTTTGTCTGTCCCGATTCTTCCAAGATTCAATTTCACTGGGTGACCTCTGGTTCTAGTATTTTGGGAAAAGGAAAATGGCTTCTCCTTGTCCACTTTATCCACACTTTGCACAATTCTCTACATCTCAAACATGCTCCCTCTCACTCATCTCCTTTCTAGACTAAAAAAAACTCAAATGTCACAACCTTTCTTCATAGGGAAGCAGCTCCATCCCCTTGATCTTCTTAGTTGTCCTCCTCTGAACATTCTCTAGCTCCACTATATATATTTTTTGAGGTGTGGCCACTAGAACTGCAGGCAATATTCCCAATGTGGTCGCGCCATTGATTTATATAAGGGCATCATAAAGTTGGCATCTCTATTTCCAACACCGTTACTTATTATCCCTAACACGCCATTGGCCTTTTTTACAGTGGATGCACACTCTGTCAACACCTTCATTGAACTGTTTACTAATAATTTCAGAACTTCTGAAAAGGACCTCTAAAACAGCCTCATCCAGCCCACAATCAGCCATATCTTTCGTAAAAGTCTCCAGTAGGCAGACAGCAAGGAAAGAAGTTGTCACAGGCAAAATAATCAGGTAAGAACAGAACAAAGCCCCATCAAAACATCAATAACTTCAGTGGAAGCACCTAAGAGCCTACTGTAGATCGAAGACAAACCACACAACAAATTCTAGACAGGGGATAATGATTCTATGATTGGAGATAAAAGAGCACTGATCATTCTTTAATTGATAAAAGCACACATCGTCCACTTATAGAACATGAACAAAGGCAAGTCACCCAGAAAATTTGATAATTGGTATTCTAACATGCAGCCAGCTATCCTTGAAGTTATTTAGAAAAGTGATTTTTCAAATAATTTTCAAAAGATGTATTATAGAAGCGTTAGAATTTTTCGCCTGGATCCTTGCTTCCTTTTCTCGATCTACTTAAGACCCAAAACATAAAAGTTAAGGCAAAACATCCAAAGAGTATAAAGTTTAATGAACATAAAAAGTAGGGGCTAGACAAATTTTAATCTATCTGACCGTATGAACTCCCAGTTGAATCTTAAAGTGTTTACATAAAGTCTTCCGAGAGGCAATATACTGTATGAATTGTACCCAAGGCTCTCACATTCATTTGAGTGCATAAATTCCTGAACTAAATCATTGTAAAGTAATATACTCTTATTGTATTTTCAAATGTGCCTCGCAACAATGTTGCACAAACAATGCTTAGTTCATTGGTATCATTTACGTTCATTAAAAATAAAACAGCCTCATCAGTCCATGAACGCTGATTTTTGAGTTGCAAACATTCCTATTTCCCGTGTGTGTGGGATGGGGTGGGGGAGGCACATTACCTTTTCTTAGGAGTATACGCTGCTCTGAACTTTGCCCATATATAGATAATGAAAATAAAATGAAAGATGCTCTCTCTCCACATAGTAGAGAATAATATGTTTTCTTCATTAAAGCCTCAGATAAAATGCTATCAGCCATTAAATTAACTTTGAACTTTCACTTGAAACCACCAGTTCACGAATAAATGATCGGAGGGGGGGCCAAGAAAGAGAGAAGCAGAGATTGGGAGAAAGATTGGGGAGAGTTATTGGTTGCCCTGTTTTCTTCTGATTTGCTGGATGGTTGAGAGCCAGTTTTCTACTTTTCCAGGGAGTTAGGAAAATAAAAACAATTTTTTATATTTCATATGTTGCCAAACAAAAGAAAAGGAATAATTGCTTGGAACATGTCTTATCTGAGTTTCAGTACTGAAGGGCTTCTGCTTAGGCTGCTACCTTTTCTCAATTTGCTTAAGACCCAAAATGTAAAAGTGAAGACAAAAACTATCCAAAGAGTATAAAGTTTAATGAACAGCTTGGAGTTTGTCTGGAAGTATTCCAGGCACGCTACATCTGTGTTGCACACTGGTGTGGTGCTCAAGATTCTGGTTGATCATTACACTGATATGGATGGGCAAGAAGAAACATCACTGTATTCCTACAGGCTGGAATAGATGCAAAGCTAAGAAAGAACCCATTGTATATCAGTATTTTTAAAGTTTGAGCCAGTTAGGGGTACAGTTTAGGAAGAGAAGTAGCTCTTTAATTAACATAAGACAACCTCCGTTGTCTGAAAAAGAATCAGTAAGTGACTCCATGTAAAGGCTTTCTTACCCATATTTGTTCTGAATATCGATTACCAACAATTCCTACTTAAATGACTGTTGTAACAATCTGCAGTGTGTAGACATTCAAGATTATTTAATTCTTTAAAAAAGTTCTAACCACAGGCTGTGCTCAAGAAATTAACCACAAATCAAAGAAATGTTGGGTGGAAATTGATACAACAATGCAAAAGATACTGCAGATTAATATTACGATGAAAGAAGAATTATTTCTATTGGGTTTTATAGAGGCTGAACTAGAAAAGAAATATGGGAAACTATATAGTAACTACGGCAAGATTATTCTATGCACAAAGATGTAAGAATAATTAAATACCCACAGAAGAGGTTGGATTATAAAGTTGACAGAGCTTGCGGAAAAAGAAGAAAAGACTGAACTGGTGATTTGGGGATTTAAAAGGGTCAAATTGGGAGGGGGTAGGTAGGTAGGTAGGTAGGTAGGTAGAACAAAGACACTTTTTTTCTTTTGATGAAAATCTGCCAAATAGTGAACTGTGGTTAACATAAATGACTCCATGGTGTTAAATCAAATGGAGGGGCAACAGTTTGGAGTTCAATCAAAAGAGAAAAGCCCCAAATATTTAACTTACCAAACAATTTATTTTTAAAGATGGCCTTGGTATAGATATCTATTTTTTGTATATTAGTTTGATAATTCCCACCTTAAATAAGCATGTGATTAATTCAATACAAAGTTTCAGAATCTCTCATTCTCTCAATTCTGACTCAGTGCCACTGCTTCCACCAGAGCAATGAAATGTAAATAAGCAAGAAATGTCTATAAGATCCACTGTGTTTATGTCCCCCTTAAAATAAAATTTAATTTCATTTACTATTTCTGTAATGTAGCTGCACCACTATGCAATTAAACACTTTTACATAAGTATGTCAGCCAGCTAACTTGTCTTTAAGAATATTTTTTTTCAAAAAAGGCAAATAAAGTAAAAAAAAAAAAAACCTCTCCAGTCTGATAACTCTAGCCTCTACAATTTGCAGTGCTTTAAAAGCATTTTTTCCAGATATGCCCCTAAATAATTAAGCTGTTCCTTTTACCATACTTCCTATATTATAGAAGTCATTTTCCCACAACAAATCAATAACTCATTCCTTACGCCAGTCATTTTTCTCCATTTAACTGAATGGACTGAAGTCCGACACTGCAAGTTACATTACATTTGAATTATGTATGCAATTTAAAATTCAAAGTACTACACTAAGGAGCTTTTTAGACTGACCGTTCTACAGGCTCTACGTATGCCTACGTTCCTTGTAGCTAGTAACAAAAGCTCGGAAAAAGTTAAAACTATAAAAGCTTTTGTTAGAGAAGAAATCCAATCATTTCACTGATAGAGAAAATAAAATGCTAGCTCACACATACTATTTATGTTAGCAAGGCAATAGAGTCATCTATTATAAATGTGTCTTATCATTTCAATTAAACACCAGTTGACTCACTAAGAAATATATCCATGTTGCAAACCTCCATCCACGTTAGGAAAGAAATTCACGTGTTTCGTGAAACCACCAAAAAGGTTGAGAAACTCCATCAACTTTGTTCAGCAGCGTTGACAATAGTGTCCAACCGATTTCAGATCTTTATTATGACCACTGGTCATTCGAACAAAGTGCAAACAGGTTCAGAGTGATGAGGATTACATTTCACTTTAGCAATGTGACCTTTTGCAAACAAAACAATTTTTTAGATAGTAGTATAAATTGTGACAAATATGCAACAAAGAAGTCAACCAGGTTTCAAACAATGTAAGTCTGCATAACTGATGCTAATTTAATTAATAGCTCTCCACCTTCAAAGAATAGAACCCTTTTGTCAATTTGCTTATAAGCACGGCTTTTAGGACATGTTGAACGTCTTAGCTGCCTGCATAATTTACAGCTGGGAAGAAAGTGATGCTTAGATCTGCACATGTTCTTTTCTGTGTGTCTGTCGTGCTTCATAAAACTTTGCCACAAAGCAAATACAGAGCTGCTAAATTTGAAACATTCCTACACATTGGCTCCTTTACGGAGATTCTCACCTACTCTCTCCTATCATAAGATTTAAAACATAATTTGATTGCTCAACGAAGAGCTTGAATAAGACTTCGGACTTCAGAATGGAAATTCAGAACGGAATGGAATCAAAGAACATGTAACGATGACCAAGCCATTCAAAAGCTGGAGCGTGCTTCTGCTTTCTTAAGAGACATAAATTCTACCCATAGATCTTGCCGTTCATATTATCTCTTTCCCAAATTGTTCACATGTTTTGATGACTGAATGAAGGCAAAGCTTTGCCCAGAAAGCTTGTCAAACCTTTCATTTGGAACTATTCAACATCATATCTTGGTGAAATAACCAGATTTCAACTTCACAAACTCCTAGAAGACAAATGAGAATTTGCAACAAAATAAAAGCTGCTTTATTGACAGTAACTTTGCATCAGCCTCTTGCTCTATGATGCTTCTACTGGATAAATGTTTTTTTGTTGTTATTCAAACAAACCAACAGCACTACATCACTATGGAGAGCTTAATATAATTAAGTATTCAGGACTCTTATCAGAGTAGCATCTCTGAGATTAATAAACAACATATTTCTGTTCTATGTATCTCATTAATTGATTAGGATATGGAAATTAATCAATCTTGCGCTTCTTGAAGGTTTGTCTATATGCATCTCAACTTCAAACCAAAGCAAATCTACAGTAGAGAACTGGAATGAATCAAATCTGTGTGGAATATTTTGATAGGATTCTTAAACTAGCCTTTGAAACCAGATTGTTTCTGTTCTTTAAACAACATTCAACACTAAATGTTTAAGGAATTGTGGACAGACTTATAAATACAAATACTGTGGCATTTTCTCTAAACAGCAGAATTATAGAGGGGTTTTTTTCCACTTAAAACTTTCACTACATCAAATATTATTCAGCTTGAAATCAAAGGGTATGTTATTCAAGTTAGGTCCAATGGTATTGTAAAGAAAAAATTCCTTGTCTGGGGCTGTATTACTTGCTGAAAAAAATCTACTTGAAAACATTAATCAAATTTTTCGCCTACTGGGCATCCATATGGTAAAGCAGCATGTGAATCTCCCAAATTTGCTGATCTCCTGTAACTGGGTGCTATTAATTACGCTTGCTGCATCCATCTCTTAGATTTCGCTTTGTGAAGAAAGTATTTATTGCAACAGCTTTTACAAAACAAGGGAATGAAAATCACAATTGATTAATGAGCTGAATGGAAATATTTCCGTTAGCAGTTTTTTAAAATGAATCAGGATTAATACTATGGGTGAGAAACAAAGCTGAAGCTAGGGTTCCACAGAGGTGGTTACACAGACGCTCCACGCCACTCCACACATACCTTTATTCACCAAAAAGTTTTAAACTAAACATACACAAAATTGTTCTCCGCTTTGCAAATATTTTGGATGAAAATAGTGAGTGAGAAGTTAAGGCACTGATGCTCACTGTAATGCAGATATTTAGAGAATGTATGGTTGGCCAATACAGGAAAGAGAATACTAGATTACAGGGAAACAGTGTGTTCTATCAACTGCTATTACTGTTCATAATAATGACAGCAACATTTAAGTTAATAATATATAATAATAATAATAACAACAACAACAACAACAACAACAACTTAATTGTCATCCCACTATACACTATACACCAAGTGCACAATAGAATGAAATTTCGTTGCAGTTGGCTCACAAAGTTAGATTACCTTTTCCGAGATGAAGCTGATCAACCATCCATGGACATATCGTTTCTTATAGTAATTGCATTTAAACATACAGTAACACCAAGCCAGCATTTTTTTAAAGTTATGGTTTGTTAAATAGACTGCAGTTGGTTGGTTCAAACAGAACATTTAGCTGTTTGGTAGGTTCACATTACAGGTAGTCCTCGCTTAACAGTGGTAATTGGGACCGGAATTTCCATCGCTAAGTGATGTGGTCGTAAAGTGTGACATCATGTGACCGCATCGCTTAGCGACGGCAATCCCGGCAGTCCCCATTGCCCTGATTAAGCGAGAATTGCAGGTCGTTAAGCGAGGATCTCCTTGCAACTTCCTGCCAGCTACCAGCAACCAAAGTCAGTGGGGAAGCCGGCAGCAAGTTGCAAGTCCCAAATGGCTTGCCAGCAGGCCGGCAGGCAGGTACATGGCAAGCGTGAGTGATTTCGGGCCTGGGGGTGGCTGCTGCCAGGCGGGGGAGACTTACCGGAGTGACTTGCAACCTTCCCTGCTGGCTTCCCCATTGACTTTGGTTGTGGGAGGCCGGCCGGGAAAGTCGCAAATAGAGATCACGTGACCGTGGGACGCTGCAACCATTGTAAGTGAAAGCCAGTTGCCAAGTGTCCAAATCAATCACATGACCACGGGGGGGGGGGGTGATGGCCGGAACTTCAAGGACTGGTTGTAAGTATCACTTGTTCAGCACCGTTGCAGCTTTGAACGGTTGCTTAACGAGTGGTCGGTAAGCGAGGACTGCCTGTACTGAGTTGTTAAGGCAAAAGGAAACAATGTTTAAGCACTCTGTGTGGATCAAGCCACATGTATATGCATGATCACGGCCTTGATCACCTTGCAGGGTGTGAAACGTGTTTCTTTGTGCTTAAAAAAAAAGGCAAAGGAGGTTGTAAAGTAGGATTTTCTCCCAGTCTTTTAGACTCAATTTTAATATGGGTTTATGATGTAGTGTGGGCTTAAAAACTTTCAAATTAAAGAGAACTTTCCTCAGAAAAGCTTCTATGATCACTCCAAATAAAATGGTACAAGCAGAAATGTGGGCATGATTAATACAATTGTTGGAAAATGCAACACAGAATTATTGCGAGGCAGTAAGCTACCCAGAAAATGTCCTTGTTCTATTTACCACCATCGCAAAAAGCTCATGATCAACTTGGATGTAATATTGGGGGGTGGGGGAGATTCTTAATCCTTCAGTTATTTACTGTGCCTCCTTTCCAAATTCTCAATTTATCAAGACTTGTTAAAAAAAATCTGCAAAACAATCATACACAAAATCTTAACATATGTTGTGTTGATAAGTAAAATGGAAAGTTTACAAGGCTAATGTTAAAAAATGATCAGAACAAAATGTCTAATAACTTTAGTATAAGAAGGAGAATGCTTGTAAGAAGCAAAAAAAAAAAGTCATAGAATAGACCAAAATATTTTTAATGGTCATAGAATACAAACTGAAAACCCATTATCAAAACAGTGCTGGTTCTTTTCTAACTTAGATTTACCCCCAAATATAAGGCTGCTACATGGAAAATTAACAATACATGAATCTTACCAGGCTTGGGCACAAAAAAATATTAACTTTTGGGGGTGTGCTCTGTTTTATGTATAGCCACACTGTTGTTTATTATTACAAATTTGCATTCCTTCAGTTTGAGTGGATTTTAAAGTACCAAAAAGGAAGGAAGGAAGGAAGGGAGGGAGGGAGGGAGGGAGGGTCTTTATTTGACCAAACTACTACATTAATTTCAATAGTGAAATAGACAAGCTAACAAGTAATAGGAGACACAACAGACAGAAGGCATATTTATACTGTATAGCAGAGCTTTCCAAACTGTGTGTCGCGACACAAAAGTGTGTCGCCACACACAGCGTGGTGTGTTGCCACACCACCCGGAAGCGGCGGCGCGCGCGTGCACGGCGGCCGCCATGCACACGCGTGCCGCCGCACGCCCCCTGCGCTGCCACCGTGCGCGCGCGCGCGCTGCCGCACGCCCCCCCATGCCGTCGCCGTGCGCGCGCGCCGCCGCACACCCCCCGCGCAGTCACTGTGCGCGCGCGCGCCGCCGCTGGCGCTGGTGTGTCACCAGCGGCAGCACTTTGAAAAGCCCTGCTGTATAGGCTGACCATATTTCCTTGAGACAAAAACAGGACATTGGGATGGCAAAACTTGGGACGCGGTGGCTCAGCGGGTTAAACTGCTGAGCTGTAGACTGCCAATCAGAAGGTCAGCAGTTCGAATCCCCGCGCAACGAGGTGAGCTCTCGTTGCTAGTCCCAGCTCCTGTCAACCCAACAGTTCGAAAGCTTAGTAAGTAGATAAATGGGTACCACCTTAAGTGGGAAAATTTGCTGGCGTCCTGTCGGGGGTCGCCCACCGAACAAAGATGATCTCGTGAATGGCGGTGGAGACGACGGATCCCGAAAAAACAGCAACATCCAGGACGTCAGCAGCCGGCTCCGACGCAAGGTATTGTGGGACATGTAGTCCAGTACCCACGGAAGAGTCGGTTCCCTTACCCCTTCCCTTAGCGCGCGGCTTAAATGTTGTATTACATGAAATGTATAAAATGAAATACGATGTATGTAAGCCGCCTAGAGTCCTCCGTTAGGGAGGGGATAGGCGGGGTATAAATACAATAAATAAATAAATAAATAAATAAATAAATAAATAAATAAATAAATAAATACGGGATGGGGTCTTATGTAATATTCCGTATTCATGAAAAAGACAGGGGTCCCCGCCTCCCAGTCCGCGCAATTGGCTTCCACCTGCAAACCCCGCCCCCGGTCCACGCAATTGGCTCCCGCCTGCAAACCCCGCCCTCCTTTGCCGCACGCTGATAGGCAGGAGGGCTTCCTCTTCCGGGCTGCCTCCAATCAGCAGCTCCTGCTCGGATCCTCCTTCCACGCCATTCCTGCCGGGTTTAAAAAACGGGACAAAATTTTTATCAAAACGACAGGACGGTTGAAAAATGCTATTCCAAACAGGACGTATGGTCAGCCTAATACTGTATCACTTCTGTCTTTGAAATGTGGAAAGTCATGCTAATTAATGAAGGTGAGTTGAAACATTTTAAATAAAGAAATGTAATACTCTTCAGATACTTTATTGCTAATATTAGTGCCAATGTGAAGTAGATCGGTAAGTCAGCTTCCATTGTCATAATTTTTAACATCCAAACAAGTAAACTATTTCAACAAGAAGCTACCAGACCTCACACTTCCAACAAGTGTGCACTCAAGGCAAAACACTGTCAGATTTTAGAGGTCCACCCCAAATTTACCGTGGACTTTTCCAAATGTGTAGCTCCTGGCATCTCTCCTTAGTACAATAGGTATTTGCCTAAAAGTTTAAGGAGATAACAATATGTTTAACAAGATACAAAGCTCAAGATCATTAATCAATATGTTCAATGTTATTTGTGATAATTCATCATGACATGATATTAATGACTTAGTGTACCTTTCAGAGGTGAGATTAATGCAAATGAGCAGGCCACAATTTACTTTACTGTTCCCAACTCACAGGAATGGACAGATGATTACAAATGACAAGTATATGTCAACTGCAATAATCAATAAAGGGAAGCTTAGAGGGTGATCTATTTTTGTAGCTCTATCTTGAGATGCAGTTTTAGCTCAGCCCACTGTTGTCACAGTAATACCACTGGTTTCGAGGAAGGGGGTATTTTCTGGTCTCTTAAAAAAAATGAAACAGAATTGAATGCCATGAAAAAACATACGTCCAAGTATATTGTCTGAAGTATGAAAACGGCAGGAAACCAAAATCAGATCCTGCATTCTTCATCAGCTAAAGAAAATTGTGTCTGCTCCCAAATTGAAACAGTAAGGCCAGGAAGAAAACAACCTGCCCTGCTGTGTAATATATTTATTCAATTAAACAAAAGCACATTAACAGAGCTTTCTGAAAGACCTTTCATTGGATAACTTGGCTTCATACAATGCAGCCCAAGAGAGAGACTGGAAATATGGGAGCAACAGTGTGCATCCCTAACCAGATCTTACCCATTTTGGGGTCAGAAACTGTGATGAAGTTTATATATCCAAAATCTCAAATGTAGGAATGCCTATTGTTTAAAAATGAGCCTTGGAAACATGAAATGAATATTAGAGCTTTCAAAGGAGACTCATATTTATGCTCTCATAAGAATAATATTCATTATTTTGTGGTGCAGGAATTGTCATGCTCTATGAAAAACAGCTGTTATGTGTCTCTATGAAAGAAGAATTGCAATTATTAGCCAATAATGTACGGGGGGGGGGGGGGGGAGACACAATTTATTTTGAGGTGATAGCTCCAGTTGGCCCTTAAGTGCCCAAAGTAGATGGGCTTGGAACTTCCAAGCAGGTCCAAGGAGAAATGCACAAAAAAGAAAAAAACCAGTAACTCTCAACATATCTTGATGTCTTCAGTTAACTAAGTAAAACATTCTCTTATCTTAATCCAAGTTTATTTTGAAGTTGGAATGAGGATCTGGATTCCAAAATGTAGTCTGTATAGAGTTTTCTAGCAAACCCAGTATATTCTCAGAGGAGATAACAAATCCGGAATTATGTTGCATTAAAGAAAAGAAAAAATGAGCTGGTAAACCAACCAGACATGAATAGTTTACCGTTACTTCCACTTAAAGGATTATGACTATTATGCTGAAAATCAGGCAGCTTTCAGCCAAAATTGGTGCAAGAATTTTGGCTTATTTATGCACAATAAATCATAAACTTTCGGTGCTGAGCTCTATATTCCTGTTTATTTAACCACTCCTATAATCTTTAAGTAGAAGCTTATCAGCTGTGTACATCAATACATAACTTATGCTTAATAATATAGGATTAATTATTTATTGTTATGTATAAACACAGCCAATGAAGTATTTTTTGGAAACCCTTCATGAAGTTGGCAACGTCAGATATTTTGAAAAGGCATGAAACTCCAAAGAAAGCAAGTTTTTCGGTTAGACTGTCCGTCCCCCCCCCCCCCCCGGCCACACACACACACACTTTCCCTTCCCCTTGATTAAAATGTTTGTCAATTTCCCAGGTGCTAAATTTAGCACAGTACAGCCCAAATAACAACTTGGAACTCAATGAACTCCGACGGCACTGTGCATGACACCATGTGTCAATAAGAATTAGATACATCATTAACGGGAGGCAAAAATTAATCAGGTCTAAATATAATTGCAACTGAACAAGATGTGTGACTTAATCACCTGCCAAGTTTTCTGTAACTTAAGAAAAATAAATTTTGCTAATTATTCAACATATTCAAGTTGGGTAAATAAGGATTTTCCCCCCCCATTGCTGCCTGTTTAATTGTGGCTTGGCACCAACAAATATATATCAAAATTATAGTATTTCCCTTGACAGGAATCTCCTTTCTTCCATACATTGTTATGGCTCTCTGCAGAGTATCCAGAACTGCTGACAACTGCTTGAACATTGCTACAACAATATTACTATACTTGGCATAGAAGTACCCTTGCGGCAAGAGAAAAGCTGTAATTTTGATTGTCACTTCATATTATGCTGGATATTATTTTACTTTATACACATGCACACACTCATAAACTCTTAATAGACCACCGTTTTCTTGCTGCCCAGTTCTTTTATAATAAATAAATAGCATCGTAAAACAACTAAACCAATAGCTAGATCCTTTTTTCTTCAAATCATCATTACACATGCAACAGTAATGGGGGGGGGGGAAATCTGTGTGTGAAAGCCATTTGTGATATGGATTATTCAACTGTATTTCTCACAGCCAGATTATTCATCATGAGGAGTCCAGCTTTCCACTTCAAAACGTAATATTGAAATGACAAAAAATCATAATCCAGCTGCAATGCACTAAGAGAAACAAAATATATTTAACCAACAAATTTTTCATCAGTCAAGGTCTTCTTTTACAAATATCCTGAGGAACACTATGATTATCTACTGTGTGTTCATTTATTGTATTGTATATCATTTGTTTTCCTGCAAATCACTACGGACATATTGGAATGACCATTTATGATGTAAAATATGGTATTCAGAGGCTAATTGTACTGTACAGCTATAATACACTGTTGACACACACGTGGCTGATTATTTTTAGACACTGGAAAGTATTTATTTGAATATCATTTATATGCAGGCTGTATGTGTGTGTGTGCATGTATGTAAATGTGTTTGTATGTGTATATGAGATAAGTGAAACTACCTGTTTAAGGAACCTTGAACATGAAGACTCCTGTTAGGATAAATAATGTAAATAAAGAGCCAGTTTGGTCTAGTGGTTAAGGCAACGGGCTAGAAACGAGGAGATTGTGAGTTCTAGTCCCGCCTTAGGCGTGAAAGCCGGCTGGGTGACCTTGGGCAAGTCACTCTCTCTCAGACCAACTCACCTCACAGGGTTGTTGTTGTGGGGAAAATAGGAGGAGGAAGGAATATTAGGTATTTCCGCTGCCTTGAGTTATTTATAAAAATAATAAAGGTGGGATAGAAAATAAAATAAATAATAAACAAACAAACAAACAAATAAGGACACAATACAAGGTAGGTCTAAGTTAAAGATGGATTTTTACAACTAACTCTTTCCAAACCTATGTTTTCAAGTGTCCCCCATGAGAACTAGCAATACATTTCCTTTTATTTTTAAAAAGTAAATTAAACATGGAATTCTTCCTTCTTCCTATGCTATTTCACAGCATGTTAGCAGATTCTTTCAGTGAAAACTTTGAAAAACACTTGATTGCTATTGGCCAACTGACTCTTTATCCCCGACAATTCTTGTAGAGCACCTGGTATTTTCTAATGTATGACTGTCTTCAATAATTTTTTCTAACCTGTGCATGATTACATCCTGCTACAGAACAACAAACCGCATCAAGTTTCTCTATCAACTAGGATCAAGTGCCATTTTCCACCATTACCCCCCCACACTGTGCGTATTTTCCTGTTTTCCTCTCTGCTTCTTTCTCTTTACTCTCTGTTTTTTTAAGTTTTAAAGGAATTAAGTAAAGAAATAATGAACACAAAATGTAAGCTCCCTCCTCATATTTTGAAGGTAGCATAACTCAAGCTTCCAGCCTGTTTTATGGAATGAGGCTGTTTCTATTTTTTCAACTTTATATAGTTTGAGTCATATTTCTGCAATAAAATATTCAGTGCAAGATACAAAACAATAAATCTAGGACAGAACACAGATAAGAAACACACTGTGCTACCAACCACAACAGTTGATTTACAAGAATGCCCCTTCAATGTGTTTGCTTTAAAGATTTATAACCTGCCTTTCAATCAAATGATCTCCAAGGTAGCTTACAAGATAGTAAAACAAAAGGAGCAATAATTATGCCCACTAAAATTGCCTTAATAAACATTAAATCCCATTATATTCTACTGATAATACATAACAGTATTTTTTCTAATGTCTCAAGGAAAATGGGGGTACCAGGCAGGCAGGCAATCAATCAACCAATCTTATACCTAGAAGCCAATTTTCTGAAGGCGGAGATTTCTCAAACAGGGCCTTAACAAATACTATTAGTAAGTATGCAAACTGATGTGGCGAAGGATGATTTTTATGTATCTATGTATTAAAGTTTGGTGTCGGGGAAGGCTCTTGAGAATACCATAGATAGCCAAGAAAACAAATGACTCATCGAACAAATCAACCCAGAGTTCTCACTTGAGGCACAAATGACCAGGCTCAAATTATCCTACTTCAGACATGTTATGCAAAGGCCTACATCTCTAGAGAAGGCTCTGATGCTGGGAAAGATGGAAGGAAAGAGAAGTGGCAAAGTGGATGGACTCAGATACAGTGGCAAGGGTGGAAGACCTGAAAGACCAAGTTAGGGACAGATTGTCATGGAGAAATTCTATGTGGTCACTTAGAATTGGCAATGATTTGATGGCACATAATTACTCATAAATAAATGTCTTCAAACTATTCAGACTTTTTGTATCTCAATCATCACCTTTTTTTTCTTATAAAACACTAGGTTGATTAAGATATTTTCAGTTAGCTGTGGAAGGCATACAATGGTAGGAAAAACCTGTTATTTCCAAAGTCTGAGCTTCAATCTTCTTGTATTCAGATCCCGGAATCAAACCTCTGCTCAGTTCAGGAAACTTAAGAGGAAAGTATTTCCAGATACCTGCCCACTAGCACTCCTTTAAATAATTGATTCCTTTGAGGAAAAGTGGTTACTGTGAAGACCCTTCTCTTCCTGGTCAATCACAATTCACCCTCCTATATTTTCAGCTTATTCAATCCACTCTTGTCTTTTAGGGTAGCAGAGAACAAATCTTTGACTTCTCATATAGAACAGCCTTCAGGTATTTGAAGAACGCTCCCATATTCCTTTGAATATTTTCATCTCTCTGAGATACTTACCTGAGCCTGCAGAAGGAAATGAACTGTGGATTAGCGGGATGTGGGTGGGAGCAGCTATCTGATAAACGAGTGCATACATCCTGTATACCCATGGGATAAAGAAACATGGCTCTGAAGCCTGAAGGGGGCAGACAGTTTTGTATTGGCTGATGGTACCTTGAAGATGCAGGATTTCTCTCCAAGAATCAGAAGTTGGGACAGTGGATATTCATCCTTGTAAAAACGCCTCTTTTCCACAACTTACACTCAATCCCATTTATTTTAATGAAGCAAACCTTACAAAAATGTTCCCTCACTCAAACAAGCTACAAAAACTAGAATGCAAGATTGTCAGAACTTTTCACTAGTGAAGTGGGAAGCATGGAGGTGACAAGTACATGCTTTAGTGAATCCTTCTTTGTCCGCAGTATGATTTTCTAAGCAAGTAGCATATATACCTGTACCAACAAAGGATTTTGTTTTTCTGAAACCATCAAATCTCTCCGTAATCTGTTGCCACGGCTGTCTAACAAACATCAGAAAGCCGTGAAAGCAACCTTGAGAACTTCAACAGGTAGACTGATCGATTCCACACCCTTAGATAGGTTTTGCTAATTGTGAAGAATCCATGATAATATTTCAGCAACTAGGGGGCTAACTTCTAAATATGTCATGCTTAACAGCATTCTCCCTTCTGACAGTCTCCCGCCTCCTCTTGCCACAACACTGAAAATGCATTAAGAAACTATCAGACTTTTTGTTTAGACAAGGAACAATCACTGACCCTTTTTGCCTTCTACAAAAAAGCGTTATCGAAAAATTTCAGCAGTGTCTGCTGACCGCACCAAATTTAACAAGGTTCTCAAATGAACCCAGAGTAACTTTCCCACTGTGACATATTAATAATAAGTTCCTTTCCCCATCTATCCCAAGCCATGAATATGTAATGTTAGAAAATGAGCCCTTTTCAAGCAACAGAATCTCAGACGTGAATAAATAAAAACTATCCATCACAAGCCTGTGAAAAATTAATGAGAGTTCTGAGACACCACAGGAAAAAAAATTGGTTACTGGAAAGATAAAGTCCACTATGTAAAATTCTTCTGTGATTCAACAAATACATACATACATACATACACACACACACACACACACACACACACACACACACACACACACCACAATAAATTTCATAAACACCTATCAACTCTAAAGCTGTATCAGTATGAAAAGAGATGTGCGGGGACTTAAAAGTAAGTGGAGATGGTACATTAAAGCATTCTAATTCACAATGGCTAGGATCGAGAAAACACCATTGTGTGGCCTGTATGGTACATCTCCTATCTTATTGAGATGGTTAGGTGATCCAACAAGTGCACTAAACGCAGCTTTGGAGGGGAAGGCTGATAGTACCATCTTAATTTTTGGGAAGCATCTTCTGAACACTCAAGTGCCTCTCTTGATCATAAGAGACTGGAATCAAGCAAAAACATAGTTTGCACACAGAGCAAAGAATAAAGGTTTCAGATTCAATAACAGAATGATTTCCAAAGATCAGTACCCTAAAACTAAATCAAAATGCACCACAGGGGGATGAGGGAAGGGGGTGGGTATCAAATATTTCCACTGATGGCATTTATATAATCACTTTCTTTTAGAAGCAAAAGTATCAGATTATGGTAAGAGAGAATGAATGTGTAAGTTTTGCATTTCCAAAGGGCGTCTTCCAATGCAAGCCATTACTAACAGCCCTTGGTATACATGCTACTATTATTATTGGATCAGGAGATTGATGTTGAAGAAGATAAACATAGGCTTGTTCTGAAAGGCAGGACAAGAAACAAGGGATTAATGTTAAGGAACCAGATTTCCACTGGACCTCTGCAAAAATGCCCTAATAGTAGGGTCCTAACCCTAAGAGTAAAAGCTGTTCCACAATAGGAGGGTGCCTCTCCTTTAGTGGAGGTGTTTGAACAGAAGTTAGATGGCCATCTGTAGGTAATGCTGTAGTAGCAGTTTGTGCAGAGGTTAGGATGAGATGACCTTCAATGTCTTTTCCAACTCTTACGTTATATAATCTAATCAGTAGATATGGGGAAACATCCAGTTTTCAGAAATACTAAATGTTTTAGGGAAAAAGCTACAGAAAAGGGAGAAACCAAAGTCAGCTCAGCACCCATGCATTCCTTCCATACATGATGAAAAACTCATTGAAAATGTACAATGTTCCTGTTGGCCTTTTTCGCTCCACACTTTCAGGAGATTCTCCAAAAGACCTTCCATGAAACCTTCCAATTAAGTGCGTATCAATTTTACAGTTATATTTCTTTCCCATCGAATTTAAGGTAATAGAGCTAGGATTCCCAAACAGTTTCTAGTCAAAACATTGAACCCAATCCAGACTTCTTACTTCAGTTACTTTTCCTCAGCATTTCATTTGGGAAGTACTGACTTTTGTAACATAACACCGTTGATTCCTACCTCCGAGTTAAATACTAAATATTCTGTTGAGTGGATGCTTTTTATTGCATCTTTAAATGCTACACTAATATTTAAAGGGTGCTTCTGTTTAAAAAGTGAAGTTTATTAAAAAGTTTATTTCATCATTGTGATGAAATAAATAGGAAAACACCTATCCAGGTCAATCTGATTATAAAAGCAACTGTTCATAGGCCTCACAAAATGAGGACAGAAGTATCTCCATGGTAAGCAAAAAAAAGGAGAACATTTCAAAATGTTGAATATCCACAGGGAGAACAAAAAACAGAGAGAGATGGAAATATGATGATGGAAAAGTTAGGTACTGATATAATACAAATGCTGAAAAGAATGGTGTTCAAAACCACAGTAGCACAAAATTGCCAGATAAACCAAAGTAACAATTTCAACATTCAAACTTACCTAAGAAAACTCAATATAGATTCTACAAACCAAAGTCCTTCCAGAAAACAAACACACACACACACACACACACACACACACACACACACACACACACAAATCTTACTACTATGGTAGAAGGCCATTAGGAAGTGATTCCAGTACCACATGACTAGTAAGTTTCTGGTAACTTGATTCAATGGCTTTCCAACTCTAGGATTCTATGAAAATTATCTTCTATAATCACACCAAATCCATGAGAATAAGGGAAAAATTAAGTGTACAATGAATAAACTGGGCAAGGAGGATCATTGTATGTTTTCTCACTCACTCTGGTCAAACAGTTTTCTTCTGTGAAGCTTTGCTTAGTAGCAAGGATTTCATGAGATTCTCCCAAGGTTTTCCCATGGCACATATCAGGGACAATCCAATGTCATCACAGATTTGCTGTTTTACATACCTTTGGAGTTCTTCTGCCAGAGGAAATATCAGCTAGCTCAGCTACTTTGGGATAGCACATTCTAATTCATTTGGCTCACATTCAGAATCAGTGAAGGAGATCAACTTTTGCCTGACATACTTCTAGGAAATTTATGCGAGAGATGTGAGGGGTTTTCCCTCAAATCTTTTGCTTGCTTGCACTTCTAATCCATCCCCTTAGATAGACCTGATCCAACAGACAACAAACAATATAAATTTTGCCTTTTCAGGCTAGGTCTACTATAGAAGTAGAAAATCCAATGTTCTGATATTGAGAAATCTGAAATTTCTCTTTTAATGGAAGGTGGTTGTTTTTTTAAGCAGAAAAGAAAATATTTGGAATTTAATTGTTTTCTCTTAAACTGGTCCCTCATTCTACATCACTTTATGCCCCCATCTCCAATTAATTTTATTTTTCTGCAATAAATATATTCAGTTTAAAAACCATAGCAACTAATGAAAAACAAGGACTGGGATTAATGTATCTACAGAACCTTCCCCCACCCCCCAAAAAGGACACTTCCTTTTATTTTACAATCAGAAAAAGTCAACTCTTTATCACTAAGAGGTAGAGCTAAATGTTAAAACTAGAGTCTGAATTTACTTATTTCAGTTCACATAAATTACACAAAATACAGGTAGTCCTCGGGTTACCATGGCAATTGGGACCGGAATTTCCACCACTAAGTGATGCAGTCGTAAAATGCAATGTCACGTCCTCTCATAGCTTAGTGATGGCAATCCCACAGTCCCAGTTACCATGGTCACCCAAAGACTGTGCGGGTTGTTAAGCAGGAAGAGGCAGGAGTTGCAGGCCAGAAGGTGCATGGGTGTCATGGACAGGCGCTAGGGAGTGTGGGTGGGTACATGGATGCTGTGAAAGACATTTCTTTCATCCAATAGGTGACATTCCCTGCATCTGTACATTTTAGAAACAGTTGCTAGTTCTCTCATGCCCACGTGAACCGGCTTTTATACCCTAGAGCCCTGATATAGGCCATTAAATCCAACCTGCTTCCCACTACAGGAATTCTTAACGTGAATATTCTTTTAAATTTTTATTTATTTCATTTTTATCCCGCCTTTATTATTTTTATAAATAACTCAAGGTGGCGAACATACCTCATACTCCTTCCTCCTCCTATTTATAATTTAGCTCATAATTTAACTCTTCACATATGAAGCTGTCATGTTTTGCAAACCAGAAGAATATATTACTTAAAAGATTTCAGTAAGGATAAAAATTCTTTCTGAAAACAGGTAAGTTGCTCAGTCATCCCTGCCCCATCCTCAAAAGACACTTGCCTTTCTTAGTTCCAAAGTTAGTTTTGCTAGCAGAATTGCTTAAATCTATACTGGCCCATTACAATAAAAATACATAGGTCTCAACAGATCATCCAACCTAAAAGTGAAAAGCTCTTAGTCCATTACATCATACAGTTACAAAAGAGAGATGTAAAGCTCAAACTTTCATTCTCAAACTTTTATATATGACTTACATCTTAAGCATGACTGGATTTCTTCCTTAATGACTTTTTGAGCGCCTATAATGAAAATATGTTATCAAGAGGTATGTCCTTGAATCACTGCCTACAAGACTTCTAATTTCAGGATTGGTGAGGAAGATGACTGACAAACATTGTTTTGTATCAGGACCCCACCCCCAACATGCCATTCCCAAATTGGTTTGGAAGTAAGTCCTCAGAGTCACTTATATAGTGAGATGGGCGGCGTATAAATTTGATCAATCAATAAATAAAATAAACGAGTCAAAATCAAACTGATTCTTTCACTTTGACAGTTCATCCTAGATGCTGTCCCTCTGACAGTTTCTGTCATAACTCTGCAGAGTAAACCCCATTGTAAATTTTCTCAAATCAGTCTAACATTTGCTGTGTTCAGGTGGTGCTACTCAGTAACATTTACTTATCACCAGCATCCAAAACTGGATGACCCCACTATGCTCTCTTTGAATCCTGAGTCTCTTGTCTCTACAACAGCAGTAAAACAAGAGGAGTTTCCATCAGTTTAACTTACTAAATCAGTCTTTCTCAATTTTTTGACCCTGGAGCATCCCTGGAAATATTTCGCAGGCCTCGGGGAACCCCTGCACATTCAGGCTCAAATATAGGCTACAAGTTACAAAATTATATTATATATAGCATGTCTGTATATATGCCTTAACAGTGTCCTTAAACTAGAAATAAAGAATGAAACTTACCTCTTTAATGTGAAGTTGCCTGAATTTCAAATATTTTTTTAAATAAATCGTGATCTCCCAGGGAACCCCTAGTGACCTCTCACGGAACCCTAGGCTTCCACGGAACCCTGGTTGAGAAACCCTGTACTAAAAGCTGTAGGTAGAACACTATACACTCCTATCTATGAATGCAACTTGTCTTTGTTTCCATACTTCAGCACCACTGTTTTTCTGGATGAAGTTTTCCCTCACTACATAGAACAGAGCTTTCCAAACTGTGTGTCGCGACACATTTCTGTGTCGCGGCAAGGGCCCAGGTGTGTTGTGGGGGAACCCGGAAGAGGAGGCCATGCACCACGTGCAACCCCGCCCATCCCTTGTCGCGCCGACAGGTCCCTGCTCTGAACCCAGCTCTTCAGCTCTTGCCGCAGAAGCCAGGTAAGTTAGCAGCCCATTAGGGCTGCAACTGGGGGGGAGGGTGCAGGGACGCGACTAGGCTGCCGCGCTGGGGGGGGTGGGGGTGCAAGGACCACGAAGTGCGGTGGCCAGAGACATGGCTTTTCCTTCCCGAGAACTGCCATCGGCCTGAAAGCTGAGAAAGGGACGGGAGAGGCTCCGCTGCCCGCCTCGCATGGCCCCCGCACCGTCTGCGTCTGCGGCTCCCCTTTCCCCTTGGCGGCGGGCAGCCTTGCCGCGACACAGAAATGTGTTGCGACACACAGTTTGGAAAGCTCTGATCTACAATTACATACAATACAATACATACAATACAAGACTGGGGGGCCGGGGGGCAGGATTTGGAGCTGGCAGCCAATCACGTGGGGTGGGGTTTGGAGCCGGCAGCCAATCACATGGGCCGGGGGGCGGGGTTTGGAGCCGGCAGCCAATCACATGGGCCAGGGGCGGGGTTTGGAGCCAGCAGCCAATCACGTGGGCCGGGGGTGGGGTTTGGAGCCAGCAGCCAATCACGTGGGCCGGGGGAGGGGTTTGGAGCCAGCAGCCAATCACATGGGTTGGGGGCAGGGTTTGGAGCCAGCAGCCAATCACGTGGGCCGGGGGCGGGGACTCCTCATTAGTGTGTCACGAAATTATGCATGGCTAAAAGGCGTGTCACCAACATGAAAAGTTTGGAAAGCGCTGACATAGAAGAATACGGTTGTGGCAATCCGGTGAGTTCTTCACTCTGGCTGCAAATTTTACATAAACGCTGACCTGGAAGCAATCCCATAGAATTTAAAGGAGCGTACGTCTGATAACCTGTAATGGCAATATTTCTATGGTTGGGAAGCTAAAACTCTTAATTTGGGAAGACTAAATATGCAGCTACAATAAAGAATATTAATCATCCATAGCAGCAAGTTCCTGAAGCATCATTCATCAGAGGCAACAGCATCTGGAACCTTCTGAGACAAAATCTCCATGTAATATATGCCAAATGGGGCCCTTTGTTAACAGCAGTACCCAATTTGTAATTTAGCATTAAATGTGCACTCCACAAAAAAAAATACTTATTAGGCTGGAGAATAAACTTGATGTATAGACAGACACACTTTTTGACACACAGGAGTAGGAACTCATATAGTGGTATTTTTCAAATTAGCTATTTGAAGCACCTCTAACTGAACCTAACATTTATTCTGGATGTATGTTAAGGTTTTCAGAGCTGGGAAGAAAAAAGTCGTTGAGGGTGGAGGGGAAAATATTTATGAAAAGAATAATTAATTTCATTGACGGCAAGTTGCTATTTTTTCCTGATTAAACTCTTAGCAGCAAAAGAGTGTTAAATTATATTGGAGAATTGATTCAAATGGCCTCCATTAGCAATTTGCCAAGCTGCTGTGACTTGGTGCTAATCAATTTTAAATAAAGCTATCCTATCTAAAAATCAAAGCAACTTCAAAAGTTACATATCTTCATGCCATGGACCTGTAAATCAGCTAACTAAAAAAATAAAATGACTGAATTTTCTCATAACTCAGGCATTAAAAGAGCTGTCAGAAGAGTGTCATATCATATTGCTGTTTGCAATCAAAATACATTTGTCACTTCTAAGGACTCTGTTTTCTCACAGAGATACACACATTTTTTTTCCTATGGCTTTGCAAACGCCCTAACGAGTATTACAAAGGCCACTTTATAAACACAATTGTGCCTTAATTATGTTTGACATTTTAGCAATCAAGAGTAGTTACGGCCCTTTGTGATGTAAATATTCAGCAAACCTGATCACAGCCCACATTTGAAATACATGATGGCATATTCAGTATAATTCTCTTCAGGTAGGATAACAATAACAACAAATCATAGTATTCCATGACTTAAAAATAAAAATAAAACTGTACCTGCAGCTTCCATACTGGAAGTTCAACTGCTTCCATACTGGAAGTTCAACTGCATTTGAAATAGTAACACATAAATAGGAAATGCAACATATGCCAAAAAAAAAAAAAAAAAAACAATTTTCACATTTCATTATCTATACCAGTGGTCTCCAAACTTTTTTGATTGCATACCCTTTATTTGGGGAAAAAATGTTTCAGCAGGCACCCCAATATATGTATTTATTTATAGATTACTTACATGTACTACTGTATTAATATATCATGTACATTATAAAAGAGCCCCAAAATATACGTATATGTTGTGTATTCTATATATTAACTGTTAGTATAGCTCAGCCTTTCTCAACCTTTTGACCCTGGAGGAACCCTTGAAATATTTTTCAGGCCTCGGGGAACCCCTGCACATTCAGGCTCAAATACAGGCTAGAAGTTACAAAATTATTAAATTAGTTTCGTGGGTAGGCCTATATATACTGTATGCATTAACAGTGTTTTTAAACTAAAAATAAAGAATGAAACTTACCTCTTTAATGTGAAGTTGCCTGAATTTGAAATAATTTTTAAATATATTGTGATCTCCTAGGGAACCCCTAGTGACCTCTCACGGAACCCTAGGGTGCCACGGAACCCTGGTTGAAAAGCCCTCGTATAGCTTAATCTCCTATTTTTTAGATTAAAAAAAAACTTCTATTTTCTTCCTGCTCCCCAATGGATTGTCCCGTGCACTCCATTTTTGAGATCAGTCAACCTATACTCCATCATTTCTTTTGGAAGGAAACCCATTGTAATGACAATTTACAAAAGAATAATCAGAATTACATAAACAGATGAACATACATCCTAGCCATTAAGGAGTTCAATAACCATCTGAAATCATAATTACAGATTATTAGCCATTTTTATGACATAGTACATATTTAAATAAAATGTCACATCTTATAACACAACCCGAAATTTGTCTCTTTCAAAAGTCAGATGAGTTCACCAAAATCAGGGTTTGTAATCCTAATCCAATAAAGACAACCAATCAGGAAAAGTGGCAGAATATATTAAAATCAAGAAATCCGTTTTACCTAGAGTTAAGCTACGTTAAATGTAGCTTAGCATTTTACATGCAATATGTTTTGAATGGAAACAGCATCAGCTGGCAGTCTGATAACAGAATCGGAGCAAGCACAGAAAAGGAATGCAAGAGGAAAATGCAAGTCCTTCCAAGTTAATATTTGCCCTGTAGGGAAATCCCCCATAAACATCCCATACAATACCTCTGGGTTTAGAAAACAAAACCTGCTTTGTGTCCCAGAAATCCTTTGGCTATGCTTGCTCAGAATTCTGGAAGTTATAGACCAAAAGATCTGGAAGGAGAGAGAGTAGGAAAAGTAGATTGCCCTGAACTAAATGGAAATAAGAGTTCTTGTGTTTCACAGTTAAGTGGAGAGTTTATCAATTCTAGGAACCTACAGGCCAAGAGGGGCATGGTGGCTCAGTGGGTAAGAAGCCAGGCTTGTCAATCGGAAGATCGCAAGTTCAGCTCTTGCCAGCCTAGCAATTCGAAAGCATGCAAATGCAAGTAGATCAATAGGTACCACTTTGGTGGGAAGGTAACAGTGTTCTGCGCGCATCATGCTGGCCACATGACTGCAGAAGCGTCTTCGGACAGCGCTGGCTCTTTGGCTAACAAACGGAGATGAGCACCGGCCCCTAGAGTCGGACACGACTGCACAAATGTGCGGGGGGAACCTTTACCTTTTACAGGCCAAATGCTGTACAAATAATTATTTCAAACTAGGATATTGCATGGTTTGAGCAGATGGAAGGACCTGGGTGAACTTGACCAGGTAGGGAAACTAAGCAGCATTGAGCCCGGTTAAGAAAACTACATGACACGGACACAAAGTCATCAGGCATTGAACTTGATTTGAGGGAGACTATCAATGTAACAAGTTGATGAACGTATTGTGCATATTACTGAATGCATCAGACACCAAGGATATTGTTCATTTATATGTAAGGCATGTATGTATAATAAATAGAAACGTCTCAGACATGCAGTAGACAGTATCATATATTGACATGGCCTGGATTTTATACTGGAGGGTGCAGTCTTAGCTAAATAAAACTTTCTAGAAGAATGCAGAGAATAAAATCAAAGCCCCTCTCATAATCATTTCACAGAGACCGTGCATTACAGTAAGCTAATTACAAATGACAGTTCCTAATTAACAAGAGCAAAGATGAGAGCTTTATTATTAAAAAGTTCTTTGGGCGTTCAGAAATATCATAGTGGGATTTTTGGTGTGGGCAGGCAGATAGGATAAGAAGCTGGCTTAATAGTAGGAGTCATCTTCTAATATCTGCAGGTAGGCACCACTTGTACAATGATTCTTCTGCTGTGGTTTGCGCTATGTTTGCAGAAGGAAATCATACAAAGGTCATAGCAGTGGAAAATGCAGCAGGAGGAATACGTATAGGAAATTTGTAAGTGTGGGCTCGAATGTACAAAGCAAAACCAGCTCCTAACTTACTATGATGGATCTGAGTTTAACAAAGCATGGACCACCTCAGCCAAGCAAGGTCGTACTATTGCAAAACTAAATTCTCAGTTAATTCATCTTCCCAGCCCTGCAGGAAGAGGAGGACTTATTTTTACTAAATTGTGGTTTAGTCCTGCATGCTAATGCTTAAAATCCCAATTCAGAGTCTTATTGGAGTGAATGAGTGTTTCTTCATATGAATGAGCTCCCCTCCCAATCAGTGGCTATTATGGCTGGGAACTGTGCTTCCAATATACCTGAGGGGCACCATCTTGGAAAAGGTTGGCTGAATTGCTCTTCCCATGTCAAATGTTTCCTTTTGGCATGATGAGCAAGAAATCAGTTTAGCATGCCATGAAAAATGGCTCTGACCTAGCCTTCTCCTAAACATGTGTGTGTGGATAGATAGACAGATACATACATACATACTTTTTTTTTAATCCATTCAATTGTTTCTGATTCTCAGAGACTGCCTGGACAAACCCCCTGCAGTTTTCTTGGCAAGGTTTTTCAGAAGTGGTTTGCCATTGCTTCCTTCCTAGGGCTGAGACAAAGTGACTGGCCCAAGGTCACCCAGCTGGCTTTGTGCCTAAGGCGGGACTAGAAGTCAGTTTCCCGGTTTATAGCCTGATGCCTTAAACACTTCACCAAACTGGCTCTCACATACATACATGCATACACACTTTTCAAACAGTCAGAAATTGAAGCATTTAAGTCTACATGAGTAAGTCCAAAATGGTGGCCTCATCTGGATCTTTAGATCTTTAGCTTTGATATTGCAAAATACAGAGAAAATGACACTCTGAGATACTTGTGCTTCTGTGCTTAAGTGAAATCATCGGTTACGACAGGGGTGGGGAACCTTTTTTCTGCCAAGGGCCATTTGGATATTTATAACCGGGGACTGGGGGGGTGCGGGGCGGGGTTTCCGGGAATTCCATGGACCGGGGGCCGGGGTTTGCGGGCGGGAGCCAATCACAAGCAGTGGGGGGCGGGGTTTGCGGGCGGGAGCCAATCACGTGGAAGGGGCGGGGTTTGTGGGCGGGAGCCCCGCAGGCCTTATATGGCCCGTGGGCCTGATGTTACCCACCCCTGGGTTACGAGAAAGTTCTCGACAATGAGATCTGTTAAACTTGGCATCATTTGCTATTAAAGTTCCTACATATTTCCTTTATTTTACTTGGGTATAGTATGCTACATACAACACACTGAAAAGCAGAGCATCAAGACAAAACAAAGAGGTCACCTTCAGTGTTAGAACACAGCAGAAACCAATCCTACATTAAATATCAAACAAGCCCTTGTCAGGGCATGTTAGAAGCAATTGGATAAAAATGCATCTAGTGTGGCCAAGAAAAGGCATACTGATTTGATAATGCAGAGGGGAAAACAGCATGGGTTAATGGAATAATAATGTAGATAAGGAGTAACAGAAAGTAAAAGCTAGACAAATTCAGGATCTATTCATGAACTAACCAGCATCTTTATTCTTAGGTAAGTTTGTATTCATAACCAAGTAAGATTGAAGAGGTACAATCCCTACTGGTGCTAAAAGCCTTTATTAAGCCAACATAATGGGTTATATCTTCTATGTCCTAGGTACATATTATGGCCACATATATTCAGGTCTAAAACACTCTGTACCAAATGTTGGCATGGACAGGGTTCTCTTCTCTCTCTGAATACAACTGAGACCTACATGTCCATAAAAGGAACACTAAAAAAAATCATAATCCTACATAACCATTAACATGAGTGCATCTACTTCTAGAACACTTATAAAAATTATTTCACTTAGCTACTATAGAAGGCAGCACTGTATTACCCAATATAACAGTATTATGCAATGATCCACTTTTAATGCACATCAACAGTCAAGAAATTGGATATACAGAAAAAAATCTCTCAAGGCTACTTAAATTTTAATCACTTTTTTATTGTTCTTTTGTAAGAGTCAAGAGTAGAGTAAACAACATTTTAGCCCCATTGGGCTTTCAGCAGGTATGCCTTAAAGAAGCAAGAGGATACTAGCAATTTGTACTGTTCAAAGATGCTATAAAAGTCTGCCGTCATTCAATCTTTTCTTCTATCACTGAAAAAGAGATTCTTACACATGTCCTATCACTCACTGTCATCTGGGATCCCAAAGATCCATCAATAATGTTTTTTGCACAACAAATACCAGACCAACAAAATTCTAAAATATCAAACAAAAGCAGGTAGAAGGCAACTGAATTAAATTCTTCTAGACTGGGTAAAAATAAAAAAGAGAATGAGACACCACAAAAGGTATGCTTGACGATCCACTCCTTTGATATTAATTTAGAAACTCTCAGCACAAGCCATGTTAGGATATGAAAAAGTTCTTTAATTAATACAAGTGAGTAGAATCGATGCAAAGAGCAGATTGAGCAAAAGCACGCGCAATCACAGATTTAAACATGCCAGTTTTCACTTACTCCTACCAACCCCTCCCCTATCTACTCAGTTCCCATAACTCTAAACTGCCAGCCTTTTGATGATCCCAGCTGAACGACCTTGGTGTCTGGTTCCCCTCTCTCCTCCTTCCACATTCCGGCGCCTTGTTTGCCACTGTGAGTTATTTATAAAAATAATAAAGGCGGGATAAAAATTAATTAAATAATTAAATTAAATTAAATTAAATTAAATTAAATTAAATTAAATTAAATTAAATTAAATTAAATTAAATTGATAAAATAAAAAAAATAAAATAATAAAATAAAATAAAATAAAATAAATAAAATAAAATAAAAAATAAATAAAATAAATAAATAAAATAAAATAATAAAATAAAATAAAATAAAATAATAAAATAAAATTTAAAAAAAATAAAAAAATAAATAAAATAATAAAATAAAATAAAATAAAAAAATAATAATAAATATCCTAGATATTACCCCAACTGGAAAAGAAATCTGAATAGTACATCACTTGATAGATGAAGTCACCAGTCATGATTGCTGGCCATGAAGTTGCATGACATGTTGGGTTTGTAAGCTCTTCCTTCACGAGATCAGTGGAAGTTGGTTCCTGACAAAGATCCAGCAGCTATTATGTAAACAACCAGCTGAAAACTTCCCTATCAGTGAAGTGACCTATCTCTTTACCAGGAGACTCCCAGAAACGTTGTTAGAAAGAAAACCTGAAAGTAACTACCCTAATATACAAGCTGGTTCTAAATGGGAAATTGAAATGGGAAAAAAAATTCTTGCAACCCATTCCTTTCATCTTAGTAAATCTTGCTAAAGTGAATTCTATGAGAATTATCCATGGGAAAGAATCACTTTCAGTTTTAGGCAGCTGCCAAAGAGCCTGAGAATTGCACAGACAATTAAAATTAACCAACAATTGGTTTTCCTTTATTATACTTCAAGTTTGTCTTTAAATGTAGCCCAAGAATTGTGCATTAACACAAATTTTAGCTTAAATTCTATGGGCAGGAAAATGTATCATGATAATGTTGGGAAGGAAGGGGGGAGTGGAAGGGAGGGGAGGGGGGAAGGAAGGATTTTACTTTACCACTATCATTAATACAATCTAGAACTGCAGAAGAGACTGCAGTAAAGACAGGAATACTACAGGGAAGGGGGGCAGCGTGCTCACCATTTCCTTAAGAGGACCAATGGGAAAACTTTTGGCTTGTCCAAGTTGTTTTGCTTTTTTACCAGATCACTAACCAGAGCCACGTGCAACAGACATAAACTAAAAGTCAAAAATATGATGCCTCTAGCCAGATTTGAAATAAGAATATTTTTTTAGTAGCAAGCAAGGCCATAATTAGCCCACATACAGTCACACCAAAGCCTTCAAGTTATCTTATTTCAATCAGGGATTTCACATTGCAAAAATAATGGTTATTTATTTATTTATTTATTTCATATTTCGTTACCGCCCAACTTACTAAGAATGACTCTGGGCGGTTTACAATAAAATTAAAATAACTACAGATTAAAATACAACAAAAGCAAAATTGTTCATAAAATATAAATATAAAATATAAAATCCAAGATGGCGAATCCAAAGATCTTAATTTAAATACATAAAATTCCCTGGGGCCTCTTCAAGGCGCTAGCCACCCCCATGATTGATTACCCCCCTCCCACCCCAGGCAAGATGGCAGAGCCAAGTCTTCACTCCCTTTCGGAAGGCCGGGAGAGTGGGGGCTTGCCTCACCTCTGGGGGCAACATATTAAACAGGGTGGGGGCCACGGCAGAGAAGGCCCTCTTCCTGGACCCCGATAGTCAACAATCTCTCATGGACAGGGTCCGTAACATGCCCTCTCTGCCTGACCGGGTGGGACGGGTCGATGTAATGGGGGTGAGACGGTCCCTCAGATAACCTTTTTAAACGTATTATTGTTGTTAAATTAGAAATGAGTATTGAAAATTATTTAACTCTCCTATCTAACTTGTTCACACCTGCAAAAGGAAACTCCAGTCTTTTTACTGAGCAAGTCAGCTTCATTATTCCCTAGTTACAATGGAAATCTATGTAAAATACAATGGAAGTCAACATTTTCTTGGTCACATTTAAAATTATCTACACCAGATTGCACTGCTAATATTGCTGTAATGCACTCATCATTCATTTATAAACCAGAACTAGGTACATGATACAATGAGAGAGGACCCAACTAGCTAATTTCTGTTCCAATGATTTATCTCTCATAAATAGAACAAAACCCAATTACTATACGCCGGTCCATGACACACACCATGACGGCATTCTAAAGTATACTTAATGGTTTAGAACTTCAAACGGATACAACCATTTATGATAAAGGTCCATTACAGGTCAGATGTACATCAAATTAAGAACACACTTAACAACGTCAGATGTACTTGTCATTCTGAAATCAAAATGACAAACCCTTTAAAAAACTATACAGTAATGCAATAAAATCAATAAAAGGAAACTGAATGTGATTCTAAAGATAACTGTTTTTAATTACAGCTACAAGCTCATTTCTATATCTATACTCTATCCAGAAACATCAACAAGACACCAGACAACTTTTTGAAAGGGAAACAAAACGTAGAAATGGATACACAAATACACACATACTGTAGAGAGCCATGGAGATGGCCTTGAAGGGAATATTCAGAAGCTGTTACAAAAACAACAAGGGCAGAAGCATTCTGTAAGCCCTGGGAAAGGAGACAGTGTTAGGAAAAGACTCAGGCTGGCTCCTCTCTGACTCAGTGGGGTACAGGTAGTCCTCGACTTATGACCACAATTTGGACTGGAACTTTGGTCACTAAACGATGCAGTTATTAAGTAAGGCATCACGTGGCTGTGCCCAATTTTAAGACTTTTTTTGCCACAGTCATTAAGTGAATCACATGGTCATTAAGCAAAATACATGGTTGTTAAGCGAATCCAGCTTCCCCCCCTGACTTTGCTTGTCGGAAACCCTCTGGGAAGGTTGCAAATGGTGATCATGTGACCCTTGGACACTACAAGTGTCGTAAATACATGCCAGTTGCCAAGTGCCGAAATGTTTATATGATCATCTAACTATTCAGTAAGAAAGGTAGCTGTTCTACTGGCAATGAGTAGAAGATCAGTTTGTCTTTGGAATAACTACACAGGGCTATAGGCTTCTAAAGTGCATGCTGAAGCATCTCTCCTAAAAGGCATAAAGCAGCTGCATCCTCTGGAAAGCCTGGCAAATCTCCTTTGAAGGCTTTCTCAGCTGTGTACATATGTGTGCCTATACACACACAAAAATTCCACTGCGACTACTAGCGAAGGAACTGTGGATTCACGTATCACAAGACTGACTCATTGCACACGGTTGCAATGCCTGCATCAAGCTTTCCTAAAGAGGAAGAAGTGTCTCTTGCACCATACACTTTGCTGAATGTCCCTTTTAAACATTTTTGACAACACTGCTATCACAGGGCAGAATCTAAAACCCCTGCGTAATCCTGAAAGAAATCAGATTGGCCGAAGATGTGACTACAAACACACCTTCATTTACCTGCATCTCCTTCACTTTTACCTTGCTGAAAAGCACCTTCCTTTACCTGCATCTCTAGGGTTGGATAGCTGAAAAGTCACCTTGGCATCTGGGGAAAAAATAATGTACCACCAGCATGAGGCTCTTCTAAATACATAAAATAATGGTGTTTGGTTTTTTTTTTGCCAGACCATCAACTTAAATTCACCGTTCAGCAAAGTTGCAACTTCCAATCTAAGCACTGACCCTGGGAATTAAAATGCTCTTTCTGAAAAACAGTGTGTTCACCATAGAAATCTTCCTGGCACTGTTGTTGTTGTTCAGTCGTTCAGTCGTGTCCGACTCTTCGTGACCTCATGGACCATAGCACGCCAGGCCTTCCTGTCCTCCACTGTCTCTCGGAGTTTACTCAAATTCATGTTCATTACATCGGTGATGCTATCTAACCATCTCATCCTCTGCCGTCCCCTTCTCCTTTTGCCCTCAGTCTTTCCCAGCATCAGGGTCTTTTCCAGCGAGTCCTCTCTTCTCATTAGGTGGCCAAAGTATTTGAGCTTCAGCTTCAGCATCTGTCCTTCCAATGAGCAGTCAGGGTTGATTTCCTTTAGGATTGACTGGTTTGACCTCCTTGCAGTCCAAGGGACTCTCAAGAGTCTTCTCCAGCACCACAGCTCAAAAGCATCAATTCTTCGGCGCTCAGCCTTCCTTATGGTCCAACTCTCACAGCCATACATTGCTACTGGAAAAACCATAGCTTTAACTATACGGACCTTTGTCGGCAAGGTGATGTCTCTGCTTTTTAATATGCTGTCTAGGTTTGCCATAGCTTTCCTTCCAAGGAGCAAGCGTCTTTTAATTTCATGGCTGCAGTCACCGTCTGCGGTGATCTTGGAGCCCAAGAAAATAAAATCTGTCACTGCTTCCATTTCTTCCCCTTCTATTTGCCAGGAAGTGATGGGACCAGATGCCATGATCTGGGTTTTTTTAATGTTGAGTTTCAAGCCAGCTTTTGCACTCTCCTCTTTCACCCTCATCAAGAGGCTCTTTAGTTCCTCTTCACTTTCTGCCATTAGGTCCTGGCACTGTACCTACAAAATATATTAACCAAAATATATTTATTAACTTAACCAGTAGAGTAAATCAAGATGGCTTCTCCCAGGCAATGGCTCTGAAAAATTACACTCTGCTGCTCAAATACCTTGGAGTGATATTCCATTTTTAGACTAGGTCAACAAGATGTGCTGTATAGGAATATAAAGAAAGACTACAGCCTTCATTTCATGCTTAATGGCTTGCTTGGAAGTAGACATGGGCTCTTGTTTTTACCGGAACTCTGCAATATTTTGCAAAACCACAAATAAAAATACGTATTATAAACTAGAAAATGAGGGAAGGGAGGTTCCTTCAAACAAATCAAAGCTGAATTGCTGTTAGTAGAAAATTTATTTCGGCCACACACCACCTGATTGTTAATATTTGCCAAAGAATCCACTCTTAGGCAGCAACTGGGTCAAAAAAAAAAAAGTGCATCAACTTTCAACTGTGCTGGAAAAATAATGCAAAAAAATGTTTTTGGTAACATGGCCAAGATCTTGTCAGCTTTTAATGTAAAAGGCTGCGGGAAATAGTACACAAAAAATTATACTTCATAAACTCTGAAACTGTAGATATACTAAGGTCACTTGGCACAGCAGCTAATTAAATTAAATTAGACTTTCTAGTGATTCGCTTCTACCTACAGCAAACGCTTGTGCAAAGTTTATGTTGGACAGATACAGCACTGTTAACTGTCCAGCCTAACAGGGGAAGGACGCTTGCTGAAAAGCACCAAATTAGTTTTTAATTGAAGAAACCTTTCCTCCCCAACCCTGCTGAAACTTTTGCCAACAACTGATAGCTCTACTCCTCCAGGCTGGACTTCGAATGTTCTGGACCAAACTATTTAGTATTTCAAGTTAGTGAGGTCATTAAGTCAAAATGGCTAATACATACCAGTTGCTTTACAAACTGGTGGGGGGAATGGAAAAGAAACATTTCTACCCACAGGCTGCTTATCTGAATGAGGCCCAAGAGGCTAAAAGTAAGAAATGGAACAAGAAATAGGAAAACTGCAACAGCTAGAGGAAAGCAGACTTTACAGTTATAAAACAAAATAATAAGCATTCATCAATTAACCTACAGATTAGGAAAGAAGTTCTGAAAGCAAGAGTGTTAAGGGAGAAATGCAAGACAGAGAAAATAGAGACCAGCGGAGTCCGGCTGGAACTGGAACCGGTGGTGGGCTCAGAAATTGGCCCTGGAACTGGGGTGCTCCCTGGGATAGGACGGACTCGTTTATTTTTATCTGGACCCCACTACTGAAATTATTAAGATCGTCCAATACTGGTGCAGCTTCCTGGTTATTTGAATGACAACCACCCCCGCTGCCAGGGCGGCAGAAAATTGTGGGGGTCTCTTGTATGAATGTGGTTCCCCCCCATGTCGCGGGTGGGGGCCCAGGACTGTATGTGTTTGGAAGAGTACCTGACCCTGAGTGAGAGACAGGGTAGGTAGGAGTGATTGTTTGCCCCTTTGTGGCTAGTGAGAGAGGCCACAAGGGGCATAGTGAGTGATTGGATGATGAATGGAAGGGGCAGTTGGGGCTTACCAGCGCTGAGAGCTTCGGCTGGTTGCGCTGGTGGCCTACGACTGCCCAGGAGGATTGAGAGTGGAAGGATGAATGTATGGAAGAGACCCCTGCTTAGATCCAGGTTTTCGAGGGATTCGGGAGTGGAGGTGACCGGATCAGGAAACTCTGGGGACTATAATGTGGGCAATCCGATCGAGGTGGTGACGGGCAGGAGATACCGTATAGTATCTTTTGTATAGTTTTTAAACTTTCAATTGTTGTAACCTGCCCAGAGTCCCTTGCAAGGGAGATGGGCGGGGAATAAATTGAAATAATAAATAAATAAATAAATAAATACTGTGACGGGAACCAGAGGACAGGCCATCTTCGGGGAAGGCGCCCCCGGTGTTTAGTACCCGTGGCGCGTTCCGGTCCTCCGAGTTCAACCCCAAGTTCTGGACAGCGGATCCTCGAGGGCTCCGGCTTTCGACTGCTGCTACTCAATGCCAGGTCAATAAATAACAAAGCCCCTCTCATAAGTGAACTAATCACGGAGAGAGGGGCTGACCTGGCATATATTACCGAAACCTGGCTGGGCCCAGAGGGAGGAGTAGCCCTCTCAGAGATGTGCCCAGCCGGATTTTGGGTGTGGCACCAGCCGAGAGACCGGGGTAGGGGAGGAGGGGTGGCAGTTATCATCAGAGAATCTTTGGTGGCTTGCTCCACAAGTCTCCGGATGTGAGACCCTGTTTTTCAAGTTGGGTGCCCGAGAACAGTTGGGAGTGTTGCTATTGTACCAGCCTCCCTGCTGCGTAGCAACCTCCCTGCCTGAGCTGCTGGAGGCGGTCTCGGGGTTGGCGGTGGAGTTCCCCAGGCTAATGGTCCTGGGGGATTTTAACTTGCCGTCCCTGGGACGTGCCTCGGAAGCAGCTCGGGAGTTCATGGCTACCATGGCAGCCATGGGCCTGTCCGAGATTATTCGGGACCCGACTCGAGACAGTGGACTCACTCCGGATTTGGTTTTCTTGTCAGAGCAATGGCAAAGTGACCTGAGGGGAAAGTTAGAACTATCCCTGTTGTCATGGTCAGATCACGTCCTGATATCTCTATGATTCTCTTATGCCGCCCCACTCCGCAGGGAGGCAGGACCTATTCGATTGGACCGCCCCCGGCAACTTATGGACCCATTGAGGTTTCAGAGGGAGCTGGGGGTAATACCCGAGGATCTGCTGCACGGTCCAGTGGAGGTACTGGCCGCAACCTGGAATAGGGAGGCGGCCGGTGCCTTGGACAGGATCGCGCCGATGTGACCTCTGCAGCCCCATTCAACCCGTCACTCCCCGTGGTTTACGGAGGAGCTGAGGGTCTTGAAGAGGGTGAAGAGACGTCTAGAGCGCCGCTGGAGAAAGACGAAGACGGAATTGGACCGAACACAATCTAGAGCCGCTATTAAGGCCTACCTTGTGGCGGTAAGAGCAGCGAAACGTGAATATTTATCCGCTCTTATTGCATCCGCAGAATGCCGTCCGACGGCCCTGTTCAAGATTACTCGATCTCTCTTGGGTAGGGTGGTATCGACCACCCACCTGCAGGGCCATGCGGAAGAATTTTCTGAGCATCTGCAGGATAAAATCGCTCGGATTCGGTCTAAGTTGGGCTCCATGCATGGAATGCAGTCTGGGGAGATGCCGGGAGAGTGGTCTTGCCCTATTATCTGGGAACAATTTGATCCTGTTGGACCTGAGGAAGTGGACAGGATCCTTCGAATTGTTAATTCCACCACATGTTATTTAGATCCCTTCCCTTCCTGGCTGGTGAAATCGGCCAGGGAGGTGACAGGTGGATGGGTCCAGGCTATGATTAATACATCCTTGTTGGAGGGGGTGGTTCCAACTGCCTTCAATGAGGCGTTGGTACACCCCCTCCTCAAGAAGCCGTCCCTGGACCCTTCCATCCTGGACAACGTTTGTCCAGTCTCCCACCTTCCCTTTTTGGGAAAAGTGGTTGAGAAAGTGGTGGCGTTGCAACTTCAAAGGACCCTGGATGAAGCGGATTATCTTGACCCTTTCCAGTCAGGTTTCAGGCCGGGATATGGGATGGAGACTGCATTGGTCGCGCTTACAGATGATCTCTGGCGGGAGCGGGATGGAAGTAGTGCATCCATCCTGGCTCTCTTGGATCTCTCAGCGGCTTTCGATACCATTGACCATGGTATCCTTTTGGGGCGGCTTAGGGAGTTGGGGGTGGGTGGCGTAGTTTTGCGCTGGTTAACCTCCTTCCTCCGGGGCCACTCCCAGTCAGTGGTGATAGGGGAGGAGAGATCCAGCCCGCGTCCACTCCTGTGTGGGGTGCCGCAGGGTTCGGTTCTCTCTCCTCTCCTATTCAACATCTACATGAAACAGCTGGGCGAGGTCATCCGACACCATGGGATGAGGTATCATCAGTATGCGGATGATACTCAATTATATATCTCCATCCCTGGTGAAGTAAGTGATGCAGTGTCCACCCTGTCCCAGTGCCTGGGGGCTGTGAGGGCCTGGATGGGGAACAACAGGCTTCAGTTGAACCCTGGTAAGACCGAGTGGCTGTGGATTGATGGTTTAGCATCTTCGGGGAAATTATCATCTTTGGTTCTCGATGGGGTAGCACTACCCCGTTCGGAACCGGTGCGTAATCTGGGAGTTCTTCTAGACTCACAACTCCTGCAGGTGGCAGTCGTGGCTAGGAGGGCTTTTGCACAATTTCAGTTAGTGCGCCAGTTACGCCCATTCCTGGAGCACGACACCCTCCGTACAGTCACTCATGCTCTCGTCATCTCCCATGTAGATTATTGCAATGCGCTCTACATGGGGCTACCCTTGAAGACTATCCGGAAGCTTCAGCTGGTGCAGAATGCGGCCGCGCGGGCAGTTTTGGGTGCGCCAAGATCTGCACATGTAACACCGTTGCTCCACGAGCTGCATTGGGTGCCGGTTTCCTTCCGGGTACAATTCAAGGTGTTGGTTATCACCTTTAAAGCCCTACATGGCATGGGACCAGAATACCTGAGGGACCGTCTTATCCCCATGTTATCGACCCGCCCCACCCGGTCATTCAGAGAGGGCCTACTACGAACCCCATCAATTAGAGAATGCCATCTGATGGGGTCTAGGAGGCGGGCCTTCTCTGTGACAGCGCCCACTCTATGGAACATCTTGCCCCCACAGTTGAGACAGATTTCCTCCCTCCCGACCTTTAGGAAAGAGCGGAAGACCTGGTTCTGCCGCCTGGCATGGGAAGGAGGAAAGGATAGTTCCTCATGGGGGTGGCTAATCCCCTAATTTTAATGTCCTTCTTTTAATGAATGCCTTCGTCCATCTGGATTTTATAATTATTTATTGTATTGTACTATTGTGGTTTTTTATATATTTTTAGATTCTATTCTAACTTATTTATTGTGAACCGCCCAGAGTTCCCCAAGAGGGGAGATGGGCGGTCATATAAATTAATTAAATAAATAAATAAATAAATAAAATAGGAGATGTGGATCTGAAAGGAAGGAAATAGTTGTTTCTTCAAGTGAATCAAAGAGGCCACCAAAATACAAGCAG
Source organism: Charina bottae (assembly GCA_023362775.1). Taxonomy (NCBI): domain Eukaryota; kingdom Metazoa; phylum Chordata; class Lepidosauria; order Squamata; family Charinaidae; genus Charina; species Charina bottae. The sequence goes on from JALMGJ010000015.1 coordinate 9,294,575, forward strand.
ATAGAAATTCTACTTCCACATGCAAGAGAGACGGTACGGAAGCAAAGAAGCACTTAGAGAAGGAAAAGTCTAATACTTTTTTAAAAAAGGTCATGGTTTGATGACTAGAGAGACCAGAGAGGAACAGGACCAAAAACATCAAGGATAGTTGGCTGAGAAATGATAAAACCGATCTCTGCAGCTTAAAAAATTGAACAACCCACAAAGAAGTACTGTAGTCAATAAAGGAAAGTAGAAAGGCAGCATATAATTTCAACCCAGGTTCAAGCAGCCTTGAGACTAAAACACCCTTGATCAGCTTTATGGATGAACCACCCTAAGAATGCAAATAAGGGTAATCCATTGTTGTTCAATTTTTCTGGACCTCTCAGCAGCACTGAATATTCTCAGCAACTTATCTTGCTAACACTTTTGGCAAGAATGGGACTTGAAGAGAGTGATTCAGAGTCCTTCTGGTTTTGTAACATAAAATATGATTCTCCTTTGGATTAGCTGTTGGCCTTTGAAGTTATTCAAATGCCTTTTGTTATCCTTTGTTGCTTAGCATCTATATGAAGCTATTGGACGAAAAGTTCATATAGTGTACTGGGGTCTCACTGATACATGATGATATTCAGCCTTTTTTTTTCCTCCCTACTTATCATTTTACTGAGACACTTATTGAGCGCTGAAGTTCAGTAGTAAAGCATCTGTTCTTGTAAACAGGGCACCTTGAATTCAATGCCTAGCACTTCCAGCTAGGGTGGAAAAATTCCCATCAGAAATTTTGGAAATCCACTGACCAATCAGAGTCACCAACACTGACTCAATGACCCAATGATATAAAGAAATGTAAGCCGGATTCCTGTGTTCATATTGTTAAATTGGTTTGAAACTGGCCACTGTACCAAAGCATTATGACAAGTACTCCTTTCAACACAGTTACATTCTTACTAAAACATGAGTATAAGAAATAGAACTTGGCAGTTTGTGGCAGGAGACTTGCTTATTTCTTCTGTGCTAGATATTGATATGCCCAGAATAATAATGTGCTACTTTATCATTTGACTTCTGAAGCCCTTTTAGGTATGGCTTGCCATAGAAATTATGACTCTCTATGACAATTATGAATTTCTAAGTAACTGGTTTATTAGAGAAACTTATTTTGTATCACACTTCAATTTATATACTGCCATTAAAAAAATGTGAATTATAAAGGCATACCTGCATTCCAAACCTTTTCACTTAGCAAGAGAACAATTTCAATACTAGATTTAAATTGAGTCCTGGGTGGACGGAATAGTTCTTCATCAAGAAATCTTCGTGTTCACCTACTCCTACACTGCCTCTGCATAGGGTTGCACCATTCTTAAAGAGCAGGTCTTTAACTTGGGGCTTCTCCTGGATCTGTGGCTCATACAGGAGCAAAGGTGGAGTCTGTGGCCATGCCTTTAAAGACTATCTTGAAATTTCAGCTAGTGCACAATGCAGGAGCCCATATGTTAGTGAGAGCTGCATCTTAGGATTACACCCATATTGTGGGCCATGCATTGACTGATTGCCGATATACAAGGTATACCAAAAGTCAGGACCTGTAGACAATTTATTATATAAATTACATTAAATGTTCAAATTGGTTGCCATTTCCTTCTAAATACTTGATATATGACCTTAGAACGTTCTTAAGTACAGCAACAGTTTCTCTGGTGTTCGCAAATTCTAACATGATGGTCTCCTTTAGATTGTCGATTGGCCCATGGGGCCTGGTTTTTGGTCCACCCTGTATTTTTAAGTACCACTTATAGGGGAGCCAGTTTGGTCTAGTGGTGAAGGCGCTGGGATAGAAACCAGGAGACTGAGAGTTCTAGTCCCGCCTTAGGCATGAAAGCCGGCTGGGTGACCTTGGGCCAGTCCTTGTCTCTCAGCCCTAGGAAGGAGCCAATGGCAAACCAGGAGACTGAGCGTTCTAGTCCCACCTTCGGCATGAAAGCCGGCTGGGTGACCTTGGGCCAATCCCTGTCTCTCAGCCCTAGGAAGAGCCAATGGCAAACCAGGAGACTGAGAGTTCTAGTCCCGCCTTAGGCATGAAAGCCGGCTGAGTGACCTTGGGCCAGTCACTCTCTCTCAGCCCTGGGAAGGAGCCAATGGCAAACCAGGAGACTGAGAGTTCTAGTCCCGCCTTCGGCATGAAAGCCGGCTGGGTGACCTTGGGCCAATCCCTGTCTCTCAGCCCTAGGAAGAGCCAATGGCAAACCAGGAGACTGAGAGTTCTAGTCCCGCCTTAGGCGTGAAAGCCGGCTGGGTGACCTTGGGCCAGTCACTCGCTCAGCCCAACTCACCTCACAGGGTTGCTGTTGTGGGGAAAATAGGAGGAGGGAGGAGTATTAGGTATGTTCGCCGCCTTGAGCTATTTATAAAAATAATAAAGGCAGGATAAAAATTAAATAAATAAATAAGATGTGGGTTATCTACAGAACCATCTTCTCTGAACTGACCATCCCATTCGAGGAGCCCAAGAAGAGATGCTTTGAGTACCTTCTCTTCAGGAAAACATGGGGAAAGCAGCTTAGAAGCTTTCCTGGTGAGTCTCAGTCCTATGGAATAATTATCCCCAACCCCAAAGCTGAATGGCAGCCATACTTTTAACATTTTGGAAAACTGCAAAACCTGGCTTCCCCACAGAATATTTGAGGCCCAAGATCCTAGTGGCCCAGGACCATTTTTTACCTCTCATTTATGGCTTTAATTTTATTTATTATTTATTAATTACATTTCTATGACCGCCCATCTCCCCCTCAAGGACGGACTCTGGGCAGTTGGCAACCATAACAACATAATTAAAATACAATAAAAATAACAATAAAAATATAAATACAATAAAATCCAAGTGGCCGGTTTTTTATTTTATTTAGGTTAATTTTATTGTTTTATTATTATTTATTATTATTATTTGTGTGTGTGTGTGTGTGTGTGTGTGTTTGTTTTATTATTTATTATTTAGTTTTATTGTTAGTTGATTTATTTATTTATTTATTCATTTATTTATTTATTTATCTGTCTCATTTATATAGCCACCCATGTCACCAAATGTCACTCTGGGCAGCATGCAAAAAAAACACATCATAAAAATCTAACAATTAGAAAAGCGTTCTACAATTAAAAACATGGGGATTTATGGGATTGTCTTATTGCTTAAGATGTTATGCTAGCTGCCTAGAGTTGTGAAAGTAGATAGGATATAAATTTCATAAGAAACACCTCTTAACCCATTGGAAGTGTGTTTCCCACTAGAACAATTGATAAAGATTATCATGATTGATTGGTGGGATGACTTTTGCCCTTTAAATATGAAATTCTCTTATCTCACCTAGCAAAACCTTAAGACATTGCTTAGAGTGGCAATAATAAAATGCTACAAACGCAGCAAAAACATGTATACATTGTTTGTAAAAAAAAAAAAAACACGCAATCACCGCCCCACCCTCCCCTGCAGGAAGAAAATTGAATCTACAGCTATGTATGTGCAGAAACCTGAAAGGTATATATGAAATTAACAACCTGACTCAAAGGTATTTAAAATGTTATGGCATTGGGGTAATTTGCATTCAAGGAATGCTACCTTTGTAAATGCGAAGTAATGACTGGGCGTCAAAAAAGAGAACAGGGGCTATTGCAAAAAGAATGTATTTCCAACATGGCAGGATCATTAATGCAGGGGAAACTGCAATTTGCCTGTTGTGCTGCAACTTCAGCAGCACAGCAGTTGCTGCATGGTGCAGCTTTCAAATGCTACAGTGCATCCATGCAAGGACTGAGCTAACGAGCACATTTTATTTTAATGAAACTGTAACAGGTGTATCTTTACCAACAATCAAAATCACACAAAAGAAACCCCCAAATACCTTGAAACTACAACTAGAGGAAACTGCATTACATGAGTTCAGAATACTTGACCAGGCCCAGCGTGCTCTACTCTTGATTGGCAAAGGCTCTGAGGCTCATCACTAGTTCTCTAGTCCTCTTAACGGGAGATGCAAGAGATGCATCTAAGATCTTCTCATGCAAACCACATGCTCCGATGCAATTGTGACCTTTTCTTTATGACAATTCCAACAGCTCAACTGAAAAGGGGTTATTTTATTTATTAGGTAAGAAACAAGTCTCCTTTGAACCAAGCTTGATTCCTGGTGATTTTGTGGACACACCTATGCAGTTTTCTTGGTGTTAGGCCAGGAGTGGCTTCCCACTGTTTTCCAGGAACATTCATTTTGACTTCCCTAGTCTACCCTACAACTTGATATCCACCACAGAGCTTCCACCCAAGTATTAACCAGGCCCAACCCCGCTTAGCTTTACAGCCCAAATAAGGCCAACCAGTTCCTGCCACTAGCTGAGACTTGTTTATGAGGAATAGCAGCAAATGTCCTCTGAAAATCTTGATTAGAGATTTGCTTTTCAAATCCACAAGGTGTCACTACAGCTCCACACTAACTAGTCAGAAGCAAATTCAAATCATGGTGCAGAGTCTTGCAATCTTGTTATATAAAAGGTCCCATCCCTTTAGACTTTGATAATGGGAACTCATTAGTGGGGGACAATAGGTACTAATGAGTAGTTTGCTATTCTAAACACTTGGAATGATACCCATCTGACAAAGTGGACACTAAAACCAATTCTATCTGGCACAGTGTACACAGGAAAGTTGAATAGCACTGGTTTTGATTTGTCAAGCATATCTCCCTGCAGAAATGTTCTCTATCAGCAGTGACACCAAAGAAGAGACAGACTATGATGGCTATCTGCCTTAACCTGGAAGAGACTGACTATGATGGCTATCTGCCTTAACCTGAATTGCAGAAACATCCACCAGAGGCTGTCCTTTGACAATCTTAAAGGATGACCAGGTATACTGGGAGAAAAAAATACCAGCCTTTCACACACATCAGTGTATGAAGCTGCAAAAGGTTTAAATTCACCAGGTAGGCTCCAAAAAGACTTGGTTATGCCAAACTTAATGTCCAATATTACTAGCTAGTTTGGGATATTGATTTTGACAAGACCTACAGTAATGATCTATGTTTTTGGATCTTTCTCTCTCTGTCTCTCCAGTCTATGAAAAGAAGTAACTTTTCAATCAACCTTAATGTACAAAACATATTCAAAAAGACTTGGCAAGGGAAGATCAAAACTGCCCCCCACCCATAATGGACTCTACATTTAGCTATCGGAATTGAACAAAACTATTGGAAAATATTGGACTAGACGTTATTAGAACAGTCTGGTGAGGAAATATAGTATATTCAGCAGTCTGTGTTTTTAGTAATTGATATTCAAGCCTTGTGTCTTTTTGCATATGATTTCTGGTCTAGAAGTTTTATAAATATTCTAGTCCTTAAAATGTGCATATAAAATGAAAATTAGAAAAAAATACATACCCGGAAACCTAATAATAATATTATTTGTTGGTTATGTAACATTGTGGGTTTCCTCTTTTTTTAAAACAAAGCCTTTTCCTCCAACTTTTTTTCCATGCTGTCTCATGTTTAAAGTTCAGTAATGCTCAAGGCTCAGTTCACATCTGACCTGATAGACTACCTTCTGAGTTAAAGACACTGCATAGTTATTAAGATGCCGCTGAGGCTGAGGCTGCTTCAGTTTCTTACACACATTTACTTTCTAAGGCTGAGAATCTCTATTCCGGAAAAATGTGTCATTTCCAAAATCTATGCAACATAACAGGGCCACCTTGTGGCAAAGCAATTGGCATAAGAATGTCTGCATGAGCACAGAAACAGCAAATCCCCAGTTTAAGAACAAACTCCATTCCTAAGTCTTTTCTTAAGTCAAATTTGTATGTAAGTTGGAACAGTTATTCAGCATCAGTCAAATGTTTGTCTTAGTATTTAGTATAAATTTACCTTTCTACGGATATAAAACACTTAAAACACTTCCAAATACACTAAAACATCTTAAGCATAATAATAGACAAAGTAGCATGGTGCATTTAACCCAAAACATTGTATTTAACTCGAATTTTTAATATAATAGTCTTTATGGCAGTTCATTCTTAACTAGGAGTCATCCGTAAACCGGGACATGAAACCGGGGACCTGCTGTATTGCTAATTTTCCTGTGATCTCTTGCTTCGGTTAATAGCAGATACCTTTTCTTTCTTTGAAACAAGAAGGGATGGCAATCGTAAGAGGTATCTGATCCTTGTTTCAAGTAAAATGTTTTTAAAATATTTGGTGACTCCTGCCAACCAGCTTTTTAAGAACTCCACAACAGAAATGTTCCAGACAGTTGAGTACAAGACACCATCAGGGAAAACAAAATTATGCCTAAACCAAGAAACAGTTGATTCATTTCATTTTTTGGGGGTAGGGGGTTAGCAATTACAAATATTCACCATTTTAAAATGTTTGGGGGAGCACTGCAAATACTTCTATCTTTATCACTGTGGATTGTCTACTCAAATGCAATTTTGAACAACTGTTTCTTTTGCCTAAGGAGAGTACTTAGGAAGTGTTAAGCATACTTCCAATTATTAAGTAAATGGGACAGTTCCATTTAACTCCACAAGACAACAATTTAAGTATCACCTTTGTAACACCAAAGTAGTAAAGTGATACTTACAGCGGTCTTAACTGTTTTGTAAAAGATCTACTCTGAAACTGTTCTTAATGGAAGCTGCCATGTATTTTCTTTCAAGGTGTATAAAACCTTGGTAAGTGTTGCTATCAGCAAAAACGTCTGGCAAGTTTCCTATCTTGCTCTCTCCTTATAAAATGCAGAGTAACAATAATGAAGGGCCAGGTGCATACATGTGTTAGTTATTTTATACAAGACCAGCAAAGCTGTCAGTGTGGTCAGCAACCTGAGAAAAATGTAAACTACAAAAAAATTACAGCCCTGCACGGGAAAATCCCCTGAAGTAATTACTGAAGTTTATTTAGCAGCCTATGCAGGTTCTCTGCTCTTAAGATATTAGGGTTATAATTTGCACTGTGTGGTTCCTCGGGCAACAATGTTTTAAATAATCTACATTCTACATCGTCAGAGATTGAAGCCATCAAACTAATTTCCATTTATGACCCTCATCAAATGCATAACAGAAAAATTCATGCAATAGCAGGTGGGGGGGGGGAACTTACAGGATCTTGCAGAGAACTTTATTGGCACTCGTTGGTGTGACTTTTGCCCTCTTAAATGGACAGAACTTGAAGTTGAAGATCTGTTGGGTGGATGTTTTTTTTTCTCCCCTAAGCAGATTCCAGTCTAACTTGCAGACTATATGAAGAGGCAGCATTAGCATTCAATGTAGGACAGCAGAGGGCTGCTTCACGTGTTATATTTTCTTGATATATACTTGATTAGTTAACGAGATAAAAATGTTTGAAAATGAAGGGACCAGGACTCAACCTGACCCTTCTCCCTTTATGACTGAGTGAAACTCTGAAGCTGAGTCTCAAATTATTCACCACGCTAGTGGTTTTCCATTTATGTCTTACATCCCACCAGTCAGTCTACCAAAGAGCACAATAGAAACAAAAGCCCACTTTTTCAGAGAGAGAGAGAGAGAGATTTACAGACCTCTGTTGTTATCATCATCTTCATCTTCATCAATCATCCAGTTACATATACTTACAGGAATGTAACTCCCATTGAACACTATTGGGTTTACAACTAAGTGGATTGGAGCTGAAACTTGGCTGGTTTCTAAGTCTCCAAGATTTGCTTCCTACTTAGAAAGTTTCTGCATATATTGCTAAAATATGTACCATCAACTGAACCGCAATATTTCTCATGGGACTAATATAAATGAATGTCTCCACCACTATGATAGCAGTGTTTCACTTGCTTATAAGCTTCACTTTGCAATAGGCAACTCCACCCCCATTGCAAGAAATGGGTCAAGAACATAATCAGTATGCCTAGATCCTATAAATATGCTACTGAATAAATTCAAGTTAGAATCCAAGGCAACATGATACTGTAGTCCAGTTTTAAGCATGATGATCAAAACACAGTTTGGATGGTCTGTCTTTAGTTTCTCTTTCCTGTGACCATGAACTCCACTGAAAACCTCCAGATTTGCAATTATAATTGGTTGAAATACCTATATCTGAAAAACAAAAATAACAAACATAACTTTGGTGCACCAATAATCAGAAACTACAATTTGAAGAGTTCTTAGTTCTGGTTTCGAAGCAAATATAGATTACAATAACCACTGTCTGCAAAGCTTACTCATAATGGCAAACTATACAGAAAAAAAGTGAATTACAGTATATAATTCTTTCTGGGTCAATGTTTCAGGCTGAGGATTCTGAACTGATCCAGAATACAGATCTTGTTGCCACAGGTTAGGTACTTTAAACATTTGTCTTTAAGGTAATTGATACCAATATGCATGTGTGAATAAGTCAAAGAAGGGGCGCAGTTAGCTCAGCGGGTTAAACCACTGAGCTGTAAACTCTGCCGATCTAATGGTCGGCAGTTCAAATCCCGTGTGACGAGGTGAGCTCTCGCCATTCACCCCAGCTTCTGTCAACCCAGCAATTCGAAAGCGAAAGCGAGTATATAAATGGGTACCACGTTAAAGTGGGTCAATTTGCCGACGTCCTGTAATTCGGGGGTCGCCCTTGGAATCAGAAAGAAGATCCCGGAAATCCCGAAAATGGCGACGGAGGACGACAGAGGACGACGGAACCCGATTGGTTGAACATCCAGGACGTCAGCAGCCGACTCAGAAGCGAGGTATGCTGGGACATGTAGTCCAATACCTACGGAAGAAGAGTCGGTTCCCCAACCTCCTTCCTCAGCGCGCGATAATATATGAATTGTTGTATAATTATATATATATGAATTGTAACGCTGTAAGCCGCCTAGAGTCCTCCGATAGGCAGGGGATAGGCGGGGTATAAATATGATAAATAAATAAATAAATAAATAAATAAATTCCAGCAAATAATCACCCCAATCACATATCTGACTGAGGCAGATCAAATATCCTCCAACACTTATCAATTACTCAGCAAGTAAAAGAAGATCAATTAAGTGATACACATATATTTAAGATGTAATCTCAAGAGAAGAAAAACCTCAAAGAAGGAACACGATTCATCCACCTCTATCACACCATAAGGTAGACTACTGGTACAGTCAATTCACTCCCCTAAGCCTGGTTCAGAGAAGTGGCAGAAGTTCATCTTGTGCAAGGAGAAAAGCCAAAAGAAAGGATTTCCAACTATAATCAGCCATCATCAGAATTCATGCATAATGTCAGTACTGCACCAGTTTTTATATGCAACACACCAAGCACAGACAAATTCAGATAGACGCTCATGTGCACACAATGCATCTCATTGCCTATCAGACCACCACTCCATGCTGAAAGCCCTACTGGGAGTAAGACCAGTGTTTTCAGCTCCAAGATGGGTGCAGTTGAGTCCATGGATATGGCATTTCGTAAAATATACCTCTTGCATTATTGTATGATCCTAAATAAAGAATATGAAAGGTAAGATCACTATTAAGACCTGGCATCATGGTGAAAACATAGTAGAAGTGCAGTTTAGCTTTGCCCAAAGTTGCCCCAAATTAGTGCTTCATAAAGTTGGCAAAATTATACCCAGTAGACGGTAGGAGCAAAGCCCTTTAGTAGAAAAAATTCCCAATAACTTAACAGTATTTCTCTGTTGCTTTCTTGTTCAGACCAATGGGGCCTCCAGAGTTTAAAGTGTAGTTAGATTGTGCTCAGTTGGCATACTGCTTCCTCAGACTGAAATATGCTTTAAAATCTCCCCTCTCAGCACTTCGATGAATTAAGCTATGTGTTTTTATTATGCAATTGGGCACCAAAAATGTCAGGTATTATCACATGCAGGATGGAACTAAAGGAAGGAAATGTCCTCTGAAACCTGATTCAGTTCTGGTTGTATGAACTGTACTGCTAATATCCAGCAATATAACAGTTGCTTTTATGTGGTTTAAGTTATATTCTTAGGCAGAATGTGGTCAAAGGGTAGACCTGAAAGGTCAAAACGAAGGTTAGCAGATAAGAGATCACTAACTCTTCCTGTTCCTTGCCTTTTGAAACATTATAAGCAGTCATGTTGAATTCCTGTTAGACAAGAAGACACAACGGTACTGCAGAAGACATCTAAATAATTAAACAAAAAGTCAGCTATTAGGTGATACTTGTGACACATTCAATCAAGGAAGGCAAATAGCTCCTGAGCTTCATAAAGTATTTGCCATAGATCTTCTCTGTGGTCTAATACAATTGCTGCATTACACTAGTGGAACCTAAAGGTATTAGGAGTTGATTCTGATCAAGTTAAGGTGTTATGTCTGTTGTGCTTTGAATCTAGCCCTATGTGGAGTCTGTTTCAAAGAGACACTTCCAGGTCTGTCATCACAGGAAAAGGCATCGGTTCCGCCACAAAAGGCTAATGCCATGAAACACTCACACAGAATTGGTTATCAGCCTAGAACAGTGTTTCTCCAAGTGTGGTCCGAGGACTGCTGGGGGTCCCCCAAGCCACTCCCAGGGGTCCACGAAATCAAAATTATTTGCCAGCCTATGTTGAAAAATAATACAATACTGAAGTCCTATCAAACAGTTGTGAGAAGTGGTAGTGGCAGCGATTTTAATTTTTACTATGGTAAATGTCAGCAATGTCCAAAAATGTCCAAGGCTGGAGTTAAAATCGCTGGAAGAAACATTAATAACAATCTCAGATATGTAGATGATACCAGTTTGATGGCTGAAAGCGAGGAGGAGCTGAGGAGCCTTATGACGAAGGTGAAAGAAGAAAGTGCAAAAGCTGGGTTGCAGTTAAACCTCAAAAAAACCAAGATTATGGCAACCAGCTTGATTGATAACTGGGAAATAGAGGGAGAAAACGTGGAGGCAGTGACAGACTTCATATTTCTAGGCACAAAGATTACTGCAGATGCTGACTGCAGCCAGGAAATCAGAAGACGTCTACTTCTTGGGAGGAGAGCAATGATAAATCTTGATAAAATAGTTAAGAGCAGAGACATCACACTGACAACAAAGGTCCACATAGTTAAAGCAATGGTATTCCCCGTAGTAACCTATGGCTGCGAGAGCTGGGCCATAAGGAAGGCTGAGCGGAGGAAGTTAGATGCTTTTGAACAGTGGTGTTGGGAGGAAAATTCTGAGAGTGCCTTGGACTGCAAGGAGGTCAAACCAGTCCATACTCCAGGAAATAAAGCCAGACTGCTCACTTGAGGGAATGATATTAAAGGCAAAACTGAAGTACTTTAGCCACATAACGAGAAGACAGGATACCCTGGAGAAGATGCTGATGCTAGGGAAAGTGGAAGGCAAAAGGAAGAGGGGCCGACCAAGGGCAAGATGGATGGATGATATTCTGGAGGTGACGGACTCGACCATGGGGGAGCTGGGGGTGGCGACGGCCGACAGGAAGCTCTGGCGTGGGCTGGTCCATGAAGTCACGAAGAGTCAGAAGCGACTGAACGAATAAACAATAAAGGTCAACAAATATAACCTATACAAACAAAAGCTCTTTTGGGGTCCTCCATAATTTTTAAAAGTGGGAAGGGATCCTGGGAGAAAAAAGTTTAAGAAACACTAGGCTAGAAGACTGTTAGCCCACCCCAAAATTCTCAAAAGCAAACATTACAAAACAGGAAAATGGGCAAACAAGACACGAGTTTAAACAATCCATTCATTATAAATAAGGACGATTGAATTGCTTAAGCCACACTCTTTGTACTGAGGCAACAATCTAAAGCAGTGTTTCTCAACCTTGGCAACTTTAAGATGTCTGGACTTCAACTCCCAGAATTCCCCAGCCAGCGTCTGGCTGGGGAATTCTGGGAGTTGAAGTCCAGACATCTTAAAGTTGCCAAGGTTGAGAAACACTGATCTAAAGTAAGGGTACACTGCACTGTCAACCCCAAATTTTCACATTGCTACACACAAGGGCTACATCAATGAGGGCTCTGCTGGTCACACAAACAAGCAAACACCCAGCTCGTTCACAAAGTTGAGAGTCACCGAGTTAAAAAATTAAGTTGTTCGGATCAGAAATGTAATCATGGGAGACAAGCTCAGAGTGTTTTTTAATCTCGGTGGGGATGCATCAATTTAAAGTCATGTTACATTAAAGAGAAAAACGTCTGGGAAAGGCTCCCACTTGTCAGTTTGGATTAGATTTGTCGTCGTTATCAGACTGTGCATTTCACAGGCTTCTTTCACATTTTAAACGTATTGCCTGATGCGGCCATGTAGGGCGTAAAGAAAGTGGTAACAGATGACTTCCTATCAGATTGCCAGAGTCGAGGTACCACGAGCAAATTAACCAAATCTCAGAGAGAAAATAATGCTCATCTGTTCTGGAAGCCTGTGAACGCATTAAGATAAACTACCTACTTTAGAGTAAAATAATATATAGCGATGCAATTTGAGCAGCTACTCTCCTCCTGACTATTGCACTTAATTTAAGAATTATACAAAAATCTATTTCTGGTTTATCTCACTTCACTTATTTTAGCAAGCAGGAAGCAATTGCTAGTTTCCATTTAGTACTTTTTAGATCTAAATCAAACTCTTCAACTTCTGGCTTAGTATCTTGATTTGGTGCCCGGCTCTGATCAAGCAACCCTGCACAATGATGGCATTTTGGCCTGTTTGAGGATCTATTTGTATCAGAAAAAAATCCCCAGCCTTTAGGGCTGTCTTTGAAGTATAAATATCTCAAAAAAGTTAGATCTAAAAAAAAAATGCTGGTAACAAATTAGTTCCTAAATAGCAACGAAAAGCTCTGCACCTAATTCTGTCCCTATGCCAAGTTTTGGAACAGAAAGCCATTTTGCAGCACTTATAATAGGAGGAGAGCCATCTCAGTGTATGAAGGCAAAAAATCAGGACTCTGGTAGCACCTTTTGTAACACGTTTTATTAAAAGCTTATGCCTTTTAATAAAATGTACTTGGCTCCTGTTATCTCACATCAGCAAGGTGACACTTATTTGCATCGTGACTCTACTGGAGACAGCGCTGGGCAGTTCCCAGTGTGGGGTTCTTTGATGGGGGAAAGCCAAAAAGTTGTTTCCCTAAGATCAGTCTGTATGCTTAGGCTTTTTTATCTTTTTTTATCTTTTCCTTGGCCTGTTCTGTTGCCTTGAATATTTTGTTCTCATTCCATTTTATGAAAGAAGATGCTGCTGCAAGATATGCTTGCAAAGGAGGAAACAATTTCAGTTAAGTTCTCAAAGGTGGAAGGAGCATGATATTCTGTCACTTATTAGGCCCGGCAACTCGGTCTTTAAGCGAAGTGGCAGCTAAGTGAAACATCACGATTTTGCAATCTTACTTCAGCTTTCCTTTGCTTCACAGACTTGCGAAGGTAATAAATGCAAGGACTGGTCGCAAAGTTACTTTTTCATCACTGTTGTAACTGCGAACGGTTGTTAAACGAGGCAATCGCTAAGTGAAGACTACCTGTACAAGATGACCAAAGGGAGATTATGAATGTCCCATCATTCATTAGACAACTATCTTGTGGAACCTCAGAGATGCACCTTCTCTGTGGCAACCCCTACCTGGCTTTTCCAGAACGCACTGAACAGAGTGAATCGTAAATGTGTTGTTCCCTGTGTTCTGAAATACTTCCTTTTTATATTATTATATTTCTGTTTTTAATAATTATTCCTTTTCTACCTCCACTTGGGGAGTTGGTTTGGAGATTTATGTGGCTATCAAATTGATGTAACAACAGCAGCAGCAGCAGCAGCAATGGAGAATCCCTCCTTTCCCTGGGGGAAAAAAATCACTCATCCAATTTTCTCTGCCTCCAAATTTGATGGAAACATATCAAAAGACCATTTGTACCCAGTTGTAGTAGATACCTAGAGATAGCCACTTTATTCATTATTAATTTAATAACGCTATGTACTTGAAATTAACTTAAAATCGTTCAGAAATCATTGCATACTGCACAAAAACACAGTATCCCAAAGCAGAAAAGCTGACTAACACATGTAGACATTACAAATCTGAACTCCCAACAGGAGAGCTGTCTTCTTCATGAAAAACTGACAAGAAAAGGCAATTAGCTGTTTTTGTTCTTGTTGACTTTTAACACTAAACTGTGAAACAGAAAGATGCTACAATTTAAAAACTTGGCAAGTCTCAAACATAGGTAAACAGAAACTACATTTTAAAAGGTGAAAATGACATGCTAGGTCCAACAACAGCTCCTATGGCTTCCAATTCTGATCTAGAGAAACCACGGTTGGCCCATGAGGATATAGCTAGGAAACATGGATTTTCCTAAGCAAGGGCAAGAAATAAAAAAAAGGAGGGTGGAAAATGCTAGTCTAAAATTCCACAGAGCTTGTGCACATGTGCTAAACCATGGTCTGTTGTTTCATCCATGATACTTGTGATAGAAATAGTATTGCAAGATCAGGATGATGCCTGAACTGCCAGTCAAAAATGGCCTGTGAAATCAGCCATTTTTTACAAAGCTGTCTTCTAAAGATATTCAGAGAATACTAGAAGCTTATTAGATTCAGATTATCACTTTACATGAAACAGCACAGACTCTGCCTAAGAAAACTTAATTTAGCTACCAGCAGAGGGAAAGGGGAGGAGAAAGCAGATCATATTGACTTCCTTGAAGTCACGGGAGATTGCATTATTGACTGCGATACCAACTATATGACCCCCACCTTGCTGTGTGCAAGTGTGTGTATGTATGTATATGCATATACATGCACACAAGAACACAAAATACAATATATAGCGTGTTGCAGGTTCATATGGCATCCTAACGCATCCAATTTCAGCAGCATTTCACATTCCCCAATTTTAGAGAGCAATCACAATGCAAAATGTGGGTAGTTTCTGAATAACTTGTGAAAGATTACCTCTTTGTAAGGCCTCCCAATACTGCAGTTGCATCACTGCCCCTAGTATCTGAATTTCATGTTACAATGAGCATTCTAAGGCTGAAGAACCATTTTAGGAGGAGAAATACATCACTCATAAATTCATTCACACATCAAAGAGCATAACCATTGCAAGTTAAGACATGTGGGCTTAACATCTAGCTCTATAGTCAGAAATGCATTCTGCAATCCTACTTATTAGGCACCCTTCAAGTTACTCCTATTTTATGTTGCACTTTCAAGCCCAATTCATCTCTTCTGCAGGACAAGACCTCACACATCAGCGGCCACCAAGTGCAATGGCTTCCTTACTTTTCCTATTCAACGGGACTTATGTGGAGTCAAGTCTCTCTCCAAAAGACAACCCCTTATGCTTACATCAGATCAACCATCCAGAAATACTAATTGCCCATATTTAAATCTTTGAGAATAGAATTCCATACAGAATGAGTTTAAACACATTTGCTTTTGAGTTAACACATTACATTAGCTAACCATGTTTTAAAAATCACAGTTCGGGGGCTGGTTTCATTAACTAGTTTGATGCATTAACCAGTTTATAATTCAATAATTCATGGTTAAATAGCCATGGCTTGAATGTGATGCATGCACCTGTCACCAAGTATGAATCACTATTATCAATAATTTTTGCTATTCAGCGTGGCAGGGTTGGCGCACTCCGGGTTCCTTTGATTAAACAGTGACATCTTTTGGGACCCAGGAAGCATGCCTTCTCTGTACCAGCACCTGTCCTCTGGAATGTGGGGGGAATGAGGTTCCCCCCAAGATCCACAAGGCCCCCCACACTGCTGGTGTTTTGAAGGACCTTGAAGACCTGGCTCTTCACCCAGGCCTTTGGTGAGGGTAAGTGAAGTCTCCTTTTGGGTTGGGTGGGTCTGGTTTTTCGCTCTTGACCAGTTTTTCCCATCTTTTATTCTTATTTTTGTTCATCGTTGTATTGTTTCTTATTTGTTAAACACCCAAAGTTGTTGGAAGCTGGGTGGTATGCAAAGTTAATAGTAATAGTAATAGCAATAAATCACACATATGAGACTGAATTACTTCACATGATACATCAAGTTTTGTACATCTGAGGTAACACTCCTTTTTTAAAAAAAACCTGTATCTTACCCTAAAGTGAAGCAGTTAGAAGATCATGTTAAGCTTTTTTTAATGTAGTTGTGGCCCTCATTTTTTCAAGTTCCAGAAACATTCTTTGTTCTTTCAATGTTATCTTCAGCAAGAAAAGCAGACCACCAAGTGGATCACTTTTCGTTCCAGAAGCCATGCTTAAATAATTTAGCTGTTCAAAAGAATCTTTAACTACAAATGCAGTTTAACAATGCAGTAGATTAACTACAAAAAGAAATGAACACAGCCTTGAGGGTGGGGAGAAGAGATAACACTCTTCTAAAGTTTTTTTTACATCATGCTGATTTTATAGTTATATCCGAATGTGCTAATATTTTTAAGGAAGACTTTCAAGGAAGAAATTTTTCAGACTGACTGCACAGAAAGTAGTCCTTTCCAAAAAATTTCTGTGTGATCCATAAAAGCATAGAATTCATATGCTCTCCATAACATGCATACATACATACACATATTACTTTTAAGTGAAGTAAGGCAGTTCCATAAGAAACTTAGAAATCTTAGAACACACAACCACACACAACGAGCAACTTCCTTCTGAACAATTCAAGAAGTTTTGTGGGCTTGATCACTACAACTCACAAGTGGGCCATTTGCATTTACCAATACAAACTGACAGCCTAGTGATACAGTGTATTAAAAATTCTCTGTAGTATTGACTACCCTGAGCAGCTAAATACAGTACAGTTCAATTAACAGCTCTTCAATATACAGTTAATTTTTCTTTAATCTTGATCTACAGCCCAGCTTGAAATGAGAAATGTTAAAGTAGGTGGCTCATTCCAATATTCAAAGCACTTTATAAACAAACCTATCAAGCTTGTAATGATTTCTGCTCCAACATGAGAATGGAGGAATGGAAGACGGCCCATTTCTGAGGGGTGGATATACGTTTTCCTAGGAAAACTACCACCACCAAAAAGTTCCACTATCTTCCTTCCAAGAAAAAAGTCTGGAGTTAAACCTCTTTTCCCGTGTAAATGTCCATTTGCAGAAATGGAAGAAGGTGCAGATGTCTCTATTCTTCCTACATTAGCTTTTAAAAGCTGGCACACTCCTTGCCCTCCTTCTAAGAAAAACTACTGGCAAAAATGACAAGAAACTTGATTGAGAAACGTAACTCACATTTTTACCTTGCAAATAGCTATTCAACTGAGAGCCACTTTAAAAAACTATGGGATGTAGAGAAACAAAGTTCTCTTGTTCCAAATGTTTTATGGGAACTTGTTGGGGTAACGTTATGATAAGACACGGTACCTGGAATATCCTGTCTCCCATCCAAATATTAACGAGGTTCATCCCTGCTTAACTTGTCAAGATCAGCCCAAGTCAGTTCACAGCCATGAGGCATCACATTAAAAATTGGAACGGGTTGGTGTACTATAATGGCTGAATACGTACTAAATCAATTGTGTTGCATTATATCTCGGTTGACCTACATGGAGTGTCTTCAGAATAAGTTTGAGGTCAGCTCTATTGGTATCACCTAGTTTCATCTCTGCTTTTATTACTAGTGGCACTTTTTTAAATCTTAACTCAGCACTGCAATTTTAATTGTCAAAGAAATAACATTTAACATTTACTGTAATTAATTCAAGATTATTTAGAATAACTGTACTAATTGGTATGTCCCGCAAATCTGCAGCACTGCAGAATTAAAAATAAACTTCACAAAGATATAATTTACCGCTAACCCATGCTTAACAATTAAAGTTAGTTTTTAACGATTTATTTCAATCTATTTCTTTTTATTAGCTGCAACACAATAATGAGGTGTACTGAATTCTGGCTTTCCAAGCACCTAGATTATAAAACATAATTACACAAATTAATTAGAAGCAAGTGCATACATTTATGCTTGTGTTTGTAACCACAGAATATTAAACATGACAAAGGTAAAAACAACCATAATTATTGTCAGTGGCATAAAAAGAATCAGTTCTGAAGAGATGAGACTTCATTTCACTCAATGCCTTAACAAGAGCAGCCCAAGAATAGTGTCTCTCACTGATCAATAAGCACATCAGAAGTCAGGAAGCAGCTATAAAGATGTATTAAAAGAAAAGTAGGCAGGAGACACTTCAAAGTTGTTGAAATTTATTTAGCTAAGAAATCTGTTTCAGTTGCCAAATTACTTAGCTGATGTTGATAGAGCCACATTATTCGATTCCCATTTTTTTCTCACATACAGTACATCTTCAGAAAAGCAGAAGTAGCCATACCCAAACTCCATCTTCTTACAAGTAACTTCATGAAAGTAGGGTCTCTGTACTTTTAGGTCTAGAATGCTTTGGCATTTTCTTGCCCTTAATAATCCTTTCCAATTGTTGTGTAGCAAGAAAGCATAGCTGTGTCTATCCATGGGGGGAAAAATTCAGAGCCAGAGTCTTCATTAGGGCCAACCAATATGACATGCATGCATATACACAAACAACAAATTGGGCAAGCTTTTGAGTTCTCCCAAATGCTTCATCAAGCAAGACCTTACAAAAAAAGCAAGGAACAGAAAAGAAGGAAAAGTCAAAATGAGGTCACATATTTCAGCATTACGTCTGCAGTTCTAAGTAATATTAAAAATGGAGACTGTAAACTGAATGTGTTAAGTGTACGCATGGCAATCTGAACTGAATCCTAGGGTTACTGAACAAGCCAGATTATGGTTATATTATATTTAAGAAACCCTGGAGAACTTAAGTGTCAGTGAAGGGGAAATGTGTCCCTGTTTTCAGTAAGAAGCAATAAGACGACCTAGGGAACCTCAGATCAACAAATCTAATAATGGCATCTGGACAGATTCTAGTGCACATTGTACAGGGATACATCTGTGAGTGGATTGAAAACAGTGCAGTAATAACTGGATGTCAGCATAAATTTATCAAGAACAAGTCTTCCAGGCTGTTTCTCATTTCTTTATCAGTAACTTCTGGAGTAGGTTGAAAGAATGATGAAGCTATAATATTACTTGATCTCAGTAAAGCATAACATAAGCTATAATGTTCTGATTAGCAACCAAGATTTGGGTCCAGAAGACTTGAGAGTTTTAAGGTATTCATAGCTGCCTCAAAAATTGTATTCAGGGCACTCAGTAAGAGTTCTCATCAAACTGAAAAGAGGTATTGAGTATGGTGCAACAAGGTTCAATCCTGGCTACTACTAATACTGTTATTAATTACTGCTGGTCTAAGGCTACAATACAGTTTATTTCTCACTTCTACTGTTATTAAAGACTTGGATGCAGAGGAGAGAACACTTATCAAATCTGCAGGCAACAGAAAACTGGAAAGAACACCTAATAACCTGGCAATCCAAATAATTTTGTTAGAAAAATGGACCAAAAATAAAATTTAACAGAGACAAATGCAAAGTTCAAAAATCAAATGCACAGATATAATAATGTATTATCAATGCCTAGCTTGTGTATATACTTCTGACAAAGGTCTTGGAATAACAGTTGACTGCAAACGGAGTGAGTCCAGCGTGTGAGATGGTTGTAAAATGGGCAAAAGCAATTTTAGGTTGCATCAGCAGCAGCAGTTTCCAAATCAAATTAAACTAATAGGCCAACTTTATTCTGCAGTGGTGCAGACCCCATCTCTAGTATTGTCTGAGCTTGACACTTTCATAAGCATCAGAGGAACTGGTGCAGAGAATGGCAGAGAGGACTAGGAAGAGTGACTGGAACAATTGGAAATAGTTATCCTGAGAAAAAAGAAAGAACAGCCATCCTATTCTCCCATGTCCTCTGGTTGAGCAGGATACTGAAGAATGAATTGAAATTACAGGAAGGCAATTGAATATTAGACAAATCTGCTTAACAGTAAAAGTAATCTGACAGTGCTATCAGTTATGCAGAAAGGTGGTGGGTTCCCTTTCAGTGGATGTGTTCAAGCAAAAGCCACAATGCCATCTACTGTAGAAGTTTTAATTTGAATTTCTGCAAAGAGCAAGGGGTTGGATGGATAGCCTCAATGCTACTTTCCAACTCTATGACATCTGATACTTCCGAGATTAATTGGTTTTCATCTGCAATGTCCAACTGGCAAAGACATTTGTTTGGGTCGGGCATAACAGTGAAGAGCAATCTGAAAAACTTAACAATAATTTGGCATTATTTCCATATCAACAGTATAGTTTGTTTTCAGCCAAAAAAACAGAAACTGATCATTGTGAATTGCAAAGCACATTCTCTCATTCACAGGTTTACTGTTAGCACTGAGATGACTATAACAGATAAAAGGGAATGACTGTTTTAACAATTAACCAGTATTTGTGTAGCAAGGATAAAGAGAAAACTGAGCTTTCCAAATTAAATAAGCATAATCAGATATTACTTCTTTTCCTTCCCTATATTCTCCATGGAATTTTCACAGAGTCTCTGTTCAGAAGTTGCTCGATTTGAGCAGCACAAAACAAAATGTATTAATCTCTTGCTGGCTCTTCAACCACAAGATTGTGGAAACGCAGTATTTTTATTAAACAATTAAATTTAACCACGAGGCTTATCTCAGCTATCTCAAGTGAAATAAGGGCAAGCAAAAACAACTCTGGACAAGCGGAGCATACGATAACTTATTTTTACCGCCCGCTTATAAAGTTATATGCCAAGTAATAAAACTGTTCCCACAAAAATGATGCACTGAGAATCCTTAACTAGATTAGATTAATAGAGGCTTCACACAAAAACAGGAACAATTTAGATTGCATTTCTAATCTAATATTCCTTATAAATATGTCTTGAGGATAAAAAATTGAAGCAGCACACAGATCACTGTTCACTCCTGCTTTCTCCAAATGTTCCTTTGTCCTTTGTGTGTAAGGTTCCCGACTCCTTCCTGACCCAGAGTGCTCAGGTGGCAAATCTCATCTGAAGCCAGAATAAATTTTTAATAGGACAGGGTTCTGCATTCAAAAGCAATACACATTTCCCCCCCTCTGGCACAATCAGGGATGCAGGTATGTGAAATGCTTCCGAACAGCACATAAAGCAGGGCAAAATAAAAGAAAACGTAAAGATTTTCGCTTTTCCTGAGTTCGTTATGAACGGACAGATATATCTTGGGTGAACTCCCACCACACAAATAACATCAAACTAGCCTTATTTAATACAGGTGAGAATCCAGTGCCAGAAAGACACAGAAACTTGCTCATACTTACTGCGGTTAACTTAACTGTGGTTAAGTTGAAACTGAATGTCTCAAAGTCCGTTTTTTTTCCCCATTACCTGACAAGAACTATAGAAAATATTCAAAAATAATTATTTTCACATAACAAGATGGACTAAGTGTCTATGAAGATTCTCAGTCATCCAGGTGGAATTGTCTGTAGCTTGAATCATGTCAACTGGATTTCTATTTTCTCAGTGGAAACGTTTCGCTCCTTATCCAAGAAGCTTCTTCAGTCTGAGCAAAGTTTGTAAGGGAATCCTTAAATATGTTTCTAGGTGGCTGTGTGACCTTGCACCTGGGGCTAGGTCATGGTTATTTGAGATGTTTATTTCTAAGTCCCTTTATCATCCAAAGGAGGATCGTTAAGATTACCTTGCTGTTGTTGAGATTGCGAAATGGTCTTAATCTTCCTAGGCACAGAAGACAAAGCAGGAAGGAAAATAGGGGAAAGATTGTGCCTGAGGCCCCCACCTCTATTCAAAGAAGGATTTTCCAAGTTGGCATAAATGGATTCCTTGACCCCTCTTTCAAACCACTTAAACCATATCATCAAACCATCTCAAAAATAACCATGACCTAGCCCCAGGTGTAAGGTCACACAGCAACATATTTAAGGATTCCCTTACTAACTTTGCTCAGACTGAAGAAGCTCCTTGGATAAGGAGCGAAACGTTTCCACTGAGAAATAGAAATCCAGTTGACATGATTCAAGCTACAGACAAGATGGACTAAGTTCACCTGTGCATGATTTAACATGAAAACAGAATCTAGTTAGTTCTTGGGCTGAACTGTCAAACTATGAAAGCTTGACCCAATTTAGGCAGAAGCAGAAATCAGAGGAAAAGAAAGCAAGAAAAAAGAAAGTTGTACATCACGTCAGATTTCGAAGCTTTCACGACAAGAACATGCTTCCATACAGCAAGAAGCAGCAGCTGGCCAACTTTGTCTGGGCTTGAAAATTAGTAAGGGTCCAACCTGTTTAATTCTCGGATGGCAGAGCATCAAGAATATCAGGACTGCAGTCTAGACTGGGAAGGGGTGGGAAACATCTTGGAAGAATGTAATGGCAACCAGATTGTCACCAAGAAAACGTCATGGGTGTATCCACGTGGTTATCAGAAGTCCAACCTTCTTTTTATTTTTTAATCTTTTAAAATATCTTTTAATTCTATTGACTGTTAATTTCTTTTTTCAGTAAGGGAAATCCATATAAATCTATGAGTTTCAAAGACTCAAAGAATACTAATCTGATCAAAAATGGATCTGGGTAGTTTTTCTCCCCCTCCATGATTTTCTATTGAAAATAATCACAGCATTAACCAGATGCTCCCTGGAACAACTTCTGGATAGTTGTTAAATGCAAACAATGGAAATCTCTGCAGAAGCAAAATAAGGCCAATGATATAATTATAGTGGACCTGTTGGCACATTCTGAGCTAATGTTATTATTTGACAACGCAAAGCTTGTACGATCTCCCATGAGCCATAATGGAGGCTGGGTTCACCCTAATTGGTTCCAAAGCACAACCTCTCCACAACAATCTTTCCTCAGGACCAGTAATGTTAATTTCTACAAGACTGTAAATAGTGTTTGCCGACAATACAAACATGGTAATAAGAGGCTAGCTGAGTAAATAATGTGGTTACAAAGCAGCCCATTTGCATTTTTATTTAAAACTGCCTTCGTTAAAAAGCAGCTCAGATTTCTTATGGTGGAAGGAGGGTTGGTTAAGAAGTGGAGCGGTAATTACTCTCTTTAGGGGTTCTTTTATATCTCCTTTAGGGAATTGGAATGAAAAGATAAGCAGAATTAGAAAGGGAATCATGTAAAGTATGAAGTGTACTATAAACACTCAGTAGCGTATTTACCATAAGCTAAGTTGACCTTCTACATTAATGGAATGTAGAACTTACTATAGTGGCAATTTATTACCCCAAACTGTTAAGAAACCTCAAACTTAATTCAAGAGGAGACCTTGGTTCAGGCAAGAGTGATTACAGAATGTGAACATAGGTAGATACACAGACCTACGTCCATAAAAACAACTTGCGTTGAATATAGGTTTCATGTTCCTAAAACAAGTGCTTCTGTTTCTAATATATAGTGGTCATCTCACCATAGCCTTGCCCTGATTCTCCTAAAGCACACGTGCACTGGCTTCATTTGCACAACATTAAGCTCAAAAAGCTTATTTGGCCTATCTATATTGGCCTGGCTTATACATTATGCTAATCCCTAAAGGGTGAGAGCATATGATATGCTGAGCCGCAAATCAATCAATCAATCACATTTTGTCTTAGTATAACCTGTAAACCAAAGTTTCGTTTCAAAGCTCTTTCTATTTTTAAAATGAATGTTCAACGTACATTAGACGTTAAACTTAAGAGTACCATCCCCATTTGTAAGTTTAGAGAAATGTCTAACAATTATAGCTTTATTCCTACTCAAGTGCTGAAGTCCTATGATTTCAAAATATGGTTCTGCAAATCAGTATCTGTTCTATCTTCTGCAGTGAATGAAATCACTTGATTTCACAGGGAAATCACCGCAAATGATGAAAACGTAATGGGAGGAAATTGAAGTACCAGTTTAATCTCACATTTGTCCATCAGAACCTCCTGGGGAAAAAAAAGGACCAAATCTTCTGCTTTCCTGAGCGAACTAGAGATGTTGTTTTTATATTTCAAAATCTAATTACTTTTAAGAAATTTGCTGTGTTTATTTGGACCATTAAAAAGTTCCACAGGTTTATTATGGTAATGGTGCAAGTCTAATGATATACAAAGACAAAGGTGTGAAACAGTTGAGCTGTTCTCAGAACACTGATTTAGTATAAATGATATCCACAATTCAATGAGGGCCATCTTGTACTGTTGGAGTACAAGAGGCTCACCACATCTGCGATGTAATTCAGACTCTATTTTACAGTGGTTTCACTACCAACCATAAAAACTGTAACAGTGGAACTGTATAAACAAATTGAACAGTGTTTTTACTGTAAAACAAGAGCATACTATAAATATTTGTCTTCCCCTTCTCTCAGCATCTGTAATGAGAGAAAGAAAATTCATACCATATGTTTACAGTACAAGGAGAGAAAAAATATATATCTCAACAGTTCATCCAAGCTTGGGAAGCTGTTAAATTGTTTTAATTCACAATTACCTTTTAAACACATTTCCTTGTAAATCATTAAAAAACAGCACTGTATAGAATGTTTCAGCAGGACAAATGCTGATGTAACATTCCGTTACCAGTGAGACCAAAATGGTGGTGGTGGTGGGAGGAACAGGGCAGCCTTCCACTATTTCCTGCATTATGTGTATCTTTTTATTTGTCGTTTTATTTTAAATCTAGACAGATTTCTTTGCTTTGGGATCTTAGGCATTTAGAAAGCCCATACTGGATGTGATGCTATAGACCACACAAAGATGCCTCTGAAGCTAGAAACAGTGTCCTGCCACTCAAGACAAAAACAAGAGAGTATCTACCTTTTCCATGATCTGCTAACCTGAAGGGGCAGATAAATACTCTTTCTACACTGAAAATGAATTGGGTTCTCCATCAAGCCTGAAGCTAGGAGGACCAGTTGAACGGTTGAAGAATAAACCATATAGCACATGAAGCAGCATCTTGCTCCTGTCCGTTGAGGTTCCCGCCTCTGTCTAACGATAGAGCCAGTCTTGTCCCACTGCTTTTATCCTAATGGGTTATGTGGTTAAAAAAAAAAGTGGGGGGAGACACTGACTGGTTATTGCCTGCTTGCTTGACAGCCATACTTTTGTTAGTGGTTTCATTGGCTAACAGCAATTTATTCATGCACTTCATAATGCATGACTAACCAGGAAAGAATGTGATGGGGTGTATATCCAAAACCACAGGTTATTGAAAGTACCATGCTGCAGATATGCAAAAGTGCATCAGTTGCTCATCCAGGTGATCATTTTACCCATTCTCATTGCATACCTTTTAACAGGATACATCCCCTATTCCTCCCCAGCTCTGCAAGTGGTTCAACTGGGCACCCAATTTACTCCAATTTTATCTCTACCAGAAAAACGTTATTTCCTGCCTGCTCACTGTTTTACAGCCTTGATCTCCCTGAAAAAGTGAGGATATTTCATGAGGGAGAAGAAAACCCCCCCAAAAAATTCACCCCCCTCACTTATTTAATTTATGTAAATAGTTTAAAAGAATTGAATTACAAATGCTTGGATTCAACAATCAGACTAAGCTAAGTGGGTGTAGAAAAGGGGCGTGGTGGCTCAGCGGGTAAGACGCCAGGCTTGTCGGAAGATCACAAGTTTGGAGGCTCGACTCCATAGCCCCGCGTGACGGAGTGAGCTCCCGCACTAGCCCCAGCTGTTGCCAACCTAGCAATTCAAAAGCATGCAAATGCAAGAAGATTAATAGGTACCACTTCGGTGGGTAGGTAACAGCGTTCCGCATGCGTCATGCTGGCCACATGACAGTGGAAGTGTCTTTGGACAACACTGGCTCTTCAGCTAACAAACGGAGATGAGCACCGGCCCCTAGAGTCGGACACGACTGCACAAATGTGCGGGGGGAACCTTTACCTTTACGTGGGTGTAGACTCATAACAGGTCTAGACTGATGACCAGTGGAGAAGTTTCAGTGCTCCAGCCTAATGACTTGCCATTTTAAGACTATGAGCTGGTCCTTCCACTCGACGTTCCTTGCACTACAGAAAAAAGTGCAGAGATGTTCTGTTTATGCAACCTCTGTTGTAGAACTCTCAGTCCTTCAATGATCGACAAGTAGTCCTAGCAGTTTTTTTCCCCCTCTGCTTGTCTATGAAGGTTCTCAGTCATCCAGGTGGAATTGTCTGTAGCTTGAATCATGTCAACTGGATTTCTATTTTCTTAATGGAAACGTTTCGCTCCTTATCCAAGGGGCTTCTTCAGTCTGAGCAAAGTTGGTAAGGGAATCCTAAATATGTTCCTAGGTAGCTGTGTGACCTTACACCTGGGGCTAGGTCATGGTTATATTGAGATGTAATTTTTAAGTCCTTTTATCATCTAATGGAGGGTCGTTAAAAACACCATGCTGCTGTTGAGCTTCTGAAATGGTCTTAATCTTCCTAGGCACAGAAGACAACACGGGGAGGAAGATGGGGGAGAGTTTGTGCCTGAGGCCCCCACCTCTATTCAAGGAAGGATTTTCCAAGTTGGCATAAATGGATTAATGGTCAAGGATTAATGGTCAAGGAATCCATTTATGCCAACTTGGAAAATCCTTCCTTGAATAGAGGTGGGGGCCTCAGGCACAAACTCTCCCCCATCTTCCTCCCCGTGTTGTCTTCTGTGCCTAGGAAGATTAAGACCATTTCAGAAGCTCAACAGCAGCATGGTGTTTTTAACGACCCTCCATTAGATGATAAAAGGACTTAAAAATTACATCTCAATATAACCATGACCTAGCCCCAGGTGTAAGGTCACACAGCTACCTAGGAACATATTTAGGATTCCCTTACCAACTTTGCTCAGACTGAAGAAGCCCCTTGGATAAGGAGCGAAACGTTTCCATTAAGAAAATAGAAATCCAGTTGACATGATTCAAGCTACAGACGATCCCCCTCTGCTTGTGATCTTTTGGATTCAATCTTATCACTCTGCATCTTTTCTGAAGTCTTTGTTAAGGAAACACCTACAGTTGGGAGCTGTGAAACCCTGCTCAATCATTACTCTTTCATTCAATGATGTCAATATAATATAATAGGGAATAAGCCTCTGAGTTCCATAGCTCGTGGCATAGGATTTCGGCGGTCTCGTGAGCAAATGTGTTTACAAACTCTACTGGAGTGTTTTTCATTAAGCCTTAAAGTCAATCAAGCTGCGAATTGGAACAATCATTCCTTCTTTGCAAAGTATTGATATATTTTTTTCCTGGCTGCTTTAGGGCCTTGGCTATTACTGAGAGATTTATGCTTGACAATGTCTTTCTGATTAAACTCAAAGGTCTGTAATTCTAATTTCCTTTTCGGAGGAAGAGGTGGCTCTGGTTTTTGCAGCCAAAAAATTAACACGCAGTTCTAAATTATTACCACATTCTCAAACACAACTGCAGCCAGAGATGAGTGAATCTATCAATTTGGGTTTCACTCCATTACACCTTCTTACTCTAAGTCAGAGCTTTCCAAACTTTTCATGTTGGTGACACACGTTTTAGACATGCATCATTTTGCGACACACTCTTACAGCAGGGCACAAGGCAGGCACTAGGACCTGCACGGAATCCTTGCAGGGCAGGTTTGGAGGCAGCAGCAGCCGCAACACACCCAGACACTGCAGCCAACACACTAACGTGTCCCGACGCACAGTTTGGAAAGCTCTGCTCTAAGTACATGTCAGGCTATTTCCTATTAGTGAATTTGGACAGAGAGGGAGAAATATATACACTGCTCAAAAAAATAAAGGGAACACTGAAACAACACAATGTAAGTCCAAGTCAATCACACTTCTGTGAAATCAAACTGTCCACTTAGGTAGCAACACTGATTGACAATCAATTTCACATGCTGTTGTGCACATGGAATAGACAACAGGTGGAAAGCATAGGCAGTTAGCAAGACATCCCCAATAAAGGAGTGGATCTGCAGGTGGTGACCACAGACCACTTCTCAGTTCCTATGCTTTCTGGCTGATGGTTTGGTCACTTTTGAATGCTGACGGTGCTTCCACTCTAGTGGTAGCATGAGACGGAGTCTACAACCCACACAAGTGGCTCAGGTAGTGCAGCTCATCCAGGATGGCACATCAATGCGAGCTGTGGCAAGAAGGTTTGCTGTGTCTGTCAGCGTAGTGTCCAGAGCATGGAGGCGCTACCTGGAGACAGGTCAGTACATCAGGAGACGTGGAGGAGGCCGTAGGAGGGCAACAACCCAGCAGCAGGACCGCTACCTCCGCCTTTGTGCAAGGAGGGACAGGAGGAGCACTGCCAGAGCCCTGCAAAATGACCTCCAGTGGGCCACAAATGTGCGTGTGGCTGCTCAAACGGTCAGAAACAGACTCCATGAGGGTGGTATGAGGGCCCGACGTCCACAGGTGGGGGTTGTGCTTACAGCCCAACACCGTGCAGGACGTTTGGCATTTGCCAGAGAACACAAGATTGGCAACTTCGCCACTGGCACCCTGTGCTCTTCACAGATGAAAGCAGGTTCACACTGAGCACATGTGACAGACGTGACAGGGTCTGGAGACGCCATGGAGAACGTTCTGCTGCCTGCAACATCCTCCAGCATGACCGGTTTGGCAGTGGGTCAGTAATGGTGTGGGGTGGCATGTCTTCAGGGGGCCGTACAGCCCTCCATGTGCTCGCCAGAGGTAGCCTGACTGCCATTAGGTACCGAGATGAGATCCTCAGACCCCTTGTGAGACCATTTGCTGGTGCGGTTGGCCCTGGGTTCCTCCTAATGCAAGACAATGCTAGACCTCATGTGGCTGGAGTGTGCCAGCAGTTCCTGCAAGACGAAGGCATTGATGCTATGGACTGGCCCGCCCGTTCCCCAGACCTGAATCCAATTGAGCACATCTGGGACATCATGTCTCGCTCCATGCACCAACGCCACGTTGCACCACAGACTGTCCAGGAGTTGGGGGATGCTTTAGTCCAGGTGTGGGAGGAGATCCCTCAGGAGACCATCTGCCACCTCATCAGGAGCATGCCCAGGCATTGTAGGGAGGTCATACAGGCACGTGGAGGCCACACACACTACTGAGCCTCATTTTGACTTGTTTTAAGGACATTACATCAACGTTGGATCAGCCTGTAGTGTTCTTTTCCACTTTAATTTTTGAGTGTAACTCCACATCCAGACCTCCAGGGGTTGCTTACATTTGATTTCCATTGCTTTTTGTGTGATGTTGTTGTCAGCACATTCAACTATGTAATGAACAAAGTAATTAATACGAATATTTCATTCATTCAGATCTAGGATGTCTTATTTCAGTATTCCCTTTATTTTTTTGAGCAGCTTATAAACATTTGTAAGGCCTGGGGGAGTGAAGGGGTACACTTCTGTTCTCATATATCTGTTTTGTATATATTTTCTTTAGGATATTATTATTATTATTATTATTCAGATTCAATATTTTAACCCACCTGATCTTCCCCAGGAATAAACTCAACTGGGAACATGCACTGATGGCAACAACTGTTCAAATGTACATGGAATATCTCTAGGAAGTAGAGCCCAAAAATGCATATCTTCCATACAGCACTGTCTTCTTCTTGGAATGCAAGCGAGATGTTTGGTAGGAATGGCTCCACGCTCACTGTATTTATGGAAGCCTGATTAAAGTCAACTTCAGCAAACACTATATCTTTGCAAAGCTCACTTTCATGCTAAATTTTTATTTTTATTTTTTTACTTATTTTCCTCTAAAGAGATTAATTTTGCCACAAGAAGGGGAAAAGGATGTTTGTGTCTAATTTGTACAGGTTGCATTTCATGAATCTCTTTAAAAAGCATGTTTAAAATCCACTCCGATCTAGTGGATTTTGTGTTCTGAAGAACAATTACCCTTTCTACAGTTTTCCATGTGGTCTTAGGATGCTGACTCTGTAACATTAAGGTTACCAATCCAAGCGCTAGTTAGTAAATCACTTTGGGAGTCAAAATAGACCAACCAATGGCATCAAAGAGGCATAGCAAGCTAATCAGTCATTGGTGGAAGGCATACAGGTTAAAGAAAAGATATTTGATGAGAAATCCATTATATCAACAGACTCTTAACAGAAAGTGTTGGTGAACCAACAAATCTACACTTGACTCAGAATTTTAAAAACAGTGCCATTCTATTAAAGTTAGACCATGAATCTATTGCAAATAAATTTGCCTTTTTCAGTTTAAGTAGCTTTTCTTTATCTTCCTCCCAAGATTACTTCCAACTGATGTAAACTGTGAACTTCAACTAATTCTCTCCTACTTACACAATTCAAGTAATTAAAGTTCAGTAATAACTTATTCTTTCTGCTCCAGCACCTGCATTTTATTTGTGTATTTTACCAGTCATAAATCTGAGGAATTGTCAGTGCCCTAATATTAGTACAATCATCAAAGTTAATTAGTCCTTCTCAATAAACAACAGCAATCCCATTACAAAGATACACTGAAGGTACTCCAGCTACTCAAAGATTAAACAGTATTGTGAACAACTAGGAGTGGGAAATGGTTAATAAAGTGTTCCACTTCTGAAGCTATTCAAAATAAAAGCAATGCAAAACCTTTGTTATCCCATTCACTCCAAGGAATGCAACATTCATATTGTATTGATGACTTTGTCACACTGAACTTGAGTGGAGCCTTTTGAAAGGAGAGCTTCACATCCTCCTGGGTAAACTAACACATGAGAGGAGGACTATAGTCTCTACCTGCAAGAGGAACTGAGGAACTGCTGCTAAACATGGGTCTTCTGCACAGGTTTCTAAATAGTTTTCATCCAACGTTGTCTTTTTATTTAAACACACACACACACCACAGATGGAGCATTTCCATCCATTCTCCTTGATCTCTGGCTACCTGAAGAAAAGTTCCTCAACCATGTTAGCTAGGAATTAAGTGAGTTTAATTTCAGTAAGTCTGGAGAGCATCAGGGTGGAAAACAGAACGAGATGTTGTCGTGATGGTTGTATTACTGTATGTTCAGTCCCCCAAATGAACTGAACGTATACTCAAATGTACATACAAGTAGGTGACAGAACATTTTCACAGGACAGGTTCCATGTAAACATTTGAAATGCACTTCACATGGACTGGTCTTTCATAGATTTCCAGTATATTTAACCCACACTACTGCACTTAACCCAATGTATTTAAAGCCTACTGGAAGTACATTCTGCAACAGTGAAATGACTTGGGTTCTCTCTGTTAAAAGCTAAATCTGTATCTCCTTCTTTAGTTTTGTTCTAAACATTCAACTTTGTAACTGCCTATATTGCTATCAAAGCTTCAAATGAATCATATATTCCACCCCCTTTATCCTGTTTTCCAGTTTCTGTCTTCCACTGTGTTAATTTAATCTCCACTTTAAATTATAAACTTTCTCAGAGTAAGGGCCCGTTATTCCAAACATCTCCAGTGAAAATTATATATGAGGAAAGAAAGAGTTTTCTCAATGGTGGGATCCAAGAAAGGGATATTTCCTCCATGGATAGAACCATCAAGGGTGGTTGTTTCCTTTCCAGCACAAAATCAAAGCACTGATTCACTCAGGCACTTTAATTACCTGATTTGCTCATCTTTATGTCTCTACATTTTCTTAACGTAATTTTACTCTTGTTCTTCAGTGACATTTGTTTTTACAACATTATGCATATCACGGGACGCGGTGGCTCAGCGGGTTAAACCGCTGAAGCTGTAGGGCTGCCGGTCAGAAGGTCGGCAGTTCGAATCCCCACGCAACGAGGTGAGCTCTCGTTGCTAGTCCCAGCTCCTGTCGACCCAAACAGTTCGAAAGCTTGTGAGTAGATAAAATGGGTACCACCTTAAGTGGGAAAATATGCTGGCGTCCTGTTGGGGGTCGGTATCCACCAGACAGAAAGATCTCTTCGAATGGCGGTGGTTACGACAGATCCCGGAAGCAACAACATCTACAGGACGTCAGCAGCCGGCTCGAACGCAAGGCACCCTGGGACTTGTAGTCTGGAAGCCAGGAAGAGTCGGTTCCCTTACCCCCTCCCCTTGCGCGCAGATTAGAAAAAAACATTGTATAAATTGAAATGTATAACGATGTATGTAAGCCGCCCAGAGTCCTCCACTAGGGAGGAAATGGGCGGGGTATAAATACAAGTATGTATGTATGTATGTATGTATGTATGTATGTATCAATCAATCAATCAATCAATCACCCTGGGAGCTTAGGAGTCTGAAGCAGGAATCGGTGAGCATTTATACGCTTTAAAATATAAACTTACATATTTATAAAGCACACGTCCTTACCCATTCTTTCAAGATCTGGCGCACAGCCTCATCAGCCTGTGAGGTGTTTCGGCAGGCAAGAATGACATGCGCACCATGGAGCGCAAAGGACTTTGCAGTTTCAAAGCCTGCCACAAAACACACATCGAGAAGATACAGTAAGAAACACAACATCAGGTCAGCAGGGAAATTTATCTGCCTGGGTCCTAACATAGTTACTCATTTCGTATTTGCTGGAAATGTTGATCCACCTGACTCATCAAATTTCAAGCTAGCTTACAAAATCTGGAACCAATACAAGACAAAGTCAAGTTAAATGCATAGATATATAATAAAAATAGCAGTGTTAAACTTGGCAATCAGCTTTTTCCTGCTTCAGATATGAATTAATTAGTGTGATTAACTGTTGCTCTTTTGCGTTTTACCCATTTCCTTTGAGATTTTTCAATTACAGTTTTTTAAAAAATGCTTTAGCTATCATTTTAAATATTATACAGACTTTGGGAGCAGAGTTACTCCGAATAAACTAAGGAATGTGAAGGCAGTATAAAAGCATTGAAAATAAATGAATAGAACAAAACCCAGTGCAAATCAACGCTCATCCAACTATTTAAAAACTGTCAACATCTTTAGTACAGGAATTAATCTTATACCTCAGTTAGTGCCAAGCATCCCACACTTGGGAAGCCAGCTGAGAAAAAGAACCTGTTCTAATGCCTATCCATTAGGGATGTGCAAAATATTTTATGCTCAGAACAACTGCTCTGAGTGAGAAATGGGATGTTCCAATGCTGTTTCAACTATCCCAGCGATGTATCAAGATGCTCAAAATAGATGCTTTGAGCCTGAAATGAGGCCAAAATACTTTCGGAATGATCAGGACAACTTTGGAACACTTTGGGAAAGATTGGGACAGCTGTTCTGAAGTTGTAACAGAATATTTTGAACTTCAAATGCAGCATTTTTGCTCAGTATGCCTCAAATGCAAATATTGTATATCCACCACTGTCCGCCCAAACAGGGATAACCAAAGCAGAATCAACATAAAGACTGCAGAGGAACGCATACCGAGGAAGCATCTAAAATGTCCTGCGACCTTAGTCAACAGCTAAGGGAGCATGGGCAAGGAAGCTTCTGAGCTGAGTCACCTAATGCATTTGTTTGCTACAGTGCCATGCTTCCCTATCCTCTCCTAAGGCTCAGGGAGTGCCAACCTGCTATCTCCCATCACCTGATGGTCAAACTGCCACCACTGTCTGCTTTTCTTCCACCTTGTAATTTATCACTGTCACCCCCATTTCATCACCTAATCCCATCTTTCCGTTCCCTGATTATTCCTTCTTTCCAAGCTTACTAAATTGCTTTCTCCATTTGTGTTTTTTTCTAAAAAAAATGCATTTCATTAAATCAGCATATAGCAGTATGAAATGGAATCCTTTCTCTATTGGTTGTCACATTTCAAACCATCTCTTTCATCACAAAGCAAGATGAGCAATGAAGCTAAGAACATAACTACTGAAAGTAACTTACCCAGTGACTTCAAGCTTGCATAAATCTAAATGTGGTCATATGGTTCTAATTATAAAAAAAAACCTAAGATCCCAGAAACTTCAGTGCTGCCCTCTGCTGTTTTTTGTAATAAACACTCATTAAAGTTCAGTTGCTTGTGCATTAACTCAGGGGTGGGGAACCTTTTTTCCGCCAAGGGCCATTTGGATATTTATAACCGGGGACCGGGGGGCGGGGTTTCTGGGATTTCCGCAGGCCGGGGGCCGGAGTTTGCGGGCGGGAGCCAATCACAAGCACTGGGGGGGCGGGGTTTGTGGGCGGGAGCCAATCACATGGAAGGGGTGGGGTTTGTGGGCAGGAGCCCCGCGGGCCTGACGTTGCCCACCCCTGCATTAACCGATAGCAGAATTAGATTGATATTTAGAGGGCTCTTCCAAGATGTAGAAGTGAGTGTTCCATCCAGAGCTAGTCATCCATACTTATGATTTTCCCTTCCCTAAATTATTACTTCTATTTCAACATCCTACCCAGAGTTTTCTTTCCTTTTCCCTCCAAGTTCATTGGAGAGGTTCACACCATTAGGCTATTTCAATTACTTGACCCTTCCAAATTCCCACTTCCCATCAATTCTGAAGCTTTTGTATTTTCTCCAAAGTTGGAGTTCCTTTAAATCCACCCTTTTGTATATGGATTATATAATCAGGATCCATATATGGAGGAAGTCTTATCCCTAAGCATTCAGAATGTCAAGTGGGTTGAATCCCCAAGTCAAGCTCACTCACAAGGATTTTACAGACTCATCATTCCATTTTCTTGAAAACAGTATAGAAGTGGTCTGCAATTACCTTTCTTCTTCAATGTTTAGCCTATAGCCCTGGGATTTCCTGGCATTTCCCATCCAAATACTAACCAGGCCTGACCCCTCCATAGCTTCCAAGCCCAGAGAAGATCAGCCAGATGTTTTCATCTGCTAAGACAATTACCATATAGAAAGGGGAGAAGCTGAAGATGTAAGACTTTTAGCCTTTTGTTGTGAAGAATCTACCCACAAGTAGGAAATTTGCATCATATTACAGCTTAATGCTTTCCAACTAGAAAGGCTCAAATTAGTGCGTGAATATTCAACACGATAGTACAAAGAAAAAGGTGACCATTTGTTCCACTTTTGTTTTAAGCAGGGTGCAGAGTTGGTTTAAATCTTGTTTATCTAGAGGAAAAACACTATTAAATTTACACTGCTTCACTTCAAGGAGCACCCTGGGGCAAGACAAATTTAGCTTACAACATAGGGTATAACTTAAGATTAAAGAAACAACAGTTTACATAAATTTATGCCATTCTCTGCAATTACATGCTTACAGTGTTTAAGTCTAAGCAATTTCTCTTCCTTTTTAAAGCCATTCATTGTATCAGGCAACTTTAATTATCTGGGTAATTCACCGCACGCAGATGAATCCAGTTTTCAACAGATGCAAAATACATTTCCCTGTTTTAATTCCACTGCGTAAATGCAGCAAGGAAACTTTCTGAAGACAGTTGCTGAGCTGCTCCATTTTTAGTTGGCCATATGCTTTACTGTTTTAATAAAATAAGGATTGATATTTAAAAGCCATTTGCATTTGTTTCAAAATTGGTTTCATACTGTAAAGCAAACAGCTAGCACTTGATTCTTGAGTTTAACTACCTCCCAGCCAATTTCTAACAGAAAGTCAGAGCTGCTGAAAATTAAAATTGTTGCTTAGCACCCTCCCCCCCCCCAAATCTTCACAATTTAGAAAGATCTGAGATCCCTTCTCAGATCTCTTCCAAAACTCTTCGAACACCTTCTGGGGTGATCCTAATTAAGAACTGTGCTTAACGTGAGGTTTTCCCCTGCACAGTCATGTCCGACTCTAGGGGCTGGTGCTCATCTCCGTTTGTTAGACGAAGAGCCAGCGTTGTCCAAAGATGCTTCCGCAATCATGTGGCCGGCATGATGCCCGCAGAACGCTGTTACGTTCCCACCGAAGTGGTACCTATTCATCTACTTGCATTTGCATGCTTTCAAATTGCTAGGTTGGCAAGAGCTGGGGCGAGTGCAGGAGCTCACCCCATCTCGCGGCGCTCGGGTCTTGAACCGCCGACCTTCCGATCGACAAGCCTGGCAACTTAACCACTCAGCCATCGCGTCCCCTTTTAACATTTTAACTTTTTTTGTTTAACTTTTAAGCTTAACATGAACACACCTTTTAATATTTATTGCCAACCGAGAGTGGGATCAGCTTACTAGGATTTCAGACACACACCCCAGTCCAGGAGATGCTGAGAACAAAGTTCTTTTATGCAAAATGTTCTCTGAACTTCAATCCTTCCCTACGTTTTTGGAAAACCATCTCAGCTGCTTTGCAGATGTATTACTCAAATACTGACGGTAGCCCAACATGAAATATTCCCTACATCAAACCCTGGGGTATGTAATCGTTTGTATATTTTTAAAAGGCAGAAGGAAAAGATATGAGGAGGTGGTTCAGTGAAGAAGTATCCTCATAATATAACCGGTGTGAATATTAACAGTCTATATGGAAAAAAGAAGATTGAGGTAATAATCCTCAGTATAAAGCCGTATGTACCTCTAATAACAAAGTCTAAACTGAATTTCCATTGACAATCCTGTTTAATGGCAACAAGCCAACAAACATTACGGCTCATGCTTAGGTAACAGAAGACTAATCATTTGCTTAAAAAAAATGAAATTCCACTGGTGCTCAGTGTTCTGTTCTTCATTAAACCCTTAATATTTTATAATATATGACGTTTTCTGTAAGCTGTTGGCCTCTGGATTTCCTGAGGCAACCATTGCCAGATATCTCAAGCAGCACAGTCATTTTATATAATATCACCAGAGTGTAAGACAAATTATCAACTCATGTATGATATGCAGAAGAAAGCTCTGTTTATTTTTGTTCATTAAAGTATTTATATCCTGATTTTTTTTTACTTCAGCTCCAAAGGATTATGAAACCATATAGTAATTAGAATACCTATAAATATTAGAAAAGATGTAATTCATCTCAAGGAATAAGTTGATCAGCCAGCACTGTCTCTTCCTACAATCATCTTTCCCAAATATTTTTTTCAATGGAGACACCAAGCATTAGACAGAATTTTCCAAAGTGGAACAAGATTGGGGTTATGGAACACACCACAGTATTTTGAAGCAGTGGAAAAACATTTTGTACTTTCTAACTATCCAACTTAACACAACCATGGACAAAAACAGTTGAGAACACAACTCTTCTCCCCCAATTACCTATCAAATGACAACCAAATCAACTGAAGAAAGCTATTAGTTGGATTCATAAACACCACTAAGCTATTTGGGAGGTTGAGTGATTTAGACTTAAAGTAGCTGTTGTGATTTGTAAACAAACCATACTTTCAGGGTTAGGATATGTGAACCCATATGTGTTACTTATCCAACAAACCATGGTTAAATAAATTATGTAATTTCAACAAACCATAGTTAAGCAATACACTGTGTGAACCAGATCACTGACTGCAATTATACCATCTTTATTTTTTTGCCATCACAGTCTGTTAAACCAGGGGTCCCCAACCTTTTTGGCACCAGGGACCAGTTTCATGGAAGACAATTTTTCCACAGACTGGGGGGGGGGGATGGTTTCGGGATGATTCAAGCGCATTACGCTACGGGCAGCGGCTGGAGTTCAGGCAGCTGGTGTTGGGCAACGGAGGTGCGCACATCCAGGCTTTGATTTTCACGCCGTTTGCAGGCGGGAGCCAATCGGCCCGCCTCTCTAGCCTCCTTTGCCCTGCGCTGATAGGCGTTGGATAGGCGTTGGTGCTTCTGTTTCCTGGTCTCCTCCTATTAGCTGCTCCGGCTCCCGCTCGGCTTTCGCGCCTTCCCCGCCTCTTCCTGTTATCGGCTCCTCTTCTCCCGAGTCGGAGATTGGCATGGTGGTGAGGGAAGACTTGTTCCGGACAGCGCAGCCCGGTTCCTAACAGGCCACAGACCGGTCCGCGGCCCGGGGGTTCGGGACCCGTGTTAAACTGATCTTAAGAATGAAAGGAAGATCCATGTGAGCAAGAAAGGCAGAATGCCTTTTTCAGAAGTACATAATTTCCCATTACCTGTCCGATTTAAGAATTAAATTAATTAAATTTCTAAGGAACATGTACATTTTGCAGAGATTAAAGAAATAATGATAAAATATAGGCAAAATATATTGGCTAAATTCCAATGTTATTTTCTGTCTACCCCATTAAAATAAAAGCCAGCATCACAGATATTAACATGTGTTCCTTTTAAAATACTGGTTTGAACAAGGCAAGGTAGAATTTTGATGTCTATTGCTATGAGAATAAAGATAAGTACTTTAACATGGTATATGCCAACTTTCTCTCTCTCACACACACACACACAGACACAGACACAGACACAGACACACATATATATGATATCTCTACACACATAGAGTTCCAGTATAAACATTTAAACCATCTACTTCTTTTGAAATTTCAAAAATTTATTACACATAGAATTAAGCACAAGGAATTGTGTAATTTAATAGGTATTTTCAGAGAATTATTGAGATTTCCAGGTGGGTCACTGGGTAGAGGGGGGGAAAAGGCAAAATATTTCGGTATAGTAAAATTCTATGAGGTTGCCTTTGAGAAGTGCTCAGAAAGGTCATTAATTCCAAAATGTAATAGCCAGAATATTGCCTGGAGCCAGTTATGGGAAGATGCAATTTCTTTATTACAACAGTTTCATTGGCTTCTGAACTGTTCCCAGACAATTTAGAAAGCCGCCTATAAATGTTGAAGACTCAAAAGGCTTAGAAATAAAGTACCTAAAGAATCAGTAAGAATTTGGCCATTTACTGTTCATTATTTGATAAGAATCTCTCCAGTTATTAAGATCTTATGCAGAGGCTATCATTCTGGTCCATTTCTCTAGAACTCTCTGCCTTTGGAGACTCCTCACACCGGCTATTTTCTTGCAGCATTAGGTAAAGCCATCTTTTTCAGCAAGCATTTGACTAAATAATTAGTTTTAAGCAACATAGTTTTTAAATAGTTTGCTACCAGATCTTCAAATGTTTTTATACTGGAGAAAGTCACCTTGCATACATATGCATATATACTGTATATACATATATTTATTTATTATTTAAATTTATCCCCGCCCATCTCCCCAAATAGGGGACTCTGGGCGGTTTACAGCATATCAACAGTTTATTGTAAACCGCCCAGAGTTCCCCCTTTGGGGGAAGATGGGCGGTAATATTAAATAAATAAATAAATAAATAAATAAATAAATAAATAAATAAATAAATAAATTCTATATATATAAAATTACAGTATAACAATAGATAGATAAAAATAGATAAAAATCCAAGAGATGGTAAAATCAGCTATCAGGAGGACATTATGGGGCCAGCCACCCCCAGGAGGTACTATTACCTCCCTCGTCCCAAGCAAGGCAGCAGAGCCAGGTCTTAAGAGTCTATCTTAAGATAGATAGATAGATAGATAGATAGATAGATAGATAGATAGACTCCAAGAAATAAGTATATTTTAGAGCCATTGTACTGCCCCTAACCTAAGACATCAACTTTCCACTCTAATCCTATTCTCAAAGTGTTTATTTTCACAAAGTATTCGGAATATTGCAGAATCTCAAGACCTTCCTTATTGAAGCCGAATCAACTCTGGCAATCCATGGGGTGACAGGTGCCGCCGTATCCATCCACATCCCAGTGAAGTAATAGCAAGCTATTATCGGAGATGATTCACTTGGATTCAGGCCAACTGCCTTTCCACTAGGCAACTGAAATTGTGAAAGTTTGAAACTGAACCAAGCATAATTTGAAAGTGGGAAGAATCAGAAAGAATGCCTGAATTAAGTCATAGCATCTCATGATTCAGACCATGGAATACTTCTAATTTGCAAGGATGTCAGAGCACAAAAAGACATAAATTACTTTGTGAGATGGGCAGCCATATAAATTGGATAAATAAATAAAATATGGAATATGGCTGTAAACTATGAACTATTAGATCTCAGCTCATGAAACAACATAGCAATAGATTAGGATCATTGCTCTGCATCTTGAAAGTTACTTAAGATACATACACAAGCAACTTTCACACAATGCTAGGTTAGGATTTGTTTATAGCTTGCTAGACAAGCCTCTGGGTCCTGATTCACCCATAATACTAAACCATGAGGGATGGATCCAGGCATCATGCTAAGCTTAAAAACAAACCATGTAACATCTTAGTGTTACACATAGACCATGCCTTTA
The DNA here is from genome assembly GCA_023362775.1 of Charina bottae. Lineage (NCBI taxonomy): Eukaryota > Metazoa > Chordata > Lepidosauria > Squamata > Charinaidae > Charina > Charina bottae. The sequence continues at coordinate 9,334,578 of JALMGJ010000015.1, forward strand.
GAGGAACACTATAGAAATATGAAAAAAATATTATTTTAATAAATAGGACAGTACACATGAATCATGACATCACCAAAAACAAAATTCAGTGACATATTGTGGAACTGATATGGCGCATCAGTTGGAGGTCAGTAGGATCCCATATAACAATAGAACCTGGATTTCAAGGGGTCCTAGCGTGCCTGATATCTGATCTCTCTCTCTCTATCCGTATGTTTCGAAAGGACTTTTGTGGGGCATGGCACAATATTCTGCCATACACTTTCTTGCTGGGCAGATACTTAAAAAAACTGATTTGAACTGATTTGTCCATGTGGTTCAGGAGAAATTGAAACCATCACTCATGTACTGTTGTATTGTAATTTTTATAGGGATCTAAGGAACTCATTTATTTTACCTATTTTGCAACAACATCCTAGACAGAAACTTTCTACTTTCTGATTCTAAATCACTAATATTGTGGCCAAATTTTCCATGGCAGCAGTCAAGACACATCAAATAATGTATCCCAGATCATGTACTTGTTTTTATATTCTTTTATCTCTAAATGTGCATGGATCATTGACCGTGATAAAGAATGTATGTATGCTACTCTACCAGGAGTCCTGCGTGATGGAGTGAGCTCTCGCACTCGCCCCAGCTCTTGCCAACCTAGCAATTCAAAAGCATGCAAGTAGATAAATAGGTACCACTTTGGTGGGTAGGTAACAGCGTTCCGCGTGCGTCATGCCGGCCACATGACCGTGGAAGCGTCTTCGGACAACGCTGGCTCTTCAGCTAACAAACGGAGATGAGCACCAGCCCCTAGAGTCGGACACGACTGCACAAATGTGCAGGGGGAACCTTTATATTTTACCAGGAGTCCACCTCCCCAAACTCAAAGATCTCAACTGCTGGATCTCCGAGTTGAACACAACCACCAGCATCCCAAAGTTTTAATTTTGGAAGCAGAAGTCTTGAAGATCTGGCTGAAAGTTCTCAAGTTTTTCAAAGCAAACTTTTTCAGTAGCAGTTCAATAGAACACAGTGACCTCCCATCCAAGAGCTCAAGTTAAAAATTATATTCAACAAGTTTAAGTTGTTGGATCAGCCTTTCTCAACCTTTTGACCCTGGAGGAACCCTTGAAATATTTTTCAGGCCTCGGGGAACCCCTGCCCATTCAGGCTCAAATATAGGCCAGAAGTTACAAAATTATTAAATTTGTTTCATGAGTAGGCCTATAAAGGTAAAGGTAAAGGTTCCCCCCACACATTTGTGCAGTCGTGTCCGACTCTAGGGGCCAGTGCTCATCTCCGTTTGTTAGCCGAAGAGCCAGTGTTGTCCGAAGACACTTCCATGGTCATGTGGCTGAATGACACACGTGGAACGCTGTTACCATCCCACTGAAGTGGTACCTATTTATCTACTTGCATTTGCATGCTTTCGAATTGCTAGGTTGGCAAGAGCTGGGGCTACTGCGGGAGCTCACTCCGTCATACGGGACTAGGGATTCGAACCTCTGAACTTGCGATCTTCCAATCGACAAGACTGATATCTTACCCGCTGAGGCACCACGCCCCCTTAGGCCTATATCATGCATTAACAGTGTTCTTAAACTAAAAATAATGAAACTTACCTCTTTAATGTGAAGTTGCCCAAATTTGAAATAATGTTTAAAATAAATTGTGATCTCCCAGGGAACCCCTAGTGACCTCTCGCGGAACCGTAGGGTGCCATGGAACCCTGGTTGAGAAACCCTGCCTTAGATGCACATGCAGTACCTCTCTAATCTCAGCCAGTATTACAAAAAGGAAAGTGGCGTTTTATACAGAGCAAGGCAGACATTTCCCCCCCAGCTGCCATTAGTTTAGCACAACTGTAAAAGTGCCTGAAACTTCACCTCAAAGTATTATACTTCACTCCTTTTATAGCCCCCAATTAGTTTTTCCTTCTTTGGACAACCTACAACCTAAAATTTTTATTCCACGACTGAGAAGTAAAATAATATTTAGAACAAAAAAAAAATTGTCACCTACTTTTGCAATTAAAAAAAAAAGCTTTGCCTTCTGGGATGATGGCGGGAACAATGACACACCTGAGAATAAAAGTATGTTTTTTGTTCCCCCAGAAAAAGAAGAGACAGGACCCAACCTCATAACAGCCTCTTATTCAGATGTAGAAATTACTGTGTGGCTCCTGCAAGCAAGCCTACTGCAGAAGAGAGTACTAATTAAGCATTAAGGAAAAACAAAATTAGTTGCATGTTTTAAATCTCCTTTTGGCAAGTACAATAGTGCAATATTAATACAAGCAGTTTTGTAAAATTAAAAAGGCATATTTCATCTCAGATGAAATTAGAAGACTGTTTTGTCAGCTAAATGATGCTGGATCCTTCAAGCATTAAACCAACACATTTTCTCAGAGTTGGGGAAACAAGTGCAACTTCAACAAAAATAGAACAAAATGGCAGTTCCCTTCCATTTATTGTTTCCTTTACACACTCCCGATGATGAATTAGACTTTATTTATTAACGAAAGCTAGCATTCTACCCAAAATGAGTTTAAAGTTACTAAGGCACTTAAAAAAAAAGAGGAAAAAGCACATTTACAATATGATATTGAAACAATGCCGTCTTGTGTGACCTAGGAGGTACAACTTCTCAGTGGCAGCCCCAATCTCGGAACGCCCCCCTTCCTGACATACAGTTGGCCTCGAACCTGCTGGCCTTTAGAAAGGGTGTTAAGACTTGGGTCTTTCCCCGGGCCTTTTAGTTGTGACGTGTCAGACCCCTGATTTGATGATGGTGTTATTTCTGTTTGGACTGCCATTTTATTCTTTAATTGGGTCATTGGTTTTGGGGAGGATGATGTACTGTGGTTTTGTATTCATTCAGTTAGGTTTTGTTGAATTTTTTTGTTAGCCGCCCAGAGTCAGCTTAGTTGAGTTGGGCAGCCATATAAATGCTTTAAGTAAATTAAACAAACCAACAAACAACCATTTTGTTTTTGGGTTCTTTTCAAAACCCTCTGAGATGGAGTTGTAAAGGAATAAAATGCTATTCAAAACGCATCTCTACAACTAAGCAAGCCACATTTCCATTTCATTGGATTATTTCTGGGGGGGGGGGGGGGGAGGAATAAAACTTTGAGTCCCAAGGCTTGTAAGGTTCCTAGAATACTCTCAAGAATGACATCTGCTATTATGGCACTGATTGTAATGAAAGTTGCTTATTATGTATACTCTGTATTTCAGTGATCTTAAGCTGCACAGGTATATCTGGTCAGGCACATGGACCATCAAATTTCTCACTTCAAGTCGGTTTAAAAGTCACATGATGTTTACTTATCAGGTGACTGTTCTAAGCAATTGAGAAGGTAGAAATACATTGCAATTACAGGTTTTATTATCTACTGCCCTAATATGTTTCCAACTAATTTTGTTTTAATTTTATTCTATGAAATATTTAATGTCTTTCAGTGTAACAATAAAGCTTCATAAAGTAGGTTAGATGTACTTATTTTTCCACATCAAATAGTGTGAAAATAATTGTGCAGGCTCTGGCTACAGAGACAAACACGCTAATTCAAGTGCCTCATTTGCATAGGGAAATTTTCCAATGTATATACAGTATATTGTTCTGGAAAGGCCACATTAGTGCTTCAGGGGCCAAATGCCAGCAATGTTAAAGGCAACAGAAAATTTCTTAAAATATTTGACACTCTACTCCATGTTTTGCCAAACTGAGTCCTCTTGAGACTCCTTGTGCGTCAAGAAGAAACACTGCCTGGCATCTGAAACTTTCAAGATACAGAAACTTTCAAGATACAGAAATCATTCATAGTTATTTGCCACAGTACAATCCCAAATATAAACCCTAAGTTCTTGATGAAAATCTCCACTCTCAGAAAAGCGTATCGCACGTGCAGAGTCTAGGTAGCAAGATAATCTCCTTATGATGCTCAGATATTTCCTACTATATGATCTGGCCAGAAAATAGGACATTTAATATATTTTCCATCATTCTCTGGAAGGACTGTTGCAGTCCACAGACCAATTTAGTGTAGACTATCCCTTATTCAGTTTTAGAATTCTTTCCATCATAATCAAGCTTATTATTCCTAAAGTTCTTGTTTATATTACCCCTGCCCTAGTTTTAAAGATCTGCCAACTGAAACTTCTGAAGAATATGGAAAGGAAACAGGACTCCTAATTCAGCCTCACTTCCAATTTTAATAATCTCTGGTCCAACACCAGTTTCACAGATCCCCTTTCATCCAAAAATTTGATCACATCTGCCACTCTGGTTCCAATGAATGCATTCCAATTCATTTTCTCTTTGCAAGGGCATGCATTTTGACAAGCCTAAAATAAAATTTAACACAAATACTACACTACCTAGTTTTGCATCCTTCATGTACCATTACTGTCTGTTGCCATTTCAGGCATCAACTTTACACAAAAGCCTTCTCCCAACCACAAGGCCACCACCCAAAGTCTAGAGAGAGGCGAGCAAATCTAAAAATCACTTCAGAATTGCCTATTTCCTCTTCCTGATTTCTTAAAGCAGATGCAGCTATACATTGTGATTGCCATACTTGTGCAGCTGCTCACAACAGCAATGCCTAATTAATAGACAACTTCAAAACAAAGCAAAATCAAACTACACACAATTCAAAAGCCTCCCCCCCCAAAAAAAAAAGAAACTACCAAGTAGTTATAGATTTGCGCAACTATCAGAGAGGGCAAATACAGAAACATTGTATTTTCTTTTTTTCTTTTTTTTAGTTTTCTTTCCTCTGGTTTTTTCTTTTCTTCTGTCCAACTCAACGGAAGGTTGGGAAGAAATTGTGCTAAGGGTCTCAGGGCTCCATCCATCTATTCAAAAGCAAGATAACTACTTCAAAGTGGACCAAATTTGGAGGAAAAAGTCAGCCAGAAATACCGAGTTTGAACATGGGCCTGATCCAGGCAGGACTGTGGGGGAAAAAAAATATCCCCGATGAATTCCTACGGAAGAGGCAGTTGGACAGTGGCTCAGAATCTTACCCATCTCTCCATTCTAAGCCCTGCTACATTTTCATTGCTAGTCCTGTGATTTATAGCCAAGCTTTAAGGGGTGGTAAAGAATTCCAAAAGCTTCGTTCTATAAACTTTTCTTACCGTTCCACCTCAATCTCAAATTTTATTTATTTTATTTATAGTTCCATTTATATAACCGCCCCATCTCCCCCGAAGGGGACTCTGGGCGGTTTACAATCGATAATTAAAATAAGTAAAAATACAATACAATAATATAAATACAAATAAATTAAAAATAAAATCCAAGAAGGGAATAAAATTGTTCTTAAAAGGGCTCTATGGGACCAGCCATCCCCAGGAGGAGCTGTTACCTTTCCCATCCCAGGCGAGGTGGCAAAACCAGGTCTTTAAATTCTAGCTCTCCCCTCAGATCACATTGCCACTGCTCCGACAAGAAAACTAAGTCCTTGATAGGCAGAAGGAAGGAATAACTAAAACTTGAGAACCAAACATTTAACTTTCCTTTTGGAGTGTATGGATGTAACTGCACTGTTTCCAAGTACTTTGCCATGATGGGTAAATATTTTCTCTCATAAATTCACTAAGGAATAATAAGATTTAATTTTTTAAAAAAACTGAAAACAAAATGATGTTTAACTGGACTGTTAAGTTTCCATCTTTGCCTTAGGTCTTCAGTTTTTGCATACAAATTCATTCATGCAAAAATGAAGGTCGGGCATCAATACAGTTGCACACACATTTTCAATTATATTAAATCTCAAAGGCAAAAAAGGTTTAGTGGAAAAGGAAATGTATAGTGCAGGCATGTTTAATTTTTTTCCCCCACCAGGCTTTCAAAACATTTTGAAAGTATTTGAAAGTCTATTTTGAAGTATAGGTAGTCCTCGTTTAGTGACCACAATTGGGACCAGCAACTTGGTCATTAAGTGAAGCAGTCGCTAAGTGAAACCACAACTGTGCTTACGATCTTACTTCAGTTTTCCTTTGCTTTACAGACCTGTGAAGGACATCAATGTGAGAACTGGTCATAAAGTTACTTTTTCATCACCGTTATAACTGTGAACAGTTGCTAAACAAGGCAGGCACTAAATGAGGACTACCTGTATTTAGAAAACCTTTTCAGTGTTTAGGAAAGCGAGAAAAAATTCCAGGAGTACCACAGAGTTCTTAGACCTCAGATAGATTGAAGCGCATATACAGAACTAGCCTACATGAGATTTCAAGGGCGTACAAAAAAGTTTTAAAGACAAAGGTTAGTGCTTGGATAACCACATCCATCTTTACCTTCAGTTAAAAATGTGGGGCTGCTATTAACTTACACTGTGTTTCATCCTGCCAGGCATGTTTGCCAATAAAGTTGAATTCAATTATTAGTAGAGATTAGTTCCTATACCTTTCCACTTCTGAACTTTAGCACCAGCAATTAAAATATAAAATAGCCCAGTCAAAACTAATCTTTGTTTTGGTCAACTTAGAAAAGAGCTTTAATATCTTGCTCCAACATTATTTTTCTAAAGAACAACAGAGCCCTCTAGTGGGGACAAAACAATATTCTAAAAAGATGGACTAGTTCCACCAAATACACATTAATGGCATTTTTATCCTGCTTTTCTATGCAACAGAGCCAACAAAGAGAAGTAACACAGCTTTTTTTCCCAACAGATTAACATGTGTTCACCTTTATAGAAAGATGCTTCGTAGAACAGACATCCTGGATCACAGGCATGTATTCAATATGAACAACAGAGTTTTTGTGACACTTTGGGGGAAGAAATGGCGAACGGAAGGCGGCTTTGCTAAAAGCGGAGCCGACAACCGCGGAGGAATGAAGAGCCGGAGAGCAGACCGGCTCTATGTAATTCCTCTCCAGACAAGGAGAGGACTTGAGATCGCCCGCAAGTGCTCCACACAGTTGCTCCTCATGAGAAGACTGCAAGACAGCAGTCTCTGGCAGGTTTAGAGCTCTGGGAGACGAGGGAACAGCCATCTTGCTCAAACCGCAGTTGGTACCTTTAAAAGGACACTAAATTCAAATACTTCCTTTTCACGTTTGCGAAATTGCTTGTTAACTGCTTTTCAGCTATTAGGAACCTTTGGATCAACAAGTTTTAGAGCACTGGGTGAGTTTCCTTCAGTTCTCAGCGAAAGAAGTTTTAAATATAAGTTTAAGGGCTTAAAAAAAATATTTTGAAATAAACAGCAAAAGGGTGATTAGAACTTTGATTTTAGAAAGTTACAAACGGACTATGGGTCCAGATAAATTTGAAATAAGATTTTGGAATTAATTATAAGAATCCTTCCTGACAGAAAATAAAATAAATAAATAAAATGCCTTTGTTTTGAATTTTTTTTAAAAAAACATGAAACTTTGAAGGTTGGACACTAGAGGGAACTAAAGATTACAATTAAAGAAAAGAACACTTAAATTTTACTTACTAATACAGAATGATGCATAATATTTTAACATTAGACATATTTTTGAACAATCTATTTTACTGAACAACAAAAAAGAAGAGTTTTTCTTAACCTAGATGCAGAAAAAACAAAGGAAACTGAGGACGTCTTTAGTAAATTAAAGATTATTTTATTACATGGCTTAGAAATGTCCTACAGTAGACAAGCAAAACTTGGTTATTAATTTCTGGACTGAATGCATGAGGGTGGCGTATTAACATAGGACACTAGGTTGTTCATTGACACACGGTCCTGAAACCTTTTTGCATTGACACAGCCATTTGCTTTAATCACACTATGAGTAATTGGCAACTATGGGAGACTAAGTACTAAGCAAAGCTATCCAGAAAGCAAAAAGCTAGAAGTAAAAGGTGATCTTGAACTCTAGACCACCCTTTATCAACCTAGAAAGCATGCTAAAAACTGTAATACCTCTGTTGGGTAGAAACACCGAAGACTATTGTTCTCATGCATAGAAATAGCACCAGGTTGGGGAAAGATAGTCTAAACCAGCGGTCCCCAACCTTTTTGGCACCAGGGACTGGTTTCGTGAAAGACCATTTTTCCATGGACCGGGGGGAGGGGATGGTTTCGGGATGATTCGAGCACATTACATTACTTCTCATAAGGAGCGCGCAACCTAGATCCCTCGCATGCAGAGTTTACAGTAGGGTTCGCGCTCCTATGAGAATCTAATGCCGCCGCTGATCTGACAGGAGGCGGAGCTCAGGCGGTAATGTGAGCGATGGGGAGTGGCTGTAAATACAGATGAAGCTTCGCTTCCTCGCTCACCTCCTGCTGTGCGGCCCGGTTCCTAAGTTGGGGACCCTTGGTCGAAACAATCTAGAGTGTTCCTTATTGAAAGACCAAGCAAGAGCAGGATTCCCTGCATCGGATAGTTCCCAGCCATCATTTCTTCTTTTAGTGGACAACTACACTTCTGGATTTCATCCCCCAGTACGAATAAGATATATTCCAGTGGTTTAGAAAGCTACTAAGTAAGAAAGTGAATTAAGTTCCTTCGCAGATAAATTATCCTGGCATCTAAAGTTCAGTTGAAATTAATGAGATTTGATGCAGTACTCAGATGGTGAGAAAGGTACCTTGGATGCCACATGGGTACATTTACCATACCTGTCAGCAGCACCTAAAATAAGCCATACCTTTTCTTCATCTCGCACAGTGGGTGCATAGTCAAGGCAGGCTCCTTTAAAGTGCTACAGACAAGCGCAACGAGGATGCCCCCACCTGATCCGAAACCCCTTTCCAGCTTTGGATCTCGACATATGCATGCCCTTTTGGAAGGAAGCAGCAATACATCAGATGGGCTGATAACCGTTCCTCCTCCAGTCATTTGTAAAGAAAGGATGTGAGAAACCACCAAGGAGGGACCACAGGGGTCCAACACACACACTGGTTGAACGCAACACACTCAAGGTTGACTGCACTGACCTACCTATTCCTGAATTTGCTCCTGTGATTATGATCACTTTGCCACTCAAGTCTCGGCCTTCTAATACTTCCATTGCAGTGGTGTTGCCATCATACTTCTGCTTCACGTTGGGTTTCGTGGGATTATCTTCCACCGTGAATGCCATTCTGGGATCCAGGTATGTGGTCCTTTTGTTTATATGGCTTCAAAGGAAGACAAGAAGCATTTCTCCATGTCAATTTCTCCTTCTATTAGCACAAGCACAGCTACATATCCATACATTAAATCAAAATGTTAACTCAAACTTGAAGCAATCAAGAGAATCATTTCTATCAAACTGAAGATCCCAGCTCAATGAGCTTTTTTTTTAAGTTTCTTAATTCAGGGGAGAAGTGCAAAATTAAATGAGAGCGCCTTCTATTCTATTGAACCTGCTTCAGTAAAGATCAGCTATCTAATTTAGATCTCTACAAGAGCTACGTCGGTACAACTGTCTTACAGGTTTTCAGAAGAGCTCTTGGTATAAATGTAGCATAAGTAAACAAGAATGACTAAAAAACAATGAGTTCCTGCATGTAGAAACTCAAAACGACTTCATAGGAAGCCTTGTGGGGGGAGACGGGCGGTGATATAAATCAAACAATAAATAAATAAATAAAAATCCCTCTTTGCAATGCTCTGAAAATCAGGTTGTTGCTTTAAGATACCCAATCTCAGTTAAATCAAAGCAACACAGGGACTACTTACAAGAACACAACTTTTCCTTTTGCTATAGCTCCTGTGCTGAGTAACATCTCAGTGTGTGTGAAAATATTTCTAAATTTCCAGCAGAACATCTATGAGCACCTTATTTCTTAAGGGTGCTTAACAAGTCCGCCTTACTGTTGCAGCACAAAAGCCTCTAATTTAGATAAAGCTCAGTTGTGGCTTTGCTAGGGGGTAGATGTAAGCCATATGCAGAGTATATGAGGCAAAAGGAATTCCTGGCTCAAATTCCATTTTTCAAAGAATTCTTTATGCCAAGAAGCCTACAACATAATATATATTATTTATGTTTTGGGCCTGCTTTTCACCAACAGGGAGATGGGAAAAACTGGTTGTGGCTGCCCTTTTCCCCCATGCTGGCTGGGGAATTCTGGGAATTGAAGTCCACACAGCTTGAAGTTGCCAAGGTTGAGAAACACTGGTCTAAAGAAAAGGACTTCTCCTGGGTCACTTCGAAGCTGTTGGATGACCTCCTTTAAAGGAACAGTTCACATTCACCCTTCCAAATATAAAAAAGGCATCAAGACACATTTACTTTGCTTAGTCTTTGAAACCAGTGCTTCATCACTTTTAATATTTTTAAAGTCTCCTTGATTTCATGATCTTATTGTTTTGCCTTGCAAGGCAACTTCTTAATCCTTCTTCACAGCAAGGCAGAGTAAAGTAATTAATAATTTCAGCCTACCCTGGCAAACAAAGTGTCTCTGTTACAAAGGCATATGGAATTAGGCAAAGGGGCTGCACACTTACTTCACCCTAACAAAGAGTACCAGAGCTGGATTTGATCAACAAGAGACACAACGTAATAGTGTTACATATATTTTCCTTGCCATTACCTTGGATAGAAAGTAAACCCAGATACTTTAAGAGGATTTGTTTTCTTATCATTTGTTGTTACACTTCGAAAATATTATAGTTAAAATTACTTTGGGAAAAAAGGAGGTTTTGGTCTTATATTCTTATGTTGCTATTTAATTTATATACATATATATAAAAAAGGTAAAGGTTTCCCCTGCACAGTCATGTCATCTCCGTTTGTTAGCCGAAGAGCCAGCGTTGTCCGAAGACGCTTCTGTGGTCATGTGGCCGGCATGACACACGCGGAACGCTGTTACCATCCCACCGAAGTGGTACCTATTAATCTACTTGCATTTGCATGCTTTCGAATTGCTAGGCTGGCAAGAGCTGGGGCGAGTGCGGGAGCTCACTCCGTCACGCGGGGCTAGGGATTCGAACCTCTGAACTTGCTATTATAGAGAAGAGATTACTATTACTTAATATTATTATATAATTACTACTATATAAAACTATATAGCTTAAAAAAGAAACATTACCATGTTTTTTAATACAGCAGGTTAAGAGAATTTCTTTCTATTATTTGCCACCTATTACTGTAACTCCTCATTCTAATCAATTCCTCTCCCTCTGCTGAGTAGTTTTCATTCTAAGAATAAATCAACACTACGGGCCTTAAGTCTTATTTCAACAATCTATTTTTTAGTTCCAACCAGCTCCCTCTTTGCATATTGAGGTTTCAAAGTCAGAGCAAACTTGGTCAGAGCAATAAGCTACGTTACATAACAGAGCACTGGACTAGTTCTGTGACAACCTAGCTGCTTTGGCCAGTTGTGGGTCATCTCACAATTACACCAAGCCAGCCTTTCTCAATTTTTTTGACGGAACCAATTTGAAGGAACCCTTGAAATATTTTTCAGGCCTCGGGGAACCCCTGCACATTCAGGCTCCAATATAGGCCAGAAGTTACCAAATTATTCTATTCGTTTCATGGGTAGGCCTGTAGATACAGTATGCATGAACAGTGTTCTTAAACTAAAAATGAAGAATGAAACATACCTCTTTAATGTGAAGTTGCCTGAGTTTGAAATGATTTTTTAAATAAATTGTGATCTCCCAGGGAACCCCTAGGGACCTCTCGCGGAACCCGAGGGTGCCACCGAACCCTGGTGGAGAAACTCTGTCTTAGGCACTCACATGAAGGGGGGCCATCCAAACTTTTATTTCAGCTAATTAATTTAATTGGTAGTTCTCAGATGGATCAATATTTTCCCCCTAAGGTCAGCCTGAATATAAATAAATATAAATAAATAAATAAATAAATAAATAAATAAATAAATAAAATTTATTTATTTATTAAATTTGTATAGCTGTCCATCTCACGCTTGTGACTCTCAGTGGCACACACAATATTACAGTCCAAGAAGTATTTTAGAGTTACAGGTTGCGATCTTCCAATTGACAAGACTGATGTCTTACCCGCTGAGGCACCACGCCCCCTGAGTAGGCCTATATCATGCATTAACAGTGTTCTTAAACTAAAAATGAAGAATGAAACATACCTCTTTAATGTGAAGTTGCCTGAATTTGAAATAATTTTTGAAATAAATCGTGATCTCCCAGGGAACCCCTAGGGACCTCTCGCGGAACCCGAGGGTGCCACCGAACCCTGGCTGAGAAACTCTTCCTTAAATCATGTCCAGCTGTCAGCCTTCAAGGCAGGCCCAGTCAGGAAACCGATAACGCAAGGATTATAGGAATGCTACTTTATTGTAGGGTAGAATAACAGAATCTTGAAAGCCTGCCAGTTTTACTCCTCTTTATGCCAAACTGAATCAGTGCAAGGTTATTTTGAGTTTCTTTCACTTTCCCAGGACCAAGTTCTCATTTCTCCTCCTCCTCTTTCGGCTCCTGCGTTCCTTCATCAAGGTTATCTCATTCCATTACACCAACACAACACAACCTTATTTGGAAGGGGTTCTTTTTTTTGGGGGGGGGGGAGGTTGTTGTAAAAAAAACTCAGAAGGCAGTAATAGATGTAAAAAGCAACTCTCTGTTTAAAAACATGAAGTATGAATTTTAAAAAAGCAGTATCTAATTTGGGGCAATTTTAAACCTACTGGTGGCTCAGCGGGTAAGACGCCAGGCTTGTCGATTGGAAGATCACAAATTCGAGGTTCGAATCCCTAGTCCCGCGTGACGGAGTGAGCTCCCGCACTCTCCCCAGCTCTTGCCAACCTAGCAATTCGAAAGCATGCAAATGCAAGTAGATGAATAGGTACCACTTCGGTGGGAAGGTAACAGCGTTCTGCGTGCGTCATGCCGGCCACATGACCGTGGAAGTGTCTTCGGACAACGCTGGCTCTTCGGCTAACAAACGGAGATGAGCACCGGCCCCTAGAGTCGGACACGACTGTGCGGGGGGAACCTTTACCTTTACCTATAAAGAAATGAGTTATTTTTCTCTATTGCTCCTAGCAGATGGGGAGAAAAGCCCAAAACATCTGGCTATTTCTCTATTGATTAATTCACCCCGAGTGAGGCATAACTAGTTCTTAAATCTATGATAATGAATAGGCAGGGCCTCAATTCTGAAAGCTAACTCAAATTTCTAGCTTCCATTCAACCTTAGTTAAACACAAAACATAATCACAGTCAGCAGGCGAATTACTGGATTTATACCCTGCATGTCAGAGCAAAAGATACGGCATACAGCATTCTTGTCTCCCATTTTTTCCCACAACAATTCTATGAAGGAGGTTGGGTTGAGAGAGGAGGACAGGCCCAATTTTCCCAAGGAGCTTCCATGGCAAAGGGTGCAACAGAATTTAGAATCCCCCATCCTAGTCTAATACCTTAACACACCGGCTCTCAATCTATCATAATAAGAAGCATACAAAATAATTCCAACTTACTCAACAAAATAGACTTGTCCGTTTTCATCCGTCTCCTGCTCCCATCCATATGGTAAGTCTAGAATAAGAAACAGGAGAAGCATTCGGTGCTGCAGTTTAAGTCTTTCATCACTTCAAGGAGTAGAACTAAATGTCCTTGCTGTTTGGGATAGAACAAGGTAAACCAACTACAGGGTATTGGAGAATCATTCAAAACCAAGAAAGAAATAGTTATGATGGTGTGCAAGCCATTTGCACAATACTTTTAAGTCAGGGTGAGTAATCTACAGCCCCCAGCACATCATATCATGCTGCTGAAATGCAGCAGCAAGATGACCATGTTTCTGTGGTCACTATAGGAAGAGAGCGCTACCACAGAAAAGCAGCATCTTTTAGCTTCAGGCCCCCCAACCTCTTGAAAACGTGGGACTCTTAGAAACTACTTAGTTTCTCCCTGGATGTTCTACCAAATCAGGCTGATGCTGGTTGGAGCTCTATTTCTTGAGCCAGCACCCTCTACCCCAGGACCGTCTTTCTCTATGGAGTCTCAGAAATGTATATGTACTATATAGATTACTGCAATGCGCTCTACATGGGGCTACCCTTGAAGAGTATCCGAAAGCTTCAACTGGTCCAAAATGCGGCTGCGCACACAGTTATTGGTGCCCCTAGATCGGCTCATGTGACACCTCTGCTGCGCCAGCTGCACTGGGTGCCAGTGTGCTTCCGGGTGCAATTCAAGGTGTTGGTTATGACCTTTAAAGCCCTACATGGCATGGGACCAGGCTACTTGAGGGACCGTCTCATCTCCATAACTTCAAACCGCCCCACTCGTTCATGTAGAGAGGGCATGCATCGGCCCCCATCGTCAAGGGAGTTTCATTTGGCAGGGTCCAGGCCTTTTCCGTGGTGGCACCTACTCTTTGGAACATTCTGCCCCCGGAGGTGAGGCAGGCCCCATCGCTCCTGTCCTTCCGGAGGAATTTGAAGACCTGGTTTTGCCGCCTCACGTCGGATGGGAATGGGAACCGTTCCTCTTGGGGATGGCTGGTGCCATAGAGCCCTTTTAAAATAACATCTATCGCCTACTGGATTTTATATTTAATTTATTAGTATTGTAATGGTTAGAATTGTATTTTATATTGTAGTTATATTTATAAATTTTAATTGTTATATTGTAAACCGCCCAGAGTCCCCCCTGCGGGAGATGGTGCAGTGATAAAAGTTGAAAGATAAATAAATAAATAAATAAAATATGGAGATATTGCTGGTGGGTTAGTTAGGGGACCTCTGCAGCCCTCCTTTATGCTCATTCCCATCAGAGTACATGCACATTCCACATCATGGAACTTATTCCAGGTCAACTGGTGCAAGCATAGCTGTCTGCGTTTATTCTGGAGTGGCAGGGTCTCTTTATTGGCCATTAGCTTTTATTTAGTTATTTTTAAAGATACTGGTTTAGTTATTTTTAAAGAGCTCCAGCTCTTGCCAACCTAGCAATTCGAAAGCATGCAAATGCAAGTAGATCAATAGGTACCACTTCAGTGGGTTAGGTAACAGCGTTCCGCGTGCGTCATGCCGGCCACATGACCGTGGAAGCGTCTTCGGACAACGCTGGCTCTTCGGCTAACAAACGGAGATGAGCACCGGCCCCTAGATTCGGACACGACTGCACAAATGTGCGGGGGGAACCTTTACCTTTTTTAAAGATACTGGGGGGGAGTATCTTTAACGCTTGCATGTGAGACACCAGCCCCAAAGTCTAAAATTATATTAGTCTTGTGCCATCTCTCTATCTCAAGACTCAGTTCTTTTAAAGACAACAGTAATGAAAGATCAGAATCAATACTACTTTTGGTCTGCTATAGCAGCAGCGTGCTGGATTGGAGAGATTTAAAGTTAAATTGCAAAAGGACCAACTCTGAAGTGCTTATGCAGCAACACGATGATTAAAATAAATTTCCTAATTGCCAGGAAGACATATTGGGGGGGATTATAATCAACCATAGATACAGTTCTTCTTGGTAATACAGGAATTGTTAGCAACTTTTCCACAAGGGGTTTCATTTTCCCAATATTTTGGGAACTCCCCAGACAGTTGATAGATCTTACCAGCATTTGGCAAGCAAAGCCTGAACACAAACCTCCAGCAACTCTTTTTCGCTTCCCAGATTTTGGATGATCCCACTGAGTTCTCTCTTCCAGATGACTGAAAGAATTGGAAAACATGTCTTAAAAGAAAATTTTCACAATCAACTCCCACTGGTATTTCTCTGTTGGTGTGTGCGTGCTTTCAAGTCAGTTTTTGATTCCTGGCAACTGCCTGGACAAGTCCCTGCAGTTTTCTTGGCAGGTTTTTCAGAAATAGTTTGCCATTGCTCCTTCTTAGGGCTGTGTGTGTGTGTGTGTGTGTGTGTGTGTGTGTGTGTGTGTGTGTGTGTGTGTGTGTGTGTGACTGGCCCAAGGTCACCCAGCTGGCTTTGTGCCTAAGGCGGGTCTACAACTCATAGTCTCCCAGTTTCTACCCTGATGCCTTGACCACTATACCAAACTGGCTTCCTACTGGTATATCTAGTTTATGGTTAATAGTTAATTTTCTAGTTCTCATGATAATAAGCTTTGGAGTAAAGCCACACACTGATTCCACTGGTATATTTTATCTGGTGCTTTCATCATCTCACTCAAAAGCTTGGATCATGGCAGGATAACCACAGACTCTTGTCAACCCAGATATTTGAGGATATAATTTAGAAAGTCTACCAAACCGCTTCAAAGTATAGTACATTCTTCTAGTCACTCCCTTTACATCACCCTGCAAGAGCAAGCAATCCGCATATACAGAGAGCATTATTTGTACTTTGTTTATTGCATAATTCCTTGATCTGGGGCCCACGGTATATATGAATTTCAACCCCAAGAATTCTCAGCAATGGTCAATCTGGCTGCAAAATTCCAAGTCCAGATCTCCAGATATCTGGACGGTACCAAGACACAACAGGTTTACTATGCCATATAAAGTAGCAGCACTGGCACATTCCTCCCCTACTTGATAACTAATAAAATATTTGGCTTCCTATTGAGTACAAATGCACACCTTATCTAAATAACCTTTTCCTAAAAGAGTCTAACTTTGTCAACTTTAGCCATAAAATGGCATGGATGAGTTAAGGTGCCTTTTACAATGAAAAGTCTTACAAGATTACAAAAACCCCAAAAGATAGAAGAAAAAATATTAGATTTCTGCACTGGGTGGGGGCTGGATTAGAGGATCTTTCCAACACAGTACATTTGAAGGAAGGAAGGCACAAGCTTATGGAAACAGCAACTAACTAATGCAATAAATAAGTGGTTCCTAATTAAAGGGCAAGAACACATCCCTATGAATCTGCTGCCTCTAAGATACAGATGCTCCCTTTAGAGCACAGCCACGGTGAAGAAATCAGAAAACTAGGTGGTATGTCTATGAAGGTTCTCAGTCATCCAGGTGGAATTGTCTGTAGCTTGAATCATGTCAACTGGATTTCTATTTTCTCAGTGGAAACGTTTCGCTCCTTATCCAAGGAGCTTCTTCAGTCTGAGCAAAGTTAGTAAGGGAATCCTAAATATGTTTCTAGGTAGCTGTGTGACCACAGCTCACACAGTGTCACACAGCTACCTAGAAACATATTTAGGATTCCCTTACTAACTTTGCTCAGACTGAAGAAGCTCCTTGGATAAGGAGCGAAACGTTTCCACTGAGAAAATAGAAATCCAGTTGACATGATTCAAGCTACAGACAAAACTAGGTGGGATTTCCTAGACTTTGAATGGACAAGTATAATGAAATATAAGACTTATTTATGCAAAGTACAGTAGGTTAAGAAAAAAAAGGTAGTTATATAAATGTATTAGAAAAATATATATATATTCCACCTGGAATCCTATGCCCTCATTGTGGGAGGTTGTGTGGATCCAGAATTGGCCTTTACAGCCACTTACAGATCCACTGTTAAAATTTTACCCCTGGAAGACAATCTTACTCGGCTACGAGTGATCGCCAAGAAGAATATTTGCATAATGTTTGTATTAGATTATAAATAGAATTGTAACTGTTTACTGTTGTAACGACATATCCTTTATACATTTTTTCTGTTGTATTTTTTTCATTTTTAAGCACTTGTTATGTATTTTTATTTGACAATGTTTTTTTGTGTTTTGCTTCTTTTCCTTTTTCTGTTACTATTTTAAAAGAAATAAAAAAATAAAAACTAACTGGGATTTCCTATGTGCATTGCTCATATTTGTTTAAATAACTACCCCATAGCCATAGAGTTAGTCTGGCTGGGGAAGATATATATTTACCTAAATATTGAAACAAGAATCCACTTTCATCTAGTAGGTGGAGCCAACCAGCAGAACCACTTAACTCCCTTAACTATCCTGAAACAAATATAAGCAAATACTTGCACGTAACTTAAAGATAAGCCAAAAGCCACCCTATCCAATATGGCAGGAAGGGAACGCTCCTGGTACCATCAGCTAGGGCAGGGTTTCTCAACCAGGGTTCCGCGGCACCCTAGGGTTCCGCGAGAGGTCACTAGGGGTTCCCTGGGAGATCACAATTTATTTAAAAAATTATTTCAACTTCACATTAAAGAGGCAAGTTTCATTCTTTAGTCTGAGTTGAAGGACACTGTTAATGCATATATGCAGGCCTACCCATGAAACAAATATAATAATTTGGTAACTTCTGGCCTATATTTGAGCCTGAATGTCCAGGGGTTCCCCGAGGCCTGAAAAATATTTCAAGGATTCCTCCAGGGTCAAACGGTTGAGAAACGCTGCACTAGGGAGTGTTGGCGGGCAGGGCCCAAGAGGAGAGCTTTTGCTGCCATGGCACCTGCCCTTTGGAACATCATTCTCCCCGAGATTAGATTGGCTCCATCCCTGTGGACCTTTCATAAGGCCTTGAAAACCTGGCTTTGTGCCCGGGGGTCAGTCAGAGCCCGTCTCCTGGTTGCGTGGATAATGGATTAGATTGGGCCCAGCTGCGATGTGTTTCTATGTTTGTTTTATATTACGCATTTTGTGTTTTTATTTGTGTTATTGTAAGCTGCCTAGAGTCAAGTTAAAGTGAGATGGGCGGCTGTATAAATCAAGTAAGTAAATAAAACAGTTCTGCCAATTTTTAAAAAAACAACGAAACTGACATGAAACACACAGGTACCTAGCTATGCAGATATACTGTATCTTGTTTAAGAGGGGTGGTGATGAAACGAGCGCACACTTATTTCTCTCAGGACCCTTTCCCACTTTTAAACATTATGGAGGTCTCCAAAAGAGCTTTTGTTTGTATGGGCTACATTTATCAATATTTATCGTATTAAAAGTTGAAATTGATGCATTTGCTTCTGCTACCACTTCTCATGATTGTATGATGGGGTTTTAATATTGTATTATTTTTCATTATAGACTGGCAAATATTTTTGATTTTGTTGACCCGAGAGGGTCTTCGGGGTCCTAGGAGCCCATTTTAAGAAACACTGAACTAGTACATTAGCTGAACTTCCCCCAGAGCAAGCACGTATAGGCTACTGATAATGCTAAGACTATTCATTTCTACATGGCCCTTTAAAAGAATTTTAGTGCCCAACTATGGCACCATTCATATTTTAAGAGTATGGCCAGCAACTGCTACCTGCACAGACGTTTGACCCGCTCTGTGCAAGTAGAGAAAGGGGGACACTTTCTGCACCCTACTTTATCAACCTTTTAGTAAGGAGAAGCATTCCCCCTCCCCAATGGGTGCTGAAGATCCCACCCCTCCCCCTTAAACCAGGGTTTCCCTAACTATCAGGTGCATCTCCCTTGGGAAAGTGCGAAGAACCTTTTGGTTACATTGTTACAATAAATCCACCTTTCCCCAAGTTTAATTGTATCGCTTTCGTTGTTTATTTTGGGATTCGGATTTTCAGGGCAGGCGTGTACACAAAGGGAGGTGGGACGGCAAAAAGTTTACCAACGCCTGCCCTAAACCCAGGGCGCATTAACCCGTGTCGCCGTTTTCTGGCATTATTCGACAGCCCAGCCCCGCACGGGCTCCAACCACCGCAAACGCCCGGCAAGTAGCTTTGATGACCTGCAACTCCGCAGCTTTGCTGCAAGAAACCGCTAAACCAGCATTTCCTGCGCACTCTCCCTTAGCCAACTGCACGCACCCCCAAGCCCCCCAAATAGCTTGACTTCGTGCACCCCCTTTGGCTTCCTGCAGCCCCAGAGCGAGGCACCAGCAGCACCGTTTCCCAGCTCCCGTTGGGAGCCACAGCTGCGCACCCCCATCCCCTGCACCCCAAAAGGGTGCTGCGGAGCTCACTTGGCATAGTAGACCCAGCCGTCCTTGGTGGTGCGCTCCTCCCAGCCCGGCGGCAGCTCCTCCTCGCTGTCCGTGTCATCCAGACCCGCAAACTTCAACGCCGCCATCCCCAGCGCTCCTTAAAAAGCCACCTGCGCTCCCGCGTCGCTCACCGGACAGGCGCAGCGCCTTCCCACCGTCCGGAGGAGCCGCCCTTTCCGCCGCGCCCCAGCCAATCGCACGCCAGGAAGGCCCCGAGGCTCCCTGGGAAATGGAGTCTCCGGCTTGCCAAATGCACGTGGCAACCTCCCAGCTGTGCGGAAAGCGGCGCATCTGTCGCCCGCCTCTCCTCCACAGGTGCGTGGCTGGCGGGGGAAAGCTGGACAGATACCCAGGACAGGAGATCTATGTCTAAGAAGCTCTGGTTTATGGAAATAATCCCAGTTTGTTGAGTTTGCGCAAGGCAGTCGGGGACAACCGTGGTGGACAGGCTGCGGTGCCTGTCAATACAATAGGCTAAGTCACATTTCGTAGAAGGGGGGGGGGGCACACCATTGTGGCTGGGTTCACACATCGAGGTAGTCCAGACAAGAAGCACCAACCATGAGTACTAACACTACCTTTATTTAGGTTGCAGTTACACTGTCTTACAAATCTGAAAGTACTTTCCCCTCCCTTACTTTTACTCTCCCGAAAACTAGGGAGGGTCTCTTCAGAGACACTTTCTCCACCTCCGCCCTCCTTCGGACTCAGATTTTGTTTATCAGACCTTGTCTAGGCTGAGGCTCTTCCTCCTGTCTCCCAAGGTCACTCCCACATACAGTACATACATGTGCTAAGTCATTATCATGAACTACACCAGACTGAATGGATTGACACGAACTGAAGCCACAATGGCTCAGTTTCCACAACTTGCTATGCTAAAATATGGGCAGCTTGAGGGCTCTGCCTTGTGCAAACATAAGCCAATGTGGTTGGTTCGTAGTCCTGCAACCCCTGGCCAGTGTATTAGTTTACTAAACCATGGATCAAATGACAGAGGATGTTGTGTGAACTCAGTCCCTATGGTCTGTAAAATAAGATGTATGGCTTAATGTCATCTGCAAAACTTAGGTTAGGTTTATTCAGTGTTCAATATTTGTGTAGTAAATCTTCAGTTAATACACTGGGGAACCTAACTACATTAAAACGGGGGTTATCCTATCTGGCTGCAAAAATGCAGGAAGTAGAGAGATATAAACAACTCTAACTCTTGGCTACCATCTAGTGGTGGTGTGAATATTTGCAGTGCAGAAATGGTAGTAAAGCCAGATAAAGCACATTCGTAGCTTAGTTCAACATGGGAACACAATCACAATGTGACATTCCATGAATGATACAGGGAAATACACAAAGTCTTCACTCTTCTGGATTCATCCATGTGGTGGGCCTTAGCTTTTGGGGGGCAATTAGGGTTTTGATAGCTAGAAAATAAAGGATTCCTTTAGCAAAGGCTGTTACTAGAAAAACTATTAATATTCCTAATGTAGTGTAGTGTTTCTCAACCTTGGCAACTTTAAGATGTTGGACTTCAACTCCCAGAATTCTTCAGCCAGCATGGCTGGCTGGGGAATTCTGGGAGTTGAAGTCCACACATCTTAAAGTTGCTGAGGTTGAGTAACCCTGGGTTAAGGTGTTATTCTTTGCAAGAGATAGGTGCCAGTTACTCTCTTTAATCCCAACCCACCTCACAGGCTACTGTTGAGAGGATAAGATGGGGAAAGACACCTGTGTGAATAGGTTTGAGCAACTAGAGGAAAGGCAGGCTGTAACAAATAAATAAGGAATTTCTTTCTTGTACCTTAAGTCCCTCTGATTTCACTGCTGACATTTTTTTTACACTGACATAGCAGCAGAAAAAGTTGGATAGAAGGAAAATTGATTCTTTTGAACTATGGTGTTGGAGGAGGCTCTTGACAATCCCTTGGACTGCAAAGGTAATGAATAAAGAAGTGTTGAAGTGCATAAAACTGGACATGTCACTAGAAGGAAAAATAACAAAACTTAGACTTAGTTACTTTGGTCATGTCATCAGATCAACATCGTTGGAGAAAGACGTTATGCTTGGAACGGTCAGTGGCAAAGACGACGAGGGCGCCAAAGAACACGCTGGTTGGATGTAATCAAAGCAGACACAGCCCAAAATTTAAAGCAACTGAAAGAAGCTGTACAAGATCGGAAATCATGGGGAGAGCTGGCTTATGGAATCGCCAAGGGTCGGATATGACTGAATGGATAATTTGATTCGAGCAGCATGGATGAAAATGTGGCAGAAAAAGTGTCATAACTGAAGGTGCCACCAGATGGTGCAGCATACAAAGAAATATAACGGAATATCCTAGACTGCCAGCATTGGTTCTGTGGAATTTTATCTGAAAGCCAAAAGTCAAGGTCATGCCATGCACTAAGCTGCTGCTTAAGAATGGTTCGCTGAACAAGCAGACTTGCATCCTTGGGGCAACCTTCACAAAGTAGAATGGTTGGCTTCATACAATTCACGTATGTAAAACAATTTCATATTTTGTATTGGCTTATGAGGAGGGTATGGTGGCTCAGCGGGTAAGACGCCAGGCTTGTCGATCACAAGTTCAGAGGTTCGAATCCCTAGCCCTGCGTGCGGAGTGAGCTCCCGCTCTTGCCAACCTAGCAATTCGAAAGCATGCAAATGCAAGTAGATTAATAGGTACCACTTCGGTGGGTAGGTAACAGCGTTTCACGTGTGTCATGCGGCCACATGACCGTGGAAGCGTCTTCAGACAACACTAGCTCTTCGGCTAACAAACGGAGATGAGCACCGGCCCCTAGAGTCGGACACGACTGCACAAATGTGCAGGGGGAACCTTTACCTTTACCTATTGGCTTATGAATCTCTAGGACAGAGCTTTCCAAACTGTGTGTCGGGACACGTTAGTGTGTTGGCTGCAGTGTCTGGGTGTGTCCCGGCTGCTGCTGCCGCCTCCGAGCCCTGCCAGGATTCCGCGCAGGTCCTAGTGCCTCCTTGTGCCTTGCTGCCTCCAAACCTGCTGTGATTCTGCGCAGGTCCTAGTGCCTGCCTTGTGCCCTGCTGTAAGAGTGTGTCGCAAAATGATGCATGTCTAAAAAGTGTGTCACCAACATGAAAAGTTTGGAAAGCTCTGCTCTAGGATGTACAAATACGGAATCAGGCTCAGATGGTGGAAATCAGCTTAAGGGAAAAGAGTAGCTAGAAAAAAGAGTATTTGGTACCTAGTGGCCAGGAATTCCATACATCTGCCATAAACACTTCATAGATTATTTACATCAGGCATACTAATTCCTTTGTTTATGTATTTTAGTCCTGTTTTTTTTTTTATTCTTCAGCATTCAAAATGGCAGATGTAAAACCAAACATGCCAAAAAACCAGAAATGAAGCTGCACAAATATACTGTAAAAACAGCAGGGCTGAATTTCAGGGCAAAGGAGGCCTTGGATCAATAGATTGTCAGAAACTGTCATCTTTAATTGACATACGAGGGAGCCTGGATGGTGTCTGCCAAAAGCACGTTCCAAATCTTGATATCAGCCCAACAAAGACATATGTACATGTATGTTTATCCATAGGGAAAATAGCCTGAATCCCTGTTTAGACAATATACTTTTATTAGAAACATATAAATGGACAGCATGGCAGGCAAACTTTAATGTCCACATTGCCCTAGGACCTACTCCAAGCAGAGCTACCCTTGACCACAAGAACCTAATCTTGACTTGAACAGCATTGTTCTAGAAACATGAATCAAAAGTCCCGGGATTCAAAATTGTTACAGAGAGCAGACTAACTGCAAAATTAAAGTTTGGGTTCCAACATTGAACTGAACCATTTTTTAAACTGAAGGATCAGTCCCACCCAAAGTCTCAACTGCAGACTTTCAGAAATGGGTTCCTGCTGACAAAGAATGCCTCACAAATGCATCTTCATTCCAAGACTCTGTTTTTTGACTTCTTCTATTTTTAGCCTGGTAGTCAACTGTACCTGTCTTGCCTGACTTCTTGTGCATCTTAGAATTGTGCAAGGGTTCATTTAACTGTTTAGAGTCAATCAGAAGACAGACTAGCCACATCCAGTAGAAGAGGATAACAATCATAGTTTATTTAACCCAGTGTCCCAAATTCATTGAATACACTCATCCATGAACATAAGGCTGCAAAAATCTATAAAGTGCACTGTTTTCTGTATCTCTCTGCTATCATGTAGTGGTCATCTGGATTTCTGGAGCCCAGATATGGTATTCCTAATCAATAAGCTACAGTATACTGATGGGACTCATACAGCAAAACCTGTCCATTCAGTGCATTTTCTGTTGGTTTTAATACCAGTATTGCTGAACTGGTAATTTTGGAAAATACTGCCCTTAAACGGTAATTCCGTGGGCTAAATTGAACTTGGGAATAAATATGTCAGACAAGGCTAGGCCATGTATATTTCCTGGAGAGTGTATTTGGGAGCAAGTAGTGACCCCAAGGCAAAAGGACGAGAGGCCGACCAATATTCTGGAGGTGACGGACTCAACCTTGGGGGAGCTGGGGCTGGTGATGGCCGACAGGAAGCTCTGGCGTGGGCTGGTCCATGAAGTCACGGAGAGTCGGAAGCGACTGAACGAATAAACAACAAGGTGACCCCATGGGCATCTGGGGGGTGTCAAAATCTGCAAGATGGGGGGAACAGAATTGTGATCCAAGCCCCGCCCCTTTTGCACAGGAGCTCATACAAAAGGGGTGGGGCTTAGATTACAATGTTGCACCTGCCAATTTACAGGTTTTGACACACACCTATACAGTAGATAGTTTGTGAACACCTTCTTAAATTGGCTTGCATAGGGACGATTTTAAGAAAGCTGAAGTCTACTTCAAGTTGAGCTTGACATTACCACTCCCTTACTCGTTTCCCCCCCCCCCCCCCAGTCTATAACTTTAGAATTCACTTGTGGTCTCCCATCCAAGTACTAACCAAACCTGGTCCCCACCTCACTTTGATCTGTTTTTCCAGGGAATTTTGGAATATTTTCAAGCAAAACATTTCAGCGTAGCTACCCACCTTTCATTTTCCTGAAGGTAAAAATCATCTAGAAGCTGCCAACTTCCCGTTTGTTTGTTTGTTTGTTTATTTAATCAAAAGAATTTTAAAAATAAAAAATCAGAGGAAACCAGGAGCTGGGCAAGCGCATAGGGAAGCATCCAGAGTTACATCTTTTTGCATCAGCTTCACATTACTTATCCCTACAAAATGGAATCAAAACAGGAGATAAAACCAGAGTGGAATTATTTGCTTGGGACATCCAATTTTGCAACCTTTTGCAGATGTAGGATATTACTTGGGTAAGATTATGGAAGATCTCCCCCATAGTGGAAGCATAAAATGTTAGGTTACACTTGGAACAGGAGACCTGGGTTTAAATTCACCCTTGATAGAAGAGTTCAGTGTCAGTATTACTTAGCCAATATATTACACAGGGCTGTTGTTATAGGAATAAAATCAAGGGAGACCCACCCCCAAAGATTTTTACATTTTCTAAAATGTATTTGAATGTATATATCTGGGTCTGATCTCATTAAAATGTTAATCATAATTAAACTTGTTGATTCTGCTTCTATTTTTTCTTCCTTAAATAAAAAGAAAAGGCTCTCATCTTTTCTTCATGTGCAAAAAGATCCAAGAATGCCCATAGATCTCAGCAACGGCTGTGGTCCAATCTGATCATTCAAACATGGTAGCAGATAATCCATTCTGCTTAAAATCTTCAACCACTTGTTTGGAATGCTGGATTTTAGTTGACAGGGCCTCAAAGACATCCTGCTGATCCACAGCGGTGGCCACCTTATAGATCAATTCTTCCATTGACTCCAAACCTCTCAGACCGAGATTAACGCCACAGCCTGCCACAGAGGGACGGAGGAGGAGGAGGAGGAGGAGGAGGAGGAGGAGGAGGAGGAGGAGGAGGAGGAGGAGGAGGAGGAGGAGGGGGAAGAGAGAAATAAATTGTTGTTATTTTCAGAATATACGAATACTCCTGTCGTGTTCCAGAAGAAAAATGGTTCATTTACTTAACTGGCAAGCACTGTTTTTGGTATATACAACCAAAGAAGGAAAATAATGCTGTGATCAGTATGAGCTTTATAGGGACTGGTAGGGCTATGTAAAAAGATGGAGGTCTCAACCCCCCACTCAAAGAAACTTTTTGGGAATACAGGTAGTCCTCACCGACTACAGTTGGGACCTGCAACTCCGTTGCTAAGTGACAGTCATAAAGTGAAACATCACGTGACAGCGTCAACTTACAATGTCAGTTCCAGCTATGGTCATAAGCAAATCTCCCGCAATCATTAAGTGCAACGTCACGTGGCTGTGACTTGCAACCTCCTGCCAGCTTCCCCATTGACTTTGCTTGTCGGAAGCTGGCTGTGAAGATTGCAAATGGTGATCACGTGACTGGGGGATGCTGTGACCATCATAAACGCACTCCAGTTGCCAAGCGCCCAAATCGCAATCATGTGAATGTGGGGACGCTGCAATAGTCCCAAGTTTGAGGACCAGTCGTAAATCTTTTTCAGCACCATCATAACTTTGAATGGTCACTGAACGAGCAGTCGGTAAGTGAGGACTACCTGCACATACCCTAGCACTGCCTCTTGTCTTGACATGCAGCTTAGTAGTACACACTACTACCACTTATCTTTTGTGGGGAGTATCTTTACGTGGCATCCTCCCCTTTAACCCTGGCATGTGAGACAGGGCTCCTCTGACCTGGGCACCTTACTGGCAAATACAAAAAACAAGTTGATCCAAAAAGAAATAAATTCTATAGCGCCACCTTCTGGTCTTGTATCATTGAAGTATATCACTAGGAAAACCAGCTCCTCCCCATCTCCCTTCCTGGGGGGGATAAAAGTATTTCAAAAGAGATAATAGATAAATAAAAAAAATGTTTTTATGGCTGGAGAGAAAAACAAAGAGAAAAGATGTTTTTTTTAAAAAAAAATAGCTATAAGTAGGATTTGCAAAACAACCCACTGTTGGAATGGATAAAAGTAGTTGGGGAAATCTCGAAGTATAGAAAAATATCCAGGAAAATGCGACTCTGAAAAGACCAAAAGATGCTGTTGGTCTGTTAGCTAACCAACATAATTTCTGAGTTTGCATAAAGACCAAAGACAATATCATAGGCTTTAAAACACACTATCAAAAGAAA
This sequence comes from Charina bottae, assembly GCA_023362775.1. Classification (NCBI taxonomy): domain Eukaryota; kingdom Metazoa; phylum Chordata; class Lepidosauria; order Squamata; family Charinaidae; genus Charina; species Charina bottae. The sequence continues at coordinate 9,361,515 of JALMGJ010000015.1, forward strand.
AGTAACATTACACACTCTAGCTAAATGTTTTTATCTATCATTTCCAAGGTAAATGGATTTCCTGAAACAAATGCCATTCATTTGCTTCCTTGGACTTGTTCAGTTTCTTGTAGATTGCTCCTTCTCCAAGTTTTCTACCCCAGAACTTCCTATTCCTCTTCTAAATCTTGTCTGCCCATTTAATTTAAGTATTTGTGACCCAATCAGTAAAGACCAGAGGATGGATTTGGGTCTCTCTAGATAGGAATCATCCTAATCACCTATATGTCATATTAGCACTTTACCCTTCATATGGAACCCTAGGTAGACAAAATGACACCATCCACCCCCATGATCTGTTTTCAGGAGTATAAAGCGTTTTTAGAAAACCAGCTAAAGAGGGGGAGCATCAAAACTAAATAAATGAGGACTGAGAATACTCATTGGCAATACAGTGTTATAGAAAAGGTAGAAACCTTGACAGGATAGTGATGGGAAAAGGACATGGGTGGTAGAATCTACGAACAGAAAAAATATTCCACATTGCAAATTTGTATTGCGATTCTACTTGTCCATCTTCAGTGTTTGGATTATATGTAAATCAGGGTACTTTTTTTACCAGATATTTTCTAGTAATCCATTTTCAAACAAACACATATAAAATAATGTAAAATAAAATAAAAGCAAACAATTTGCCATAAACAAAAACTAAAGGAAAGAAAAACATTACACAACCAGAAAATACATTAAAGGTAAAGGTTCCCCCAGCACATTTGTGCAGTAATGTCTGACTCTAGGGGCCGGTGCTCATCTCCGTTTGTTAGCCAAAGAGCCAGCGCTGTCCGAAGATGCTTCCACGGTCATGTGGCCGGCATGATGCATGCGGAACGCTGTTACCTACCCACCGAAGTGGTACCTATTTATCTACTTGCATTTGCATGCTTTCGAATTGCCAGGTTGGCAAGAACTGGGGCGAGTGCGGGAGTTCACTCTGCACGCAGGGCTAGGGATTCGAACCTCCGAACTTGCGACCTTCTAATCGAAGGTCTTACCCACTGAGCCACCACGCCCCTGAAAATACATTAAAAAGCAAAAAAAAAAATCCCTCTGTAATTACAACTATAATTGTAAATTGTGGTACTTATTAGTCTCATTTGATGGTTGTTCAGAGGTTCCTAGTTTTCTAACCAACTTGCTGATTAAACACCCTGAGGATTATTTCCTCTGAAACTATGACCCTGATTGTACACACAGAGATGTAGTCTCTTTAAAAGTTTCTAATTATCTACCATGGTTCTCCCAAATATCTGGGTTCAGGTGCAAGTGAAAAAGAAATGCACAACATTGTCAAATGTTCCCCTTTCATTTCCCCTGTTCGCATCCCTTTTAATAGTGCTTTTTTTTAATCCGTTCAATCGTATCTGATTCTCAGAGACTGCCTGGACAAGTCCCTGCAGTTTTCCTGGCAAGGTTTTTCAGAAGTGGTTTGCCATTGCCTCCTCCCTAGGGTTGAAAGAAAGTGACTGGCCCAAGGTCACCCAGATGGCTTTGTGCCTAAGACGGGACTAGGGCTCACGGTCTCCTGGTTTCTAGCCTGATGCTTTAACCACTACACCAAACTAGCTCTCTAATGGTGAAATAATCCCTTGGTTATTAGACAGAAAATCTGACCTGTGTCAAAATTCAGCATTCTGGCCGCTTCACCTTCAACAGTGACAACAACATTGTCCTCATCAATGAGAGCGGTTGTCACCCGTCGATGGGACATCATAATTTCAAAGAGTCGGCGACTGCTTTGGATACAATGAAGGGTCAGTTCACCAATTCTTGGCTCAATATCCATCTTATAAGCATTGAAAGACTGCTGGAAGATACTTTTCATTATCTGTTAGCAAGAGAAACCAGGTCCAAAAGCATGAGTGTCCTGACTGCAACCAGATTTGCTGAAATTATTTCCTTTGACAGCAGATGGCAATGCATTTATGTTGGGCGTGCCAAAAGGATTGACCATTGATTCATGTTGACTTCTTCACAGAAGGCATCGTTTTGCTCACTGCCACAAGACACGTTGAAGACATCAGGATTAGATAGTTGAGAAAAGAGATTAGACAAATGCAGCAGTCATACTAAACCATGGTATATTGAATAAACCAAAATGGACTGATACAACATGCTATTTATAACCTATTTTGTATGTGTCTGTGTGCCTTCAAGTCAATGTTGACTCCTGGTGACTACCTGGATAGGTCCCTGAAGTTTTCTTGGCAAGATTTTGGAAGTGGTTTGCCCTTGCCTGCTTCCTAGGCCTGAGAGAGAGTGACTGGCCCAAGGTGTCAGCCGTTCAAGGTAGTCCAGACAAGAAGCACAAACCATGTGTACTAACACTACACTAACACTAACTAACTAACTAGTGTAGTGTACTACACTACACTAACTAACTAAGGTTACACTAACAGAATCTTGCAAGTCTGAAAGCACTTCTTCCCTCCTGTCTCCCAAGGTCATTCCCACAGACCATTACACAAGATCACCCAACTGGCTTCCATTCCTAAGGCAGGACTAGAACTCATGTTTCCTGCTCCTGGTCCAGCACTTTAACCACTATATCAAACTGACTCTCAAAAGAAATATACCTTTCAGTCAATCTTGATTCCTGACAACTACATGGACAGGTCCCTGCAGTTTTCTTGGCAAGATTTCAGAAGTGGTTTGCCATTGTCTTCTTCCAGGGTCTGAGAGGGAATGACTGGCCCAAAGTCACCCATCTGGCTTTGTGCCTAAGGTAGGATTGAAACTCACAGTTTCCTGGTTTCTAGCCTAGTATCTTAACAAGTACACCACTTTCTAATTTATTTACTGCATTTATACCCTACCTTTCCTCTAGGGGGCGCAAAGCAGCAAAGACGTGGGACATTTACTTGTTGTAACCTGCCCAGAGTCCCTTGTATGGGAGATGGGCGGGGGATAAATTGAATAAATAAATAAATAAATAAATAAATAAAATCTCTCATTTTATCTTCACAAGTGTGACTAAACCTATTGCCCATAACATTCTCTCATTCCCTTCTAAAAGCTATCTAAGTTCACTGGTGATCTGTGTGTGTCAAATCAGGCATGTTTCACTCTTTTCTCACATACAGTACATACATTAGCATTCACTCACTGAACTAATAGCCAGTTTAGTGTAGTGTTAAATTGTCAGATCTGGATTCCATTCCAGGTCCCACTAAATTGTTAAGGTTGTTGAGTGACTTTTAGCCAATCATCATTTTTTTCAGTCCAACTAACTTTGCAGGGTTGTTGTGCCAGGGATAAAATTAGTGGGGATCTTCGTGTACTTTGTTTTGAGTTTAAAAAAGCAGGTGAAATATAAATGCCATGATTAAATAAATATGCAAATGAAATTGAGGTTTTGGGTTTGGTCTCATCTGTTCTACAAAGACAGCTGCTATGGTTTGTAAACAGCTTCAACACTTACCTGTCAATTATGATTTATTCAACAATCCAAGGTTAAAGAAACCATGGCTTCTGTAATATGTGACCCCAACCCAATGAAACTGTGGAGCATAAGCCATTCAGTTGCTCTGTCCTTTTTCATTCCAAGTTGAAATGAACAGACAGAACCAGAAAAAGCATTTTGTAGCTCAAAAGTCTGATACAAGTGATTGGTGATAGAAATAGTAATTGAAGCCCTTAAACTCTTAAAATACAATGTTTGTTCTCATAAGTTAATGTAGCAGAACAAAATTCACAACGTAAGTACTTCAAAGGCTATCCTTGTTACTTATTTTCTAGCAGTCAATGGATTAAAAGTGCTATAAATATGCAGGCCATCACAATACTGTTGTGATCTGAGCTGCCCTTTCACTCTGTATGCCATTCTCTGTAAAGCAAAAGCCACATTTCTGAATGATTGATACATGAGGATGTTAAATTAACAACCCTTATATTCCAAAATTCATCACAAGTCTTGGGGTATAACATTAGCAGGTTAGGCCAGGTCAAGCTCTGGGTATTTCTACATCAGAACAGATCTTGTTGAATTGTTTAATATCTACATTAACTCTGTGTTGTCAAGAGTTCAAAAGTCTGGCTGTGGAAACCAGCTTGAATCCCTTGGTTATGAAAGGGAGAATGTAATGGTTCTCAGCCTTTCCAATCTTAAGTCCCACCAGTCATTCTGTCAAAGAAATTGGGTCTCATCAAGAAAGAAATAGATAGACAAACATGAACAAACACAAACACACATAACAGCAATCTCTTTTCATATTACTTATTTACAGTAAATGTTAATTTACATTGTAATAAAGGATGTTGACAAAACTGCTATAACCAGGGCTAAAGTTATAGTTATATCTCAGCTGTCTTCCTCTAAGCCCAAATCAATGACTACATCTGAAGTAATGAGAGAAAAAGAGAGAAAAAGAAAACACAAATGCTAATAAGTGCAAAATGTTATTTTATTTTAGCTCCTAAGCCTCCACAGAGCCTGCTCCAACCCTGCCTAGACCCTCAACCAGGGCCAGTATTAGTATTTAGGCTGGAGTTTACTGGGAGATTCCAGAACTGTAGGCCAAACCTAGAATATGAAATGGAATTCTCAGAGGATGCAGTAGCAACTCACTTCCACATTATTACTAAGGAAAGTACAAGGACTTGTGGGGATTGATGAACTCTTTAAGTTTAAACATGGTTAAATCAAGGAAAACCTTACCATTCTTTTCCTTCCCCTCTCAAAACAGATTAACTAACTATTCAGAACTAGAGGTTTTGATTTTCTAGGATATTTTTCTTGATAAGGTAAATCTGCAGTGCAAAGCATACAAGGGGAGGAATTGCTCTACAATTTTCCATTAATAAATTGCAATTGGAAATACAGGCCACTGAAATGAGACCTTCTCTTTCATTCATTTTCTTTGGGAACATAGCTGATATTTTTCTCTGTATAAAAATATACACATATGTTAAACAAATTGAATTAAGCAGCAGCCCAATCCCATTTACCTGAGACAAAGTCCCTACTTGACTTAATGGGACTTCTGTCTGAATAGAATGCAATGATATAATGGGATATACTCTAATGATTAACAATATGAAAAGCAATGCCTCCAACTGCCTTACTTGATGATAACCCAGAAACAGGGTGAACAGCCAAGGTCCTTTTGCAGAGCTAAACAGAACAGAAGCGCTAGCATGCATGCTGCTATTATAACACCACTAACCATCAACATTTTCTAGGTTTACACCTGAAACATGAGGAGAGAGGGAGTTAACATCTCCAGATGAAGTCATAAGGTGGGACCTAATGATGTCACATGGCTATGTCTTGATGAAAGACAAGGAACCTGTACCAGGGAGGAGCCCAGGAGACAGGACCAAAAACATTAGCAGGGAAAGAAAATAAGAATAAAATCAACCTTTCCCTTTGTTTGGGGTCAAGTAGATATGTTAGATTTATTATATTGAACTACTGAAATACATCTTACATTGGGGCACTTTGGAAGAGGGTCTAGAGCTTCAGCTAGGTCAGAATGACATGGCAATGACCAGGGCTGGTGATAACCAGCATGTGCTACTAGCCCATTTCCAGGTTCAGTTCAAAGAGCTATAACATCCTAAATAAACAGTCTCCTGGTTTCTAGCCCAGAGCCTTTAACCACAAGACCAAACTGGCTCTCCCATATCCATATCCATATCCACTTATACTACTAAAATGCAATGATAAAATCACTCATTTTCAGTGGTGTCACTATTTCCTATTTTTCAAACCAAGGAAGCAGAAAAATACTACTTTACTACTGTAAGTAAAAACATCTCTCCTATCCCTAGAAGGGCCAAAATGTCCAGCCCCATTGCTCCCAGTGATATCATTACTTCACTCCTCAATGTCAATTAAAAAGAGGTGGGCTCCCAAATGGTAAACATTGAGTTTCTGCAAACCAGTTACAGTTACCAGATACTGCTATGATTCATTTGGAGCAATGGATACAGAAATTTTCTCCAACCCGTAGTCTAATAACAGAGCCTAAGCTTTCAAGATGACTCATCCATTGTATCTACAACATGCCTCAGCTGCATGGAAAGAAATCAGTTCAAAAGACATATATTTTTGGCTCAAATATTTCTATCAGAGATGCAGAATAGAGTGCCAAGCGTTAAGACAAAATAATGGGTAGGACCAGGACAAAAACATTTTGTACTTTTTTTTTTTTGGTAAATGTGATTTAATTTCATTTAAACTGATATTTAAATCTGTGCTGGTCTATGATCATAATAAAGATTTGATTGATATTTAAATCATAGTAAATTACATAATCATATGATTATCATATTAATTTAATAACTTCCCCATTGGAGAAGTACAATATATACAATTCTTGGTACAAGATCAGTGCCCATTAAGAACAGGTAAAAGGGCAAAATTTTGCACCAAAACATGCTTAATACATTCTCTAAACACCTGCCACAGTTTCTTTTCTGGGCTTTGTGCTGATCAATAATTGTAATAAATATCTTACATATATAATTAATGTAATTAAATATCTTACATATAGAGAGACAGTGGAGGACAGGAAGGCCTGGTGTGCTATGGTCCATGAGGTCACGAAGAGTCGGACACGACTAAACGACTGAACAACAACAAATATATTGCAATACATATATTGCAATATATTACTTACTGCCTTGTTGAATTACTTAAAAGTAACCCTCCAGCTGCAACTTTGGTAGAGTGTCTGGTGGTTGCATTTGCAGGCTTGCCAGGGAGGGGAGCATGTGGGCCCCTGGACTTACTAAATATGCACCTCTGGTTTATACAAACCAACCAAAGACTCCTGACTGCTGAGTTTTGAAATGAACTTCCAAATGGACGAAATGAACCAAGAGCCTCCCTCCCCTTTTACATCTCTGATGCTGAGAGCAAAACAATAGCCCTAGATACTCACAGTAGAATTGAGTGTGTGATGCAGGAACCTTACAACTTTGGAGTCAGAAGCAGGACATGCCAAAGCCAAACAACGATTGCGGAATGTGCCATAGATTTTGAGGTGGAATGCAGTTTTTGGAAATTCTGTTTTTGTGGCTGATGTATCCATGCCATAAGCAGAGAGATCAAAGTACAAATTATGAGCACGGATCTCTGGAGTTGGTACCTATGGTTTCAAAAAGGAAGTGGAGGAGAAACAGAAGTCAGTTACATGCTTGTATATTCTTTGATTGATTACAGTCATATCCTGCCTTCTCTCCCAGAGTTCAAGACTGTCTCCCCAGCCCCATTATATTTTCATGACAATCCTGTAATGCAGAATAGGTTGAAAGAGAAGAAGAGAATGACTGGTTCAACATCTCTCCAAGAAGCTTCAGGACTGAGTGGAGGTTTCAGGTTTAACACTCTAACCACTGCACTATAATATCTCTAGGCTATAACTCTCAGGGCAAGAAAGGGACTATTCTGAACCCTGATTTTTTTTTTTAATTTCAGAAAAATTATGTGCCATTTAATTATAATTGCAGCCGATTTATGCATGATGCTGGAAATTCCAAAGCTTTTTCTTTTCTTTTTAATTTGATAGGTTGTTAATTCATTCGTGGTTCTGTCTCTTAGAAAGTTTATCCCTCTGCAGTGATAGTTTTATAATGGAGGCAAGGAATAATGAGGATAAGTTTTACAACCAAGATACATTATCAACAGAACAACCAAGATGCAGTACATTATCAGCAGAATTACACAATCAAATGCAGATGTAGTTTTATTGACCTATGGCAGGTGAGGTGCTGCATATTTGAAAGATATAATCTCTTTGTGGTGACGCTCAGTGCCTGATAACTCCAAGGACGTCTCCATGTAGGTTATTTGGCAACAATATGAAATCGTACGCCGCCCAGAGTCGAGCGCCCAGAGTCGCCTTGTGTGAGATGGGTGGCCATATCAATGTGAACAATTAATTAATTAATTAATTAATAAATACATTGCCATTGCCTTCTCTCAGCCCTAGGAAGAAGGCAATGGCAAACCACTTCCAAAAATCTTGCCAAGAAAACTGCAGGGACTTATCCAGGCAATCTCTGAGAATCGGACATGATTTAATGGATAAAAAAAAATGTAGTAGGATTTCATATTTAATTTTCAATGCATTGAAAAGTAGGCTTATGAAACCTGCTATGACTACCTCACCTACCTATCCACTTCCAGTTTGACCTTGAAAGTTACAGAAACAAAACAAAACCCAAGCATTCATTTACCAAAATGTTTGATCATATCACACAGCTCTTTTTATGCTGCTAAGTGTATGAAACCTACAAGACAGAAGAGGCCCTTTGCTTCAATAGGGGACCTTTCTGGAGTTCATAGAAGGACCCATGGAGATGTTAACGAGCTCAAGCCTGTTCATGTCCTGTATCTATACCTGATTGATAAATCAGTATGCCAAACAGAACTGGAGTGGAATTGCCCAAGAAAAGCAAATGTATTGTATTAATCTTGGAACAAATCAATAGACGTTCCAAGTTAACAAACATATACACCCAAGACGTCATTACATTTTTTTTGGCTCAATGCACCACAGATGATTTTTTGTTCATAGATGGGAGAAGGGGGAAGAGATTTTTTGTTTTTTTTTTAAGCATGCGTCCACAAACCTGTGTAGGGAAAGTCAACCAATGCCACTGCTGGCATAATTGTAAGAACTAAAAAAAATATACCATTAAAACTTAAGGAGGTTGCAGGATGCATTTTGGGTCAGATGGTAGATGATTGCCTTTGTCCAAGTTACTGTATTCTCATTTTACAGAGAGAAGAGTGAGCATTTATTAAATGAATGAAAGACCCCACTCTAGCTAATGGTGCATTACTAGGGTCTTACTACCTGCTGCCTGAACTTTTAAAGTATTGATACTAGGTATTGAAGTTGAGAATCTTCTACATACAAAGCTTTTTTCATGCAGACTGATTTGGCCACCTGTTGTACATAAACACATGCTGTTCTAGCCTCTGACTCTATTCACATCAGCTCCGTTCAGATGCTTGGGTTCAAGTATGAACCACAGAACCTAATCAAGTTGATTTTCTGAAACAGCTTGGTTCAAAATGACTCCACAATGATAATTTGCTATTTCCCCAGAGGGTAGGAGTGGAACTATTAGGTTAAAACGGCAAGGAAGGAGGTTCAGATTCGACATTAGGAAATTTCCTAACTGTACCAGCTGTCAGCCAGTGCCACAAACTGCCATTGACGTGGTGAGCATTCCTCCGCTAAATGACTTCAAACAGGCTGGGTGGTCATTTGTCAGAAATTTTCTAATCGATACTGCATTGCACTGAAAAGTTGATGACCTCTATGGTACAATCCAGGGGCGTGGTGGCTCAGCAGGTAAGATGCCAGGCTTGTCGATCAGAAGATCGCAAGTTCGGAGGTTCGAATCCCTAGCCCCGCGTGACGGAGTGAGCTCCCGCACTCGCCCCAGCTCTTGCCAACCTAGCAATTCGAAAGCATGCAAATGCAAGTAGATTAATAGGTACCACTTTGGTGGGTAGGTAACAGCGTTCCGTGCGCGTCATGCCAGCCACATGACCGTGGAAGCATCTTTACACAACGCTGGCTCTTCGGCTAACAAACGGAGATGAGCACCGGCCCCTAGAGTCGGACACGACTGCACAAATGTGCGGGGGGAACCTTTACCTTTACCTATGGTACAATCCAACTCTTTGATTCTGATTCTATATTTCAAACTTGAACCAATTGACACCACCCCTACAGAATAGATAAACTTAAGGACCAAAGAATATCAGCTTGTTTATGATTACCTGTCGTTGATCAGGTCTCTCAATGGCTGCATTAGCGCCGTAAGCATTGCAAGATTCCACAGTGTATTCTGGGCTGATTCCAAGGACTGCACTTGATTCACCACAGGATCCATCAGCTAAGACAATTATCCTTGGCCAATCAGAGGCTAAATTCTTTTTTAGAAAATCATCTGTGAACTAAGAAAGAGATGGAGGTGGACCCACATCTCAGTTATGATCCCTGGGAATATAGTGTGGGAATATGGTTCTGTCTTGCCAAGATGTGAGCAGAAACAACAAATCAATCCAAGGGAAGAAAAAGGAAAACCTTTTCAGACCCCCTCCACCAGAAAGTGGAAAAATCAGGCTTCTCCAACAAGGCGTTTTCCAGATGTATTGGAGATTTCAATTCCCCAGAATTCCCATTAGTTAACACAGAATGACGTTTGATGTTTTGGTGCAATTTAAGTTTGGATTTACAGTGACTGGGATCATCCAGTATGTTAAGCCTTGATGTGGTTTGTTTCGTTTTGCTAGACATACGTTCATAAACCATAGGTGGATTTGTTAGCTATGGTTTATGAACTAGCATTATGCATGAACCCAATTTATGTACCTTATTCAGTACACCATGATTAAAACAAAACAGGGTTAAGTGTGATGCTGTGAAGCCAGGCAGTGACCAAGTTCACACTCTGCATTAAGCTACAGTACAATATAGTTTGCTTTGGCTTAGCATGTTGCATGAACCCAGCTTCATCACATCAACAATCCACAATTCATAGCTTATTACAGTGCATGAACCAGGGCAATATCGTTCTCTCTCTGGTCACAACCTCTGTACTCTGTTTTCAGGCACAGTTATGGCCTTTCTGGCATTGGAATTATAAATTTGAAATTAAGATGTCTCAGATGTCATCCTCAACCAGGTGCCCTCAAGCAATTTAGGTTGTAACTCATATACCTCCCAGACAATGGTAGGGAAAACTGTTATAGGGGAGCTAAGGAGCAGTATAAATATTCAGGCAATGAGGCTTGATTTACAGTAAAGAGTGCTGTGGCTGTATTGTGGTTTTCTTCTTTTTTTCTGCTGTGCTAGATTTTGCATATCGATTTCACAAGATTTGTCTTCTTGGGTGGAATCCTAATGTACAAGTTCCAGAATTATAATTTCAGCCTCTAAATAGAGAAATTTATTTTTAAATACTCTGCACATTTAAAATAGTAAAAATAAACTTTCTACATGAAGAAATGAAATCGTGACATCAAGGAAAAACACTAATGGAGAGTTCCTGCAAATCTCTCCCTAAAAATAAGTTACAAAGATGTTCAGATTATTCATAAAGTTCCATGTTAATAGACAAATAGGCCAAGGTGTGCTGATATTATGGATGTGCAAATCAGCTCTGCTTTGGGGCCCTGATTCAGAAAACGTGCATCAAATGCATCAAATCAGTGCAGTTTTTTAAAGAACTTTTGTGCATGCCAAAAAGCTCTGAAATTAGGAGTTTCATCATATTGCCCTCAAATCAAATATCTCAATCAAAGCTGTGCACAGTTTTTTAAACAGTTCATTACTGTTAACATCTGTTTTCTTTAAAAAAAAAACCACTATCAAAATCTATGGCATGAAGTTTATTTTGGACATTGGCATCCTATCTCAGCAATCTATCACAGGAAAGCTAAAACATACAGCACATGGGGCTCAGAATCCATCTCCATCTCTTTATCTCTGTCATCTATCTAGGTTTTATTATGTCTCCATGATTAATCCAGTTTCAGCAAGTATGCATCAAATCTTATTTCACACAGTTCTAACAATTCCTTCTTGCAAGCCATTGCCCCAAATCACTGATACACTGAACGTAGCTTAAGTCAGAGCCAATTTAAAATGTTTTTTCTCTCTCTCTTTCTTCCATCTTGCAGCTTTCTATACTACAAACATTGGAAAGTCTTTTTGTTACTGGTTCTTATGGTGAACTTTAATTATAAGCCAACAAAGCTTTCTTTAGTGTGTGTGTGTGTGTGTGTTTTAATCTTAGCCAAATGCCCTTTGTTTGGTTTCATTTACGGAGCCATTTATCTGTCTAAATATGTACAATTATAATTAGCTTAATTGTCCTAGTTTATAGATTGTCTCAATACCAGTCTGTTATCACCTAAAGTAATCATAAAAGTCTCCCTGGACCTATCAATTTTATGCATGATAAAGCAAGCAAGCTGTCTCTCAGAGGTGATGTACTTTTGAACTTACCTGAGTTAATTCATGAAATGGGAATTGTGAACTTTATGCTTATTTTCATCTTTAAAACTGCATGGGACTTGTTTAGGGTTGGGGAAGAGTAAACATAATGTGTAATGAAATTGAGCATGTATGCTTATTTCTGTACTTAAAAAGGACTTTGCTTAGGACAGAATTTAAACATTCTAAGATATACTAAAGCCTTGATATACTTTCCAATTAGGACATCCCAGCTTTTCTTCCAAAAACTAATGCAGCAAGCTTGACTCCTTCTCTGAAAGGTGGCTTAGACTGAGAGGCATTTACAGTGAAACTGGATTAACAGATCCCAGGAAATATCCCAGAACTCTACCCGTCTAGATTTTATTCCTTGTCCATTTGTTGTGCTTTGTATTTCTTTTTTATATTTATTGTATTTGTGGTTTGTTTAGTATTTTAATTGTGGTTTTATTGTAAACCGTCCAGAGTTCCCCCTTTGGGGGAAGATGGGCGGTGATAGAAATGAAATTAAATAAATAAATAAACAAACAAACAAACAAATAATAAATATTGTGAAACTTTTTAAAGAACCTCTAAACCCGCAAGGTCAACTGATTGGTTGGGGGAGGCATCAAGTTGAGGAAAGCTAGTCAAACGCTATATAAACGCTTGGGATGGGAAGAGTAATAGCTTTTCGTGGGGATGGCTTGTGCCATAGAATTCTTTTAATACATAACATCACAGCCTCTTGGATTGTATATATTTATATTTAATTTTAAATTGATACATTGTGTTAGATATTTTACATGTTTTAATTACTGGCTTTGTTGTAAACCGCCCAGAGTCCCCTCTGTGGGGGGAGATGGGCGGTGATATAAGTTGGATAAATAAATAAATAAATAAATAAATAAATAAATAAATACAAGGAAATATCCTCTCCCCTCCCCCCCCCCCAAATAGGAATGGGCATCGTGGCCACTGAGTTCTTGTTTTGAGGCTCCTCAACTAAGCATATATCATACGTGCTCATCCACTTTGCAGCCTCTCCTCCACCACCACCACCACCGCTCTTTAAGTGCAAGCCTTGGCCACAAAAGGTGGTCCTTCGCCCTTCTAAGAGCAGGATCTCTGCAGTGACTGGCCGTCACTCTGATCTGCCTTTTACAAATGGGGTGGAGGGAGGCCTTCATGTGCTCAGAGACATCTATCCCATGTACTCCCTGGACCGACTCCTCTTTCTCACTCACCTTGGTGCCCAGCAAGATCCGGAGACCCAGTTGCCCCTTGTGCTGCTCCAGGATGCTGAGCAGGTGCTCCTGGAAAACGCCCACCTTGGTGAAGAAGTGTTCCTGGTCCCAGCAGCCTTCCAGGTTGTCGAAGTCCACCCCCAGCCCCAGCAGGAATCGGACGCTGCGGGGGTCGAGGGCGATCTGCTGGGGCCGGCAGAGGAGGGCGGCGCGGGGGCGCACGTCCAGCAGCGTCAGCTTCAGCACCTTGCCCGAGCGGACAGCGACCAGGGCGGCCGTCAGTCCCACCGGGCCGGCGCCCACCACCAGCGCCGAGACCTTCGCTCTCCAGCGGCGCACGCCGTCCAAACTCAGCTTCACCGCCACGAACAGCGCCAGGGCCAGCGCCGTGCTCAGCCCCACCTCCGCCGCCAGGCGCTCGGACTCGGGTCGCGAAGACGCCGGCCGGCCCTCTGACTTCTCCAGGCCGTCGCCCTCCATCTCCAGCTGGCTCATGGGCTGTCCCGGCCGGCCAGGTTTTAACCCCCGGGAGCGCCTGCCGAGCCTACCTGCGCTTTCCTTCCTTGAGGAAGGAGAGGCCAATAGGAAACTTAGCTGGGCCAGCTAGGAAGTGGTTTGCAAAACCCTGCTCTGTAGAAGCTGAAAGAGCCGCCTACCAGTTAGATCTTCCGAAATGGGAATAGACAGAGAGGCACACACCCTACCCTGGACTTGGTTACTGAACTGACCCATGTTCTGGGCTGGCACCATACAATGGGTTGTAAACCAACCCTACCAGCTGAGTTCACACCCCACAGTAAGTGACAAAGAAACTAACTAAGCTTAAAGCCAACCCAGCTGAGCTGACTTTGCAAAAGCAGCCTTTAGATCTTTAACTAACCTGGTTAAGCATATTGGGCAAACACAGACATACAGACATAATTAGTCTGGATTAACTCATCAGGAACAATAATTCCAGTTGGATTCACACAACATTCTAGATTAGGTTAAAATGAGATGTTGTAGTTTGTGGTACAGCCTGTTGTGGTACAGCCTTATCTCTGCACTTGATGGCCATCATGGTTAAGACCCTGTATGAATATTCTGAGTGCAGTTTAGCTATTGTTTTTTGTTAATTTGGGTTTACTGTTTCACATGAGCCTACAACAGTCTGTATCTATTTGGGCTCCCTGATCACAGTCCAACAATCTAACTGCAACCCCACAGTGACTCCATTTTTGTTTTTTTGCAGAAACCCCCCCAATGAAGGAACTTACAAGCAAAAACTTTTGTTAGTATTCAAAGTGCCACAAGACCTCTTGTTATATAATTGCTGCCTTAATCCTATAAACACTTACTCAGTGATGAAAAATGCTTAAGTGATTAGATTAAGAAAACCAATAATATAAATATAGAGAGAGTTAAATCCAGGCTGTGGAGTCTTACAATTTCATTGACTCAATGGGATGTTATCATGACTAATTTAAGGCCATGGCTTTCAGTGAGTCTATTCTCAGTATAATCTAATTCCATCCCATAGTTTAGATTTTTAATACAAGAATTTATAAAATTGGGTACTTCGCAAGCCTAACTTTTAAAAGAGTCAGTCCATTTTTTTCCTATGTAGGAGGAAATATGTCTTCTCAAACTACAGTATGTGTTCTCTCACTCATGTATAGATAATTTTATTCCCTTTCATATTTTTATCCCATTCTTTTGGAGAGTTGATGTTTACTTCCATTATGGTACACAAAGAAAAGATTATGTTATACAATAAAATCACATAAATATGACTATATTGCCACAAATTGATAATTCTATTTTTCCATGTACAGATTTAACAGGTTAATTGAATAGCTTAAAGCAAATCATCTGCAGAACCACTTATTTCTGTATTGTCTTCCCTGTGCCTATAGAAATTCAATGAAGCATCTTTTGAACATCCCAGCACTGATACAGAATTAACTATTGATTTTTTTAAAAAAACTGCAAACTCTGAGTTTTGACTAAGGCTGCAATTTTATGCTTGGTTACTAAGAATCAGCCCCATTTAAATCATTGGGACTTACTTCTTTAGAATACAATGTCTTTAGTAGATGACATATAATTATAACTACATTTCAGTGCATTCAAGTAGCATTTACTTGATATGAAAGAGTGCCAAGTAATGCAATTACAGCCTTACACAACTTTTTTTTTAAATTTCTGTCTCTCACACACAGCACTATTTACTTAAGCATCTTGCTGCACCAATTCACAGTTACGACATGGCTTTTTATCAAGGGGATGGGATGGGGTGGGGTAGAGTAGAGTAGAGTAGAGTAGAGTAGAGTAGAGTAGAGTAGAGTAGAGTAGAATAGAATAGAATAGAATAGAATAGAATAGAATAGAATAGAATAGAATAGAATAGAATAAGGGTAATTGGAGCTTGCTCTGGGGAATCCTAAGGGGATGATTAAGGTGCAAGGTTTTGGTTTTGGTTTGATTGTTTTACAGTTTTATGGTTGTTTTATAGTTACTGGTTCTACTGTTGTTGTGAGTCGTCCAGAGTTGTTTAAGATGGGTGGCCATATACATCTTTTAAATAAATAAATAAACAAACAGCCAAAGTTTAGTGCTTTTTAAAAATACCTTTATTAAAGTGTTATGAAGTTTGTAGAAAAAGGTCCATCTGTGCTAGCAGTAAAGCATGTTGGGAGATTACATTTCAGAGAGCTGGGCATTCGTATCTACCACTATCTATCTATTGATAACTTGAAGATGCTATTCAGTATTACAAGATTCATTTGTTTTTGTCCTTGTCCTACATTAATTTTAAACATTTATTTCCATAGATGAAGATATATTTCAACCATTAAAAATCTTTCCCTAGTTCAAATATAACAAGAAGATAAAGACCCTAACCTTCGGCTTTAAAAGTAAGATACATTTCAAAGGTTATACTGTCCTTTAAAGGACAATGAACCTTTTTGAATCTCCCTTGGTGGATCTAACCAATGTGTTTAAACCAAGATACGAATTCATTTTCCAAGAGATTGTGTGGCCAAGCAAGACTCAGACAAAGAACCAGGTTGTAAAATTTGGGCTGGGGTGGAGAAGAGAGATCAAGTAACCAGAGAAAGTTAGAAAGTGAAACAGGAGCAAAACAATGTAATGAGAAGGCCACTATCTGGAAGCAGAGTGTGTCTCGTTGGTTTAAGGAGACAAAGCTGAATGTGTCTCATCTAACTAGATAAGGAATTTTAGGAGCAAGTCTGCTACAACTCATGGACCATCAAATCCATGATCAAACAGCATGTTAATGTCAGTATGACTCCAGGAACTGCAGCAAAACTACCTATGTCTGATCATTCTGGCTTCCCCAACTAGTAGCTGAGTGGCTTTCTGAGCAGCTAAGAACTCCACTCCCAGAATTTTAAGAGATGTTTTCCTGAAGGTTGGCGAGTCTTGCAAACGGTCATTTCAACATATGTTTCTCTTGAAATAGCTGTTATTGGAAAGAGGACTAAGGGATCAGGAATTCACAAACATATCGTTTAACAGTACGACAGACCTCATCTGCCCATTTCCCTTGACCCGACTGAGAAAACAAGACGCAGTTCTCACGCTTCCCTCCGTTGGGCTGTGAGCGGTCCCAGTTGAAGTAGTTCAGGACCATTCCATTGACATCAACGAACTTCCCCTCGTTGACCATGTCAGTGACCCCAAGCCAAAAATCTGCTACACCTGGCAAGCTCTTCCTGCTGTACTCTCTGAGGGCTGTTGTTTCATCTCCATCTCTGGGAATAGCGAGTGTCCCACCTTTGGCTATGCAATCTTCATTTGCTTCGTGGAAGAGCTTTGCACCTTCCGATACCAGGTAGCATTTCTTATGGATCTTTGTTCCACGAAGGCAGACTGTGCATGGAATAAAAAAAATACACAGGGAGTAAATTATCCAAATTCACTACTGTAGCTTCATTATCATGTGGTTCATTTTGTTCCAGGTTACTATACTGTGTGAACCCAGCCAGCTATGGCTTAGTCCACAAACCATAACTTGATGTAATTGGTGAACCAAGTTAAAGAATAACTACATGTTAAGATCATAATTAAGAGCTGAATCAGACCAAAAGTCCATTTAAGTCAAGCATGCTTTTGAAATAGTGCCCCTCCCGAAATGCCTTATAGGAAGCTAAACAGCAGGATCGGTACAATAACAACCTCCATCTTATTTTCCCCTAAACCGTAACTCTGATACTGGCAAAATGTGTAGCCTTTTTGGATAGAAGGCATGATTTTTGCCCATTTCCCTTTTAGGGCTGTCCAGAGTAGTAACATCACTGCTTTTTTCTTCTTAGCCCACTGTAAGCAAAGTGCTTCCTTTTAGCCCTTCCACATCTCTTTCATTTTTGCTTCATCGGACATCCTGGGTTAAAATGGTAGGATAAAAAAATATCTCCATCATCCTAATCATACTTTTTATTTTATTTTATATTTTATTTATTTTATATCCCACCTTTATTATTTTTATAAATAACTCAAGGTGGCGAACATACCTAATACTCCTTCCTCTTCCTATTTTCCCCATAACAACAACCCTGTGGGGTGAGTTGGGCTGAGAGAGAGTGACTGGCCCAAGGTCATCCAGCTGGCTTTCATGCCTAAGGCGGGACTAGAACTCTCAGTCTCCTGGTTTCTAGCCTGTTGCCTTAACCACTAGACCAGGGGTGGGAAACCTTTTTTCTACCAAGGGCCATTTGAATATTTATAACCGGGGACCGGGGGGTGGGGGTGGGCTTTCTGGGATTTCCGCAGACCGGGGGCCGGAGTTTGCGGGCGGGAGCCAATCACAAGCACTGGGGGGCAGGGTTTGTGGGCAGGAGCCAATTGCGTGGAAGGGGCGGGATTTGCAGGCGGGAGCCCCGCGGGCCTTAGGCGGGAGCCCCGCAGGCCTTATATGGCCCACGGGCCTGACGTTGCCCACCCCTGCACTAGACCAAACTGGCTTTTTATACAAGTTTTATTGTAATTATTTCCCGCCCAGAAGTTAAAAAGACTCACTAGTTGCAATCTGACCTCTAGTCCCTTGAACATTTTAGCTACTCTTCCATCACCATGATAAAAGGTGGTTATCATAGAATCATCATAGAACAAATCAACTCAGAGTTCCCACTCAAGGCCCAAATGACCAGATTCAAATTATCATAGTTTGGGCACATTACGCAAAGACTGGCTCTCTTGAGAAGTCCATAATTCTGGGAAAGGTGGAAGGAAAGAGAAGAGGACTACCAGCATCAAGGTGAATGAATGTGATTACAGCAGTGATGGGTGCACTGTTGGAAGACCTGAAGGGGTCAGATCATCCTGGGGACAGATCATCCTGGGGAAAGTCCATCTATGTATTTGTTAAGAGCTGGCACCAATTTGATGGCATTTAATCAATCAATCAGTCAATCAATCATAGAATCATAGAATTTAAAGTTGGAAGGGACCAGAACAATAATCTAGTCCAACTCTTTGCAAACGTCAGGAAAACCAGTGAAACCATTCATGAGAAGTGGCTATCTAGTCTCTTTTTAAAAACCTCCAGAGATGGAGAACCCACAACTCCATAGGTAGACTGCTCCACTGTTGGACAAAACTTATCATCAGGAAGTTTTTCCTGGTTATTTCACTAGTTACTGGCTCAATTCATAAAAGGAATTTAAGCAGGTTAGTTAAAAGACTTAGTAGCTTCATTCATAACATACTAACCTTGGGAGTGTCAACCTCAGGATTTTTGTGGCTTGGGGTGCTAGGTAAACCCAAACTGTTGGGTTACTTTATGGTTCAATGGACGGCATGAACCCAGAAAATAAATTAGTTCAATATCCAAGTTAAGTGTATTACGTGAACAGAGTCTCTATTATCCCCTGTGTGCTATTTGCCCTTGGCAAGATTGAGGATGGGTGAGCTCATGAGGAAGGAAGGGGGATGCATGGCTAGACCTTCTTCACGAAGGCAGAATTAATGACTACAGTAGGATGCTATGTATTCCCCCAATTTATCTTTCTCTTTTTTTCCAGGCAGGTGAGCACATTTCCAAATAAAGCCTGGCTTTGTTTGCATTTTTAAAAAGAGTGCAGATAGACATTATGGACCCAGAGATATTCTTAGAAATAAGTATGATACTGGAGGGATCAGAGGTCCTGTTGAGCAGGGGTCCCCAACCTTTTTGGCGCCAGGGACCGGTTTCAAAAGATGATTTTTCCATGGAACGGGGGGGGGGGGGTTCTGGGATTTCCGTGGACCGGGGGGGCGGGGTTTGCATGCGGGAGCCAATCGCGTTCACCAGGGGTGGGGTTTGAGAGCGGGAGCCAATCACAAGCACCAGGGGGCAGGGTTTGTGGGTGGGAGCCAATCACAAGCACCAGGGGGTGGGGTTTGCGGGTGGGAGCCAATCACGTGGAAGGGGGCAGGGTTTGAGGGTGGGAGTCCCGTGGCCCAGTTCCTAACAGGCCACAGCCCACTAGTGGGCCGTGGCCCACAGGTTGGGGACCCCTGCTGTTGAGCAACAAATTGGCATCCTGGGGCAGATCGGGTGCCCACTGGCACCATCTTGCCTACTCTGCCTGTAAAACATCTATTCTACTTACTGAGCGCCAGTCCTTCCAACTTCTGTAAATCTTATTTCTTATTCTACAGATCTATGTTATTCTTTTGTTAGAAGATTTGGTTTTGAAGGTGGTGGGGAAGGGGTGGAGAAGTTGGAAGGTGAAAGCAACTTGGGACTGTTATTTGTACTATTTCTGTTTGAAGAAAAGAAAAGAAAACAGCCCCTCCTGGTACACCTCACTCGCTTCACAGTATACCGCAAAAGAAAAGAGGCGTCTATATTGACGACAGAGTGGGAAGAATTAGCAGGAAATAGGAGTCTCCTTGGCTTTGCATGGAGGGCAGGGATCTGTAGCCTCCTTTATGATTTAGTTTTGCAAACTGCCAAAGTAAAGCCAGCCATGCCTGAGGTCAACTCAGTGCTTAGCAAATAAGTCCCAGAGATTCTTAAGGGGTATTTTAAATCACCTTTGAGCACCCAGCAGTATGAATAGCTTTTAGCGCAACGGGAAATGAAATCATATTTGCCATATTCTCCTCCCCTTCCTCATATTAAAACTCTAATTAAGGCCACTTAACGACTGAAAAATAGACAAAGGAGAGGGATGCTAAAAATGATGACATGAAGCAAGCAGACTAAAAACATTTTAAACTCTCCTATTGAAGGCTATGGGTTTGAAAGGTTTGCAAAGGCATAATGGGTGTGTGTGTTCTGGCTTCCACCATAGGAAGCAGCAATTCTTGTCTCTCCCGTTGAGCTGTTTTTTTTTAGCCCAGAAGAGAGTAGAAGAATAAGACTTGCTACGTTGACCTCACACAGATCTTCCTAAGCTTGCAGCTGGGGAGAAGCAGAATTCATCATTAAATTGCAGCCACCGAAGTTGGAGGAAGGGGTTGCATATGCTCTTTGCTTTATCTCCCCTGTCAATAGCACTGTTGGGGATTTGGATTCAGCAAAAGCCCTTATTAGAACATGCACTCCTGACCATATGCAAAGTTCAAGAAGAATACTGAATAATGAAGGAGTAGCCGGTGGGATGCAGAGTGTGGCCTTCACCCAGTTATCAGTGAATGCTCAAAAACATTCATGGCATTTGAAGTAGATTCAGTAAGGAATACATAGGATAGGATAGCGTCACTTCCTCCTAAGCTACATCGGGAACAGAGAGAAGCTGCCCTAGTGGTCAAACCAACTCATATGGGCAAACTCATATGGAAAAGTGACACTGATTTGTTGGCTGAATTACTGGGTGACCTCTGCTGCATACTTGGTTTGAACAAGCACCGCCATTCCACATGGTGGTATCTAATGGACATTTCTTTCATATCATGCAACATCTGATCAGCCCACCTTCACCTTACATCAACACTGGTGGTGGAATAGCATGCCTTAACACAGAAGTGGGGAACTAATGGCTGCCCAGTCGTTGCTGAACTGCAGCATCATACATGCCTCACCTCTAAGGATACCAGGAGCTGAAGTCCAGCAGCCGCCCAAAGAGCCAAAGTTTCTCCATCCTTACTTGATTGCATCTGAAGCCACCAGGCCAGATAAGAAGTGCATGAGACCCAGAGAGCTGCATTTACTCCTCTTCCCTAAGTAGCTACAGGTAGTCCTCGCTTAACGACTGCCCTGTTTAGTGACCATCCAAAGTTACAACGCTGCTGATAAAGTAACTTTACGACTGGTCCTCACAGTTATGACTGTCATAGCATCCCCGCGGTCACATGATCGCCTTTTGCACGCTTCACAGACAACTTCCTACAAGCAGAGTCAATGGAGAAGCCAGCAGTAAAATCGCAAGTTGAGGTAAGGTGATGTCTTGCTTAACAACTGCGGGGGACTTGCTTAATGACTTAAGGGGAAGTGAAGTTGTATGCTTGTCATGGTCATGTGATGTCTTGCTTAATGACTGTGTCGCTTAGTGATTGAGTTGCCGGTCCCAATTGTGGTCATTAAGCGAGGACTACCCGTATTGCCAGAAATCAGTTTTATCTCTCTTTGCCCAATAAAGTTGGTCCTATCTTCAATTTATCTTTAACTATCTACCACAACACAGAAGGGGTACAGCCAGAGTTGAGAGGAACTTGAACAAAATGCCTCAGCACGTTATTTCTGCTGCTACTCAGCAAGACAGGATAGTGAACAGGAAGTTAGCAAATGATGGGTGGGAGAAGAGCCATGTGTTCACGGCATCTGCTCTTGGAGGCTCTGAGGGGACCCAGTCTTTCAGCCGTTAATCCAGACCTGTTAGAGTCCCTGAAACTTTAGACAGGTAGCAGGGTGGAACTAAAGCTTTCGAAAATAAACCCTTTGAACTGAATAAGGGAAGAGGCATGGTTTTGTTTCACAGACGCTTCTAGCAGCCTTTTCTGAAATAAAAAGAAAACAACATCAAAACTTACCTGTTTGTAAGGCTTGCATTTCTTTCAAGGAATTTACCTCTCTCCAAAGCTTGTCAATTTGACTCTTAAGGTCACCATTTTTCTCTTAAATAGGTAGAAATTTACAGATTAGTATAGTTATTAACACTGAAAATATTTACAAGATTTGAATCCAGCCATATTATTTTTTTCAAGGCACAGTTATGATTCTACGTTTGATATTCTTCATTATGTGAAGGGGTACAAATCATAGCCACATAATCCTAGAAAAGGTTTTTTAAAAGTTGCAGACTGATGCTATGTTTACTTCCCTGCATCTCTTATGCACCTTTTTAGAATCAATCCAAAGAGCTGAACTTCTCTATTTCCCATTTCTTCTTTTCCTGCTTTATACATTTTAATAAGTCCCATTTCAGTCCTATACATCCTTGAAGTGATCAACTGATGTATATTTACCTAGGAATAAGCTTCAATCAACTCAATCAAACTCAACTTCTAAAAAGAAATGCATAGGATTGCATAGTGAGCTCAACCATATTGGGTTACTTGAGTAAATCTACAGAGTATTAGTTCCCAAAGTTCCACAACAGTTAGAAAACCTGATGTGGAGTCCAATAGAAACCAGGCTATTTCCTCATTTTGTAATGATGATTGAGAAGGTTCATTATTTTTTCATTGCAGGGCTGGGAGCTGTCTATTCCCTTTACCAGTATAAGGAATAACGGTTACACTTGAATAGGTGTGAGAGTTCTTTCTTACAGTAATAAAGGATTTTTTAAAATCTGTTCAATTGTGTCTGATTCTCGGAGACTGCCTGGACAAGCCCCTGCAGTTTTTTTGGCAAGGTTTTTCAGAAGTGGTTTGCCATTGCCTCCTTCCTAGGGCTGAGAGAGAGGGACTGGCCCAACGTCACCCAGTTGGCTTCATGTCTAAGGTGGGACTAGAACTCAGGGTCTCCCAGTTTCTAGCCTAATGCCTTAACCACTACACCAGACTGGCTCTCAATAAAGGAAATAGTAGTAACCATAACAATGAACAGATGCAGACTGCCCCGCCTTCACCAAACAGGCATCTCCTCCCTTCTATGCTGAAAAAGCACAAGGGACCAGACAAGAGTTTTGCTACCAAAGGTTGCCCACATATCAGTGTCTCATTTGAAAGTGAAAGACTTGCTGGAATTCTTCCGCTGTAATTTTAACTGTTCTTATAAAAATAATTAGATTTTTATTTCTAGGATTAATTTTTTCCAGGAGTTAAGGCACCAGGTTGCAAGAAGATGATTTAAACCAATCAAATGTCACAGGAACCAAGCCAAGTGAGACTGAATCTGGCCTTAGAAGGCTTAAAAGGTAAAGGTTCCCCCCACACATTTGTGCAGTCATGTCCGACTCTAGGGGCCGGTGCTCATCTCCATTTGTTAGCCAAAGAGCCAGCATTGTCCGAAGACGCTTCCACGGACATGTGGCTGGCATGACACACGCAGAACGCTGTTACCCACCAAAGTGGTACCTATTCATCTACTTGCATTTACATGCTTTCAAATTGCTAGGTTGGCGAGAGCTGGGGCTAGTGCGGGAGCTCACTCCGTCACGCGGGGCTAGGGATTCAAACCTCCGAACTTGCGATCTTCCAATCGACAAGCCTGGCGTCTTACCCGCTGAGCCACCATGCCCCTACCTTAGAAGGCTTACACATGTCAATTTCCTTTCCAAAATGGAAAGGAAAGCGGTAGTATAAACATTCATATACAGATAAGTAGAGTTATTCAAATCAAGTTCACTAATAAATTCCAAAATAAAGATCTGCAGTAAACATATTGCAGTGGAAGCAGTAGAATAGTATATTAACTATCTTCATTCTTGATGGCTCCATTACTTACCTTTTACTCTCTGCTTGGTGTGTTTCTTTGCCTTAAAGGGGGAAGCTTGGCCAGTCACCTGATCTAGCCCCACTATGGTTATGAAGAGGAAAATCAGACATCCTCCTGGTTTCATGTCTCTTTTCAGACAGTGAACAAGTATCTTCAAGAACAGCCCGTTAGCAATTCAGAGTTCACAGCCCAATAGAACTGCTTGTGGTCACCTTTATAAAAGTGCAGTGAGAAATTGGCTACGCTTCTTGTTTATGAAATGAGCAAAATGTCTCAACGGGCTTCATCATAAAGTGCCCTCTTGTTCTCAGAATACCTAACGCCTCCCTTCTGACTTGCATTTCCTGTCCGGTCTGGCCAAGTCAGGGTTGTTAACTCTAGACTAACTTGCAACTTTGGAGGAAATCCCCGCTGGTAAATATGCCCTTGGGATAGCTGCCGTTATAACAGGAGGCTGGTGATATGTATATACACATATGTACTTATGTTTTACACACAAACATATATTCAGTACATAAATAGAAACATGCATCCACCTAGAGAAATTTGTCCCTGCAAATCCCAGTATTATATTGGCTCAGAATTTAAGATGATGTTGTTGCATCCAAATTGTCCAATAACTCTAATGACTCCTAGCAACTTCATTTGTGTCATTTCTGGGCAACAATATGGAAGGGGTTCAACATAACCTTCCAAGATTCTTTTCTACCCTACAGCCCAGTATACGTACATATATATATACACAGAGAGAGAGAGAGAGAGAGAGAAAGAGAGAGAGATCTACAGAATAGCTGGGGGACATCCTGGTAAGGAAAACAGAAGTTCTTTGCTTCAAGAGGAGTCTATTTCTGTAGAAATTAGATAAACAAGTCTAGCTGGTCTATGACTGAATAAAAATTGATTTGAGGTAACAAGTCTAGGAGTTTGTTCTAAGTTCTCCTCTCTTTTATTTCCCTGTACAATTTACACATTGGATATTCAACTTTGGCCTTTACTGTTACTTCAAACTTTGTACAAATATATCCATTTTTTTTCTTTACATTTTACTTTTGATTTGTAATAATACTTTGAGATCTCCCTATTTTTAAAGATTTCTTTCTCTTTTTAATGAGAAAACTCTGTTTTCTGGGAGTTGAAGCCCTGAAATTTCCTGGTGGTCTCCTATCCAGCAATTAACCAAGTTAAATCCTGCTTAAAATAGGAATGTCCAGTTTGAAAGCCTGGGGCTGTCTGAAGCTGCCAAAGTTCCTTTCAGAAGTTGCTGTTGAAATGTTCAGCAAAGAGATAGAGAGAGTCTGTGTCTTGTGAAACCATATTTACATAAACTAAATTAAATTTAGTTTAATTTTAATTAATATTAAGCTTCCTGCCCCCTACCCCAGTCCCACTTATTTATTTATTATGGAGTGTAAACTTCAGGATGCTGTTTAAAGACCAATCACAGCCTTAGACTGAAAAAAGTTAGAAAGGTTAGAAAAAATATGTTTGAAAATACTCCTTGGAGCCAGGGTATGATCAGGATGACAGCCAACTGAAGTGGCAGTACAAACAGAAATGGGATGAACAGCTTGGCCAAGCCTTCAGTGCAAAAATAAATCTCGGTTCTGAGTACAACTTGAGAAGCGAGTAAACAAGTCTGATTCCTCTAGGTTCAGGTGCAAACTGTTCCTTTGGTGGTGGTAATAAATCACACCACCACATTTGCAACATGCTCAAAAGGTATTACTTCTGAGCATTAAAAACCAGCTGCAGACTTCTGAACAAGAACAAACACATGTTGCCAACAAAAGTCATCTATATAAATCAACAGGGACAAAAAGTACTTATGAAGTATTGACCCACTCAGGATATAAATGGCTACAGCTCTGGTGGAAAAGCAAGCTTTTTTTTAAAAAAAAAAATTGAACTTTCTACCCACCCACCCCCTTTATTGTTGTGTTATAAATCCTTGAGGGGGAGATGGGTGGTCATAGAAATTTAATAATAAATAATAAATAAATCTTGATACATAGTATTATTTCAATGCAGATTTCAAAGCACTAATCTTTATGTAATAGGTTTAAAAATTTAAAAATTCTATTAATTAGAAAGCTTAAAGTATTGAAAATAAAAAGAGAAAAGTAAAAATTTTACCAGGACAAATTACAATTTAGGATGTCAGTATTACAAACATATTATTATAAACATAGTATTACAAACATTCGGGGGCGTGGTGGCTCAGCGGGTAAGACGCCAGGCTTGTCGATCGGAAGATCGCAAGTTCGGAGGTTCGAATCCCTAGCCCTGTGTGTGGAGTGAGCTCCCGCACTAGCTCCAGCTCTTGCCAACCTAGCAATTCGAAAGCATGCAAATGCAAGTAGATGAATAGGTACCACTTCGGTGGGTAGGTGTTGGGGTTTGTATATACCCAGGAATTTACAGATAGATAAATTATACTGGAGAGGCTTGATATCTAGGTGAGAGGGGAATTATTCTGCAAGTCATCCAATTAGCATCCATTGTTGTAGGGATGATGTGGCAGTGATGACTCATACTACAGGTGCTGTGATTTAGTTGGGTGTGGCAGATGATGAGAGAGACCTATAACGTGATAGGTCAGTATTTGTATAAAGGAAGAGAAGTTCGTGTGTTCTTTCTTCTCGTTGCTGTTAAACTTCTCATTGCTGTATTCCATCTCGTTGCTGTATCATTTGTTACTGCTGTTGTATGTATTTTGGACTACGTATGTATATAAAGTAAATAGGCTATTTTATCTAATCTCTGCTTGAGTGTCTATTTACTGCATAGAATGTGGATCACTGGAGTCTTGGAAATAGGCAGCAGGCCGCCCCACGGTGCGCACTCTGACAGTAGGTAACAACGTTCCGCGCACGTCATGCGGCCACATGACCGCGGAAGTGTCACAAACGGAGATGAGCACCGGCCCCTAGAGTCGGACACAACTGCACAAATGTGCGGGGGGAACCTTTACCTTTACCTATTACAAACATAAGATTATTTGACTTTTTAAGTTAACGATAACATAAAAAAAAAGATCCGCTGCAATTCACATCAAAGTAGTACACTGTAGTTATATTTATTTATTCATCATATTTATATGGCCGTCCATCTCACAAAATAATAATAATAATAATAATAATAATAATAATAATAATAAATATCATCATAGTTTTGGTCTTGAACTAATTGCTTAATATTAAGATCTCCACTGTACTGTACATATAATATTAAGATCTCCACTGTACTGTTTATATGTGTGTGTGTGTGTGTGTGTATAGATAGATATAGATATAGATATCTAGATAGATATATTGATATAAGGAAATAAGACAGACAAGGCAAATTTAACAAAAATTAAGTAAAAAGTAGAAAAAAAGAAATAATAATAATAATAATAATAATAATAATAATAATAATAATAATGATGATGATGATGATGATGATTTCTGACTCCCCCCTTTTGGTACATTTGCTCATTTGTGATATTTGTAAGCATTCTGCCCCCCTTAAAAGCCAGCAAGCTTTCTCTATGCCAAGTAGGGTCTATGAGCTTTGAACAGGAAGTCCCCCACTTGAAGGACTGACTGTACCACTTTTTGCTTGTATGATTAAATTGCCTTCTCAAATGATACAGAGGTTGGAATGAGTTGTTTGGATACAAGAAGCCCATTTTTACATCTCTCTTCAGGCCCAAAGCTCCTTGCATTTGCTTACCCAAATCCCAAGGATCATAAGAAGCTTGGTAGCACCTTTTCATATTAACAAATTTTATTAAACAGCATAAACTTTCATGAACAATGTAAGTCTGAAAAGATGCTACCAAATTCCTTTTCATGTTTGGCTACCGTAGTTCAGGGGTCCCCAACCCCCGGTTGTTAGGAACTGGGCCGCCATGCCGGTCTCCGAACCCCGCCCCCAGTCTGCACGATTGGCTCCCGCCTGCAAACCCCGCCCCCCGGTCCATGCGATTGGCTCCTGCCTGCAAACCCCACCCCCCTGGTCTGTGGAAAAATTGTCTTCCATGAAACTGGTCCCTCCTGCCAAAAAGGTTGGGTACCCGTGGTTTAGCACACCTCTCTTCCTGCATTAGCCAGATCCATCTCTTTTGCCCATATATGGTATCTACAGCTCCTTAGAGCAGTGTTTCTCAACCTTGGCAACTTTAAGATGTGTGGACTTCAACTCCCAGAATTCCCCAGCTAGCTATTTTGGGAGTTGAAGTCCACACATCTTAAAGTTGCCAAGATTGAGAAACACTGCCTTAGAGGCATTGCATAATGAGATAGAAAGATAATTAGCACTGCATGCTCCCCACAATTATTCTATTTGCATTGTGTTAGTCCTCATTCAGCAGTAGTTGCCCAGTTCATCCTCAAGGCGGCAGCATTGAAAAAAAGAAGACAGGTTGTGTTTTTAGTCAAGGTCTGTTAAGGATTTAGGTACATGTTTCAAATGAGCGTGGTGGCAGGCTTGTCAATCGGAAGATCGCAAGTTCGGAGGTTCAAATCCCTAGCCCCGTGTGCGGAGTGAGCTCCCGCACTCGCCCCAGCTCTTGCCAACCTAGCAATTCGAAAGCATGCAAATGCAAGTAGATGAATAGGTACCACTTCGGTGGGTAGGTAACAGCGTTCCGCGTGTGTCATGCGGCCACATGACCGTGGAAGCGTCTTCAGACAACGCTGGCTCTTTGGCTAACAAACGGAGATGAGCACCGGCCCCTAGAGTCACGACTGCACAAATGTGCGGGGGGTACCTTTACCTTTTACTTCAAATGTGAACCCCAAACTTTTCTTCTTTTCCAGTTCTGACTATAGGCACTGTCAATGCAAGAGACTGCCTTGATTTATAAATACAGCAATGTTTTAAATTGCTGTTGCATAATGTGCTTTTGAGTGGATAACCATGACATTTGCCCACTGCTCCTTAGGTGAATTAAAGGAGAAAGCAGTCCAAGCAGGTGGAGTGTAAGGCAACAGCTGTACATTTTTCAAGATAGGAACATTTCATTTCCTACCACACTCGCTTTTGCAAGCTGCTTTAATCACCCCATAGAAATCAGGGGTGGGGTGGCCTTCGCAGCCTGAACAAAAATGGAAAACAATGTGTTTGCGCTGGGTGTTAATGTTGCAATTTCATGTGGTTCGTATCAAATGCTTTAAAACATCTGGACAAGTTCCAGCCAAAGTTAAACACTTTACAGTCATGTTATCAAAGGGTAATAACAAGGCATCTGTAATAAGCAAAAGATTATCTATGGATAAAGGCCAGTTTGGTGTAGTAGTTAAGGCATCAGGCTAGAAACTGAGAGATTGAGTTCTAGTCCAGCCTTAGGCACAAAGCCAGCTGGGTGACCTTGGGCCAGTCACTGTCTCTCAGCCCTAGGAAGCAGGCAATGGCAAACCACTTCTGAAACGCCTTGCCAAGAAAACTGCAGGGACTTGTCCAGGAGGTCTCTGAGAATCGGACACGATTGAACGGATTAAAAAAAAAATCTATGGATAAGTCTAGCTACCTTGGCTGGTCAGTACTTAGATAGGAGACTACCAGGAAATCCATCCAAGTCTAAATAATCAGAGCTTGGAGAGTGTTGTTTCCTTGGCTATTTGTTTCCAGCTGGGTTTGTTGCCACAGCGTTCTGACACTAGGAATAAAAAGGCAGGATAGAAACCAAAGAATGAGAACAAATCTTTTTTTTTTTTAATACTGTAGCTTTAGAAGTAGATCATTTTGCTGAGTTTTGCATTTAAATGTAGGAAATGTAATATACACTGCTCAAAAAAATAAAGGGAACACTGAAACAACACAATGTAAGTCCAAGTCAATCACACTTCTGTGAAATCAAACTGTCCACTTAGGTAGCAACACTGATTGACAATCAATTTCACATGCTGTTGTGCACATGGAATAGACAACAGGCGGAAAGCATAGGCAGTTAGCAAGACATCCCCAATAAAGGAGTGGATCTGCAGGTGGTGACCACAGACCACTTCTCAGTTCCTATGCTTTCTGGCTGATGGTTTGGTCACTTTTGAATGCTGGCGGTGCTTCCACTCTAGTGGTAGCATGAGACAGAGTCTACAACCCACACAAGTGGCTCAGGTAGTGCAGCTCATCCAGGATGGCACATCAATGCGAGCTGTGGCAAGAAGGTTTGCTGTGTCTGTCAGCGTAGTGTCCAGAGCATGGAGGTGCTACCAGGAGACAGGTCAGTACATCAGGAGACGTGGAGGAGGCCGTAGGAGGGCAACAACCCAGCAGCAGGACCGCTACCTCCGCCTTTGTGCAAGGAGGGACAGGAGGAGCACTGCCAGAGCCCTGCAAAATGACCTCCAGTGGGCCACAAATGTCCGTGTGGCTGCTCAAACGGTCAGAAACAGACTCCATGAGGGTGCTATGAGGGCCCGACGTCCACAGGTGGGGGTTGTGCTTACAGCCCAACACCGTGCAGGACGTTTGGCATTTGCCAGAGAACACAAGATTGGCAACTTCGCCACTGGCGCCCTGTGCTCTTCACAGATGAAAGCAGGTTCACACTGAACACGTGACAGACGTGACAGGGTCTGGAGACGCCGTGGAGAACGTTCTGCTGCCTGCAACATCCTCCAGCATGACCGGTTTGGCAGTGGGTCAGTAATGGTGTGGGGTGGCATGTCTTTAGGGGGCCATACAGCCCTCCATGTGCTCGCCAGAGGTAGCCTGACTGCCATTAGGTACCGAGATGAGATCCTCAGACCCCTTGTGAGACCATATGCTGGTGCGGTTGGCCCTGGGTTCCTCCTAATGCAAGACAATGCTAGACCTCATGTGGCTGGAGTGTGCCAGCAGTTCCTGCAAGACGAAGGCATTGATGCTATGGACTGGCCCGCCCGTTCCCCAGACCTGAATCCAATTGAGCACATCTGGGACATCATGTCTCGCTCCATCCACCAACGCCACGTTGCACCACAGACTGTCCAGGAGTTGGGGGATGCTTTAGTCCAGGTGTGGGAGGAGATCCCTCAGGAGACCATCCGCCACCTCATCAGGAGCATGCCCAGGCATTGTAGGGAGGTCATACAGGCACGTGGAGGCCACAGACACTACTGAGCCTCATTTTGACTTGTTTTAAGGACATTACATCAACGTTGGATCAGCCTGTAGTGTTCTTTTCCACTTTAATTTTTGAGTGTAACTCCACATCCAGACCTCCAGGGGTTGCTTACATTTGATTTCCATTGCTTTTTGTGTGGTTTTGTTGTCAGCACATTCAACTATGTAATGAACAAAGTAATTAATACGAATATTTCATTCATTCAGATCTAGGATGTCTTATTTCAGTGTTCCCTTTATTTTTTTGAGCAGCTTATTTCCTGATGCTCCTCCAGCTTTGGCAACATTTGCAAGTGAGATGGGACTGAGCCCTTGGCCCAACGCACAGCAAATGGGATGGAGTGGTTTGCATGAGCTACGAGGCAAATATAGAGCTGGATGTCCAGTGTGTTGTGCAAATAAAGTAAATGAAAAGTGGAATCAGAGATAAAGATTAACCCACCGATTCATTACTCACCCTAGGGAGAAACATGGAAAGTTTGGAAAGCTCTGGGGTAGGAGTAGACCTGATGGTTCTGCTGATAATTTGCATCGTGCTGTTCAGCTGCATGTCTACCTTCTTTGCGTGTGCACTGTTGAGCCACACCGGAGCGCAACAGACCATGGCTGTATCCACACAACACTCTTAACCAGGTCAGATAAAGATCTAGCAGCTGCATTCATAGACCAGAGCTAAGTTTGATTAGCTTTCCCCTTGGCAGATGTGTATGCAGTTAACCTTGGCCAGTTGGTTCATTTACAGCTGAATATATTCTGTGAACCTGATAATGGGCTAATTCAGTGTCCATGGTAAGCAATTGGATTACCACATTTTGTGGCTCCGAGGGGATGAAGAAACTTTGCCCTTTCAGATATTTCCTGCCCGTTTTAAGCAATCACCCAACTATTTAGTTTCCATGGTAATGTATTGCTGGCTATTATGCTTGGCCAAAGCTATTAAGGTAATCTTCCCTAAGAAAGAGAAGGGGGGGTGTTATGTCACCCATCAAGAGTTCCTACTTGCATAGCAGAACAAGTCGGTTCATAGGCCACCTGGTTGCAATTTCCCCAGGCCATGGCACAGGGATTCTTTTCAAAACTGCATCTATGCATGCATGAATGTGCCTCTGCCAAACTCACTAGAAGCAATCTTCCTTACTGTCTTTTGGAAGAGATTCATTTCTTTCTTTTTAATATGTCTGCAAAATGCATATGCCACCCACTCCTTTTTAACAACTGTGGGTGGCCTACAAAATTATAATAATAACCATCAATGATAAAAATGTAATTAAAACAGGATATCTACATTATTTCAAACCTACCAAACATTTAAGGGTTTCAAAGCCCGAGCACATGAGCTTGTTTTTAGCCCCTTTCAAGATAAGGCCTTGCTATCCCAGTTTACCTTTACCTTATCCCAGTTTGGGGAGTCTTTGGTGCTCTCTGAGCCTTGTTGTTTTCATGCAGACGTTTCATTGCCAGGCTAGGCAATGAAACGTCTGCATGAAAACAACAAGGCTCAGAGAGCACCAAAGACTCCCCAGTTCAACCCTGAGCTACAAATATTCTCTTCGATTGGTTATCCCAGTTTATCAGAAGCCTATTCCAGCTTGTGCAACCATCCCATATGGAGGGTTCAGAAAGAAATCATTGCTCAGGCAGAATGTCTTGCATTCAAATGTCTTCTTATGGCATGCTCCTCCTTGTCCAGGAGACACCAAGGACAAGGCTTGGGTGGGTGGAGACAGGTGAAGATCTGAGCTTAGGAACTTCACTGATACTGCTGCTAGCAGCTCAGAGGATGCCCATCTGGGGGAGCAAAAGGCAGATCCATCAGGTTCCTGCCCAGAATAGTAAAGGTGCCCACAATATTTTGTGTGAGGGACTCTATGGGAATCTTGAGTGCTGCATTTGGGTGTAATCAAAGCAGAAAATAGAGAGCCAGTTTGGTGTAGTGGTTAAGGCATCAGGCTAGAATGTGGGAGACCATGAGTTCTGGTCCCGCATTAGGCACGAAGCCAGC
The DNA here is from genome assembly GCA_023362775.1 of Charina bottae. NCBI lineage: Eukaryota > Metazoa > Chordata > Lepidosauria > Squamata > Charinaidae > Charina > Charina bottae. Next base: position 9,394,644 of record JALMGJ010000015.1, read on the forward strand.
TGGGTGACCTTCTTTGGGCTAGTCTCGCGCTCTCTGCCCTAGGAAGGAGGAAATGGCAAATCACTTCTGAAATTTTGCCAAGAAAACTGCAGGGATTTGTCCAGGCAGTCTCCGAGAATCAGACACTATTGAATGAATTAAAAAAAAAGCAGAAATAGGTACAGCTTCAAATTTTAAACTCTACCCATTTTAGTCCATAAATTGACACCACACACACACACACACACACGCATGCACGCACGCACGCACGCACGCACCCCTTGCATATCTTCCATCTTAAAATAAAAAGTTTCTTGAGTCAGGCTTGAGTACTAGGGACTTCAAGACCATGTAGTTTTCTTGGCAGTAGTATGGAAGTGGTTTGCTATTTCTTTTTTCTGAAATGTTTCTTCTTTTCCCCTATCTTACAGACCTGGGATTCTCTGTTGGTCACCATTGCAGCATTCATCAACTCCAACCCTTTTCATGATCAGCCAGAGCTGGCTAAGTATAATATTAAATCAACTATCTTTAATTTTCACTAAAACTGGGGTCTGCAGGCCGTCATGCAGAAAAATATGGTTTAACCCTGTATGAATCTGGCCAAGCAGGATAGTCTTTTCATCCTAATACCTCCAGAAAAACAAACACGGGGGGGGGGGGTTGGTTGGCTTGCACCAGAATAAAAAGTAAAGAGCCTTAGTTTTGGATTTTACAAGTCTGTTTCTGATTTCATTTGAGAAATACTGGGGGGGGGGGGGGGACACAGTCAGTCCTACATTGCGCACATAGAAACTGCCAAGGTTAATAAACAGATTTTTCAAGTTTTGTAGCACTGCCAATATGTGGAAAAGCATGTTGACCCAGCCTGAGGGACAGTGGGGCAAAAGAATTGAGTATGTGCATTATGTCACGATCACTTCATACTGTATCTCTGGTGAAAAAAGAGGCATTGTTGCTCTCCAGCCTGGAAAATACCAGGTCAGGGTGATAGCGTCACTCCCAAAGTCTTTACTAGCAGTTCTCTTGTCAGAAAATATTTGCTCAAGGATGCTGTGATGAGTATTTAAAAATGATCACAGAACAATGAGGCTGATTTGATGAATGGAGCTGTAAACTATTTTCATTGGATGACTGTCCTGTTTGGATCATTGAAAAAGGAACAGAGAGAAAGCAAGGCAGAGAATTACAGAGATAAGCTTTTTCATTCTTAATGTACTTACGGTAGTCTGATTCACACAAAATGTTAAGCTGAAATGTTTTAATGGACAAACTCAGTTACTGAAAATTATGCACTTATTTATGATGCAGCCATTTTTGCACTGTACTGTAGTCTGGTTAACATAAAGGGAATATCACAAAGACAGATTTCATTGCAAAACAGCAGTTCATTAAGGAATTCTCAGTCCTGTGGCTTGAGCAGGAAGTTTTTGTAATGCCCTACAAAACGTTAGTCAGATTTGTTAACGTCATATGCAATAACTATGAATTATGACTTTTGATGAATGGCCACTGTGATAAGGAAATTACTACTGTCTATACCTTCTGTAGGGGGTATGGTGGCTCAGCAGGTAAGACGCCAGGCTTGTCGATCGGAAGATCGCAAGTTCGGAGGTTCAAATCCCTAGCCCCGCATGACAGAGTGAGCTCCCACACTCGCCCCAGCTCTTGCCAACCTAGCAATTCGAAAGCATGCAAATGCAAGTAGATGAATAGGTACCACTTCGGTGGGATGGTAACAGTGTTCCACGTGCGTCATGCGGCCACATGACCGTGGAAGCGTCTTCAGACAGCGCTGGCTCTTCGGCTAACAAATGGAGATGAGCACTGCCCCCTAGAGTCAGACATGACTGCACAAATGTGCGGGGGGAACCTTTACCTTACCTTTTATACCTTCTGTGGAATTACCAGATCTGGGCTGCAAAGATCTGGATGACCACCAGTTGGACAAAAGTGAAGTCTTTCTATGTCTTTGCTGCCATCTAGAAGTTATTTGGAGTTTTGCAGCTCAGATCTATTAGCATTTAATTTCCTTTTATCTGCTTTGCAGTTCCATCTCCTGTCACTCACTCAGCCAGCCACCTATCAGAATAACACTGTACTATTCTGTAAATGTAGTTTGTAGTTCATGAACATTTCTTTCGTAACAGATTTATTAATTCTTGATTGTATTGCTACAACGCTTAACTTGAACTGATCCATTTTCTGGGTTCATCCAATACACTGAATCATAAAGTCACAAAACAGGAGACTTTAGTCTGCACCAGAAAAAAGAAAAGAAACTAAGCAAGGTTAAAACTAACCAAGCTTACTATGTTGTACAAATGCAGCCACTAGGGCAGCCTTTCTCAACCTTTTGACCCTGGAGGAACCCTTCAAACCCTTTTTCAGGGCTTGGGGAACCCCTGCACATTCAGGCTCAAATATAGGCCAGAAGTTTCAAAATTATTATGTTCATTTCATGGGTAGGCCTGTATATATGCATTAACAGTGTTCTTAAACTAAAAATAAAGAATGAAAGTTACCTCTTGAATGTGAAGTTGCCCGAATTTGAAATAATTTTTTAAATAAATCATGATCTCCCAGGGAAGAGTTCCTAGTGACCTCTCACGGAACCCTAGGGTGCCACGAAACGCTGGTGGAGAAACCCTGGGTTTAGGGACTTCAACTAATTAAGGTACCTTAAAACTCTTGTTTTTGCTACCAAGATCTATGACTGTTACCCTTCTAGAAACAATTTGGAGACAAATTCCTTTGTCACTTTTGTAAATTAGGCCAGCATATCACAGCCAGAAACAAAAGGTGTATGCTCCCATACAAAATAGATGGTGAGAGATGCAAGAAGCTCTGTCATTCTGTTCCTGAATGCAGTGAACATCTTTCTGGGATCCTAGGAAAATCAAGATGTGCTTTATATGGGGAAAAGATGAAAGGACCTTCATTATCCTAAAGCCCTTTTGGAATTGATTAGCATCTTCTTTGAAGGGAGGGTAGAAGAGGTGTCTGCTTTGTTCCATTGATCAGTGTCTTTGTTTCCTGGCAAATGGCCTGATTAGTTTTCTGTTCCACTCCAGAACTGACATTAGACTGTTGAATGAGTCCTCCAAGGCAATCTCACTGTGAGCAACCTAAACGTCTCTGTGGCAGCAATAAACAAGAGCAGCCGCTGTTCCTTCAGCAAGATGGCCTAGCCAGGTAGTGGCATGTAGCCAATTTTAACTGATTTTGAAAAGCTAGCAGGGTTAGACTTGCTAGTTCTGCTTGGATGGGAGGTCAACTGGAAATCAGAATGCTGCAGGGCAGACTGGGAAGTTGAAAAAAAAAACCTTCCTGAAAGATGGCTTCTGTGAAGGAGGTCCTAAATCCAGTCTTCAGCATCTCTAGGAGGGGCAGAAAATTTTCCTGCCTAAAGCCTTGGAGAGATACTGCTAGTCAATGTTGGCTAGGGCTTCCAGATCTGGGCTGCAAAAATCCCAATGACCTCCAAATGGTCAAGATTTCTGCATCTCTCCTGTCTATTGGCTGACATGATTTTTGTAGCCCAGATCTGGTAGCCCAAGGATTGACAATGTTAGGTTGGGTCAACCAGTGGCCTAAGTCTAGGGCTGCACCCACTGAGTTAAGTTATAAATGCAACGTGTTGAATTTTGACTTATGCAATGTGTCACTCCAGCCACTGTGGTTTATTAAGTCACAGGAAGCTGCTTAGCTTTATCAAGCTGGCAACCTCAATGGTCTCAACACATATTTGAAACCTTGAACTTGCTTCATAAAGTAGATGCAACTCAGTCAACTGAATGACTCAACAACAACTTCAGGCATTACATTATACTACTGTGCTATAACTCCTTCAACTGCCTAATTAGCTGGATTTGGCATATCTAACCCAAAACCATTTATTCCATCTGGCACGGTCTATCCAATGGGTAAGCCATAATGTGGCTTATTTGGATTTGGCTTAGCATGCTGTGTGAATACAACTACAATGGTTTAGAAACTATGGCTGATGGCTGACCATGTGCAAAGCCAAGCCACGATGTCACAAAAACCCTAGTTGATGCTTAGCATTTTGTGGAAATCCAGCCAGCTGTGGTTTCTTAATAAACCATGATTAAATACACTATGGTGTAATGCAGGGGTATGGATGAGTTCTGAGGGTTTGGATGCTGCAATTCAACATACTGATCTCCTAGACCAGGGGTGGTGAACCTTTTTTCTGCCAAGGGCCATTTGGATATTTATAACATCATCCGCGGACCGGGGGTGGGGTTTGTGGGCGGGAGCCAATCGCATGGAAGGGGGGGTTGTGGGTGGGAGCCAATCACAAGCACCAGGGGCGGGGTTTGCGGGCAGGAGCCAATCGCACGGAAGGGGGTGGGGTTTGCGGGCGGGAGCTCCTAGATTTATTGAATTTCGAGTCCCGCCTGCGGTTGCCTTAGCAGGGCCAGACCAAATGATTTTGCAGGCCATATATGGCCCACGGGTCGGACATTCCCCATCCCTGTCCTAGACAGACACAGGAGGCCAACTAGTGATTGTGGTGGTACCACAGAAGGCATGTTTCTGAATATTTTTGGCTGAATTGATAACCACATCACTAATATTCTGACACTGTGCCTTCATGTTTTCAAGGTACTGGGTCGCATAAGTAGGAAGCTGATGCCACAGGTACATCTGGTTTAATGCACAGCCTTTTACTGGAGTTTCTAGAAATTGCACCAGGGTACTTCTGCAAGCAAAGCATATGCTTGGCACCCACCCCTGCCCTCCCTGAGCACACCTCCCCTGTCCATCCACAGATGTGCTGGATTAAATGCCATGAGCCAAAATTAATGCTATGCTTCATAGTTTATTTATATTTTTATGTAAACATCATTTGCTTGGTAGGCACAATATAACAAAAGCTCTAAAGCAACAGAGAACAATTAAAACAAACATTTCAGTTTACTTAGTTCAGGCTGATGTTAAAGAGAGGCTGTCATAGTTCCATAATCCAAATTGGGAACTCATTTCCTTTTACTTGATGAAAGCAACCAGTTAGAGAAAAACTTGAAAGTAGATTAGTAACAAGAGGTTGAGGTTCCAAGGGTGATTTGGATCTCTGTTCCCCAGTAATAATACTGATTAGACAAAATTCCTTTTCTACAGAGTGTCTCCTACTACAGTATCTCAGAGACAGGATTCTACCAAATCCAAAGTCACATTGCAGAACTGCAAGCTCAAATGTGTCCCCCCCCCAAGATTTTCCCTGCCCATAGAAAGCAAGACTTGATAATGACAGAATTTGAGACTTGATTTGCTTCTGCTTTCTACCTACAGGGATATTTCTTCACCTATATGGGGCATACTAACCTGCAGCAGCTCCAGTGTATTCTGATGTGGACAGTATCTCTTTCAAAATTCAAGTGAGGATACCCTTTTCTAAATGTTGGGTTCAACATTAAGTGAGGTAATTAGATGGCCTCCTGGATCTACTCAAACAAAGCGCCATCTGAGCTGAGTGTGTTTTCCAGTAAACTTGACTGTTACATAGCATAATCTTCACAAGAGCCAGGCTGCAATTTTAGGGGAATGCTGTCGCTTTGTTGGCAGATGGGGAGGAGGATGTAAGCCAAGAGTTTAGAGGGAGCTTCCAATGATTTGCACTTTTTCACCTAACTCCAGGAGAAAATCCAGGCTCCAGTGAACCTGAGGCACATAAGATTGAATTCAATGGATCACAGGCACTGATCAGTTTGTATGAATGTTGGACACTTTTGATTCCACTTGATATTAAAGCCTCTCTCTAGGTCATAAAGGTATAAACATTGACTTGTTTCAAAAGAATGTATCCAAGGACAGTTGTGTTCCTGAAGTGATTTCCACAATTGGAGTTCTAAGCAAACAAATCATCCACAAATGCACACCCGTTGTTCCAAAGTTGCAATACTGCAGAAGTGTAAGATCAATTTGTTTGAGTGATCATAGGTTCACAACCCAAAGACTGCAGATGACTGTGAGAGGAGTGGTCTACCTGATAACACCAAAGCTGAAGAGGAGCAAACGCAGCATAGTTCATATAAACCTTGGCCTTCAAAAGCAAAAGTAGGCCCTTGGGAATAAGCTGAATCATGGAAGTTCTAATGCTATCAAGGCATCTCTAAACTAGAGAATGGGGGAACCCAATGCTAATCGAATGCCAATTAAACTTCTGGCTTCCTTTCTCTCAAATTACACTCAGCCTTACCTACATTTTTGCTGATGGGAATACTCCAGATGAAAATCAAGTCATATAATACATTTTGCACTGCTTGCTCTAGGTTTCTGCTTTGGGTTGGCTGCCTTCTGGATATACAGTATTTGCCACCATCAAGAATGTGTGCAGTGCAAATAGTGGAATTGTACATGAATGTGCAATGGCTGCAATTTAAATGGCTTTCAAAACTGGTTTAAGATCAATCCATGGAAGAAAATGGCTATTAATCATCATGGTTACAGCTATAGATATCTGGATAGTAGGAGAAGGCTGATGGTGGAAGAATGAGGATGCAGCAGGAATATTGTTTTACTGATGGATATAAAGTCTGTTAGCAGGGCAGTGGATTACTAGAGCAGGCTCTTATAAACAGCAGTGTAGCTATAAGAGCGCTGCCAGAGAAATCCCCAATTCAGGTAGCAGGGCCTGAATCAAAGCTGTTCATTTTTACTACTGTGCAGATGTTCAATCTGAAGATTGTATCTGAAGCTGATCCGATCAAATATTGAGTGCAAATTGACTTTTTAAAAATAGATTGAACAGGTATTTAAATCTTATTGGATGCTCTTGAATTGATCTGGATGTTTTTGTGCATATGCAAAAACGGCCTTTAAAAAAAAATTGAATTAATTTGCCAGTTTGATCCGAACAGCTGAATTGACTCACTTCAGTTTTCTGAGTCAGTGCAAATCATCAAATCTGATCGATTTTCAAAATCAAATCAATAATTTGAATGGATTTGTTTCCCAATCTGTCTCTGGATCAAGTCTCAAACCTGCTGTAATCCCAAACTAGTATAAATATTCTCCTACCCCTTTCCCATTTTGGGAAAAGAACAGAACTGAAGATCTGAGAGGGGGGGAGGTAATAATGCAGGAGTGAGCAAGGGGGAACTCTCCCCACCCATTTTTTTTAAACCAATGGCTATAAAATTCCTATTGAGTTTGTTTGGACTGCAAACCACAGCCTAATATGGCAGTTTTATTTTACACCAGCACTGGGATGAAGAAAAGTGATATAATTATACTAAATGATGTATAAAATCTGACAAATTCTTCTAACATTTTGAGAACCCAACCCCCTCCCTTTCTTTGGGTCCTTATCATCCTTAACTTGATTTGTTTGCATCTGTGGCTTGGTTGATTGACAACCTCAAGGAACTCTAGAAGAATCTATGTAAAATGATGAATCATCCAAAGTCAACCGTTTAGGACTATAACAGAACCCAGCTGTTCAGCAGACAGAATGCACATGTCAGAAAATTAGAAAAATAGAATGGGAATGCTTAAAATGATATAATATTTTAATCCAAATGCATCTTTCTTTTGTAGCAAGATGTTATTAACTGTTTTTACTTTGATATCTTTGGGAAAAATAGTTCAATGGTTCTCCAAGACATTTGGACAGATATTTTCTTTGATTATTAAGGTGGGTAATACTAAAATTACATAGGAAATCAATGTGCTGTGCTGATGTACAAGTGCAAGATATGGGGTCACAGTACTTTGTGTATGAGAGAAATGGTAGTGAGACAAGAATAATGTGAGATTTACACAAAGTGTTAGCATTTGGATATAGCATTAAGAGACTAATATTTCTTTAAATGTGCTGAGTGGAGATTATTCTTGAGCTACCTTTAAATATTATTAAGAGTGCATTTTTGCTTAACAATGCTCAAAAAAGATGGTAAACGAACTTTTAGGATATGAAGGTGTAAAGTCCTTCCAAAGGATTTTCATTGTAAGATAATATAATTTACACAAACCAACTATAAACATTTGTTGGCAATATTTTCAGTGGATCCATTTTTAATTAATTAGTGGAGTTTGAGCACTACTATTCCCATAACAGCTATTATACACTGACAGTTACACAAATCAGTGCATCTTAGCATCTCTTGAGGATTTTTTCTTTGTATACCAAACAATATTGTACAAATGAGGTATTTTCTTGAGAAATGAGAAGGGCTTGCTTGTTTACAAAGACTGTGTAATCTTTAAGGAACAGGAAAAACCGGTAATTACCTCCCATGGTAGCCTTAGTTTGTGATTCAAGAGATAAATTTTCATTCTTTCCTCCCCATACAGGAGAATATCCACATTTATTAGTATGTCATATGCAGTTCTCCAAATATGTACTAGGATAGGGCTTTGTGAGCAGATGGAGTTGTCAGTATTGGGCTTCTTCACACCATTGCCCAGTTAATGGTTATAATTTTGTCATGAAGGAGAAAGTTGGCCTGTATGATGGTTTAAGGCTTTGTATCAGTTTATCAACAGAGAGGGTCTGTTTGAAAAAACTTCCCCACTTATTTTAAAACATGAATACAAAGCTTGCCCGGGGGTCAGGTGGAACAGTTTGAACATTTTATAGGGGCACAGCAAGAGAAAAGTGTGATCCAAGAGAAAGCAAGCATTAAACATTTTTCCTATTTTCTTGATCCCAAATGCATTTTTAATAGCTTGATTTCTGTTCATCCACATTCTCCTATTGAGGGGGTTGCTCTGGGCTGCAAGTTGCACACTCACGTTTTAAGGGAAAAAATGCTGATAGGAATCCAGGCTATGCATGTCTGCAACTACTGTATGTATAGACTACCCTGTCCACAGAACCTAACCTCCCCCCCCTCCAAAACCAACCCCTCTCAACCATATCAAAGTGGCTTGAAAATTTGCTTCTGGAACCAACATGGGAAGAAGTTTGTGTCTCCTATCAGTGTAGATGATAATAAGGCTTTTGATAGGTATTCAACAAGACTTACAGGCAAACTGAGGACCACAGGATGGAATGTCATAATACTGGGAAAGTCAGAATGGCACTTCAGTTCAAAACATCAACGACCAACACCTTATAGCTCAGCTGACTGCAGACAAAAGGAAAAACGAAACAGCACACACTGTACTAGAGCATTTGTTCACTGGTGCACAAAATGGGTTCTCCCAGTTGTCTTCCCTTGTTCTGCTGTATCAACTCTTCCAGCTCTTATTCCCACCTTTTCCAGCTACTGTTGGATGAATGGTATACACTCTTTGTTCTCATTGTCCCCCTCGTGGTCTTCTTCCTCTTCGGCAGCCTCACTGGTCTCTGTGCTGTCATTGGCCATCTGGGGATGAAACAGAACCAAGAGGATGCACGTCAGTCAATTAACTCCTCTTAGCCAATGGTCCAACCAATCGAGTAATGGAGAAGATCCAAGGGCAGAGATATCAACATACCAAAACGTTGTCAAGGATCGCAAGAACAAGATGAAAGGGAAGAGGGAGTGCCATAATTTTGGGGTGACCTTTTAGATCATCCCTTACACAAACATACATGCCCAACCATTCCAGGATTGCCATACATTGTGCCAGTCTCAAGGTGTGTTGAGAAAGTGGAGAAACTATGGATCCAAGCAGTGGTTTGCAAAGGCAGGGTCCACAGCTTGGCAGATCTCCAAATGCAGTAGTGTGTAAATCCATTAAAAAAGAATCAAAGTTCCTCATCTGTCTTCTCCTTCCCTTTCCAGAGAGAGAGAGAAAAAAAAACCATTGCTGTTGAAAGGTATGTGGGTCAGGGTGGGGGAGACACAGAGAGAGAGAGAGAGAGAGAGAGAGAGAGAGAAGGAAATCTGTGCCATGGATAGGCATGGAGCAAGGAGAATAAATGTACATAGCTTGAAATTGTAAAGAAAGATTGTCCAACAGTATGTGTGATCTTCTAAAAAGGGACTTTTAAAAAAATACTTATTTTAAATCTTTCCCGGGGACTTATGTTAAGGATAATGCCTATATCAGAGCTTTCCAAACTGTGTGTCAGGACACGTTAGTGTGTCGGCTGCAGTGTCTGGGTGTGTCGCGGCTGCTGCTGCCTCCGAGCCCTGCCAGGATTCCATGCAGGTCCTAGTGCCTGCCTTGTGCCTTGCTGCCTCCAAACATGCTGTGGTTCCATGCAGGTCCTAGTGCCTGCCTTGTGCCCTGCTGTAAGAGTGTGTTGCGAAATGATGCCCTGCTGTAAGAGTATGTCGCGAAATGATGCATGTCTAAAAAGTGTGTCACCAACATGAAAAGTTTGGAAAGCTCTGGCCTATATAAACAATTACAGTCTCTAGCAAGTACAGGTTAGTGCTCCATAAAGTAAGACAGTGCCCCAGGAACATTCCTAAGAACACTAGAAATGGAAATATACTGTATATCTGAGGGAAACAACAGGTCTGATGTTAAAACAGTAAATGCATATGTATCCCACAATTTTTCCAATGGACTCATAGAGGCTACTGTTTTTCTGAAACATAACCTTTCCCTAAAAAGGCATTTTGAGAGAACCAGTTTTCTAGTTAAATGGAGGAACAAGATGCAGATTTCTTCCTCTGAGCTTGGAGCCTTGGATCCAGCCTTGAAGGAAGAACTCAGAGAAATAATAAATATATGGCACTGCAAGCAAAATCATCTAATGATACTGCAGCGTATGCCATGTTGTGCCTGGCTAAAGCCACCAAAATCTTTGGCCATCGCCATGTCATCAATAATGAAAATTATTTACACATTATACTCCAATTTCAGTTACAAAGTAAGAGTTCAATCATTAGTTTGGTCATCTTGGTCTCTGCCAAATGCTAAAACTATCCTCGTATTTGGTTCTTGTGGAAGAGTTACCTAACAATGGGTAAATAATTATTTAAATTAATGAATAACTGAGTTTTCACCACAAAATGTAAGATCTCTTACTGGAATTTCCTTTTGTGAACACTTTCCCCCCAAATTAACAAAGCTTCTATGGAAACCAGAAAGGTTAAGCAAGCCCTGTTAGGATAATACCTGTGGATAAGTGCTAATTGATATTTTTATACCCTGAGACAAATGTATCTTGTTAAATCAAAATTCAGTTCTATCAAACATGATTAAAACAGAGATTTACAAAGTTCATTTTATTAACAGCTTATATGTAGAGGCATTTTGTATGTATATCTGTATTTGCTTATTTATATATTTATTTATAATATTTGTAGACACCCCAACTTAAGCTCAAATACTTTGGCCACCTAATGAGAAGAGAGGACTCCCTGGAAAAGACCCTGATGCTGGGAAAGACTGAGGGCAAAAGGAGAAGGGGACGGAAGAGGATGAGATGGTTAGATAGCATCACTGATGTAACGGACATGAATTTGAGTAAACTCCGGGAGACAGTGGAGGACCGGAAGGCCTGGTGTGCTATGGTCCATGAGGTCACGAAGAGTCGGACACGACTAAACGACTGAACAACAACAACAACTACGTGGCATACAATAAAGATTAAAAATAGCTAATTAGAATAGAGAAATACATACATACCAAGAAGAATACTTGCAATAAATCAATTAAGACCCCAAGCATGATAAAATAAAAGTTTTAACTGCTTTGCAGAATACACAGAGGGAATGTGCTGCATAGCACGGGGGCCACTACATTGGAATATATGCATTTTATTGAGTTGCAAACTGAATTATTAATAACCTTTGGAAAAGTTTGGATCTGAAGTATGTGTGTATGTGTGTGATCTGGTTTCCCTAGAATTTCAGGAGTACAAATTGGGTAAGATTTGTAGCTCTTTAAATTGGAACATAATAAAGGTGGGATAGAAAATAAATAAATAAATAAATAAATAAATAAATAAATAAATAAATGAATGAATGAATGAATGAATGAATGAATGAATAAAATGAAAATGATATATTCTCCAAATTTTGCCATGAAGATCATATTAGCAAAATTAATTTTCTTTTTCCTTAATTTCAAAAGAGTATATGGGATAATAAAGGGAGAGAAGGTTTCTTCAATATCCACATCTCTACAATGTTGGGTTTGAAATCTTCTACTTCTTTTAACTTACCAAAGGAGTAGGTGTCTTCTCCACATCCAGAATTAATTTTCCTATATTGCCTCTGTCATGGATTCTTTGCATTGCTTCCTTCACCTATAATCAACAGAACTTAAGTTTTAATCCTCTTTGTGATGCAAAAGCAAACCAAACCAAAGACAACTGCCAGCCCCCCCCCCCCCCGCCCCTACAACTGGTATTTGAACACAAGTATGTTTCCCAGAGTATGTATGTAAAGAAAATATGCCAGTGTTGACTTTTAATATATTACCAAGAAAGGCATGGAATTAATCAAATGTCACAAGAAAGGAGAGTATCATACCACCAGAATTACTGTTAAGAAAATTGCATGGACGCATCCTGAAGTTACCAGATCGGAAAGAGGTTGAATTTTTACATGGCAAAGTGGGATGGTCAATGAGTGTGTCACCACTAACAATTTCCACACTGCATGTGGGCTAGAACTGGAAAATCTCAGTTTCAACTCCCCCCCCCTTAGTATGCCTGGATTCACCCACTGCCCTAAATTGTAATGTTGCATGTTTGCTAACTATCCATCCATCTATCATTACACATCTATCTTCCTTTCTCCTGGGAGGTCAAGGGAGGGGGGAGTTTCTCTCATTTCATTCCCACAACCCCCTATGAGGGGGGTTGGGCTGAGAGGGCATCACTCAATCTGAGATCAAGTGAGGATGTGAAACTGAATCTCCCTTCTCCAAGTCCAATGTTAACAAGTACAGCTAGTCTGAAACGTGAACCCAAAACACTGTAGTTTATCAGTTATGATTTATGGTTTTTTTCAACAACAATTTGGGACTGACTTCATGCGAGCCATCATTATGTCAGCCACCTATTTAACTTGTGGTCCTCCAGATGTTACTGAATGACTCCCAGCTTCATTCATATGCTGGCCAGCTCTGATCAATGGGAACTGACACCCAACCCTTTTTCTTCCCTAAGGTACTTGGCTACTTTATTGTTCATCTGAATTAAAGGACATTGTACATTTCAGGGGTTTTTAATCCTTGCTTTAATTTGAAATTTCTCTACAGGGATAGAATGATTAGCAGCTAACTGCAACAATTTTACAAGCCCCTAAGTCTGCAGAGAACAAATGTTTCAATTGCTTCTACACTGTCAAGAGAAAAAAAAATCATGCTATGTTTCATTTGTTACTTTGACAATACAGCTGTGCCTCAGGAGCTACATGCTCAAATGCCACATCACGGAAAAGAGGAATTACTTGTGCTTTCTGTGGCCAATATATGCACTTAATATGGAGGAAGGAAAAGGGGAAAGAGGTTATTAAGGCTTCTGTACACATTATCGCTATATTCACAATACAATTAAGTTATCAATCAAGAGTTATTGAATGAAACACAACATTGTATACTAAATATGATGGTTTTGAAACCATTCTGGATGGGTTCCCACTTGCAGTTTGTTTGGGTTTGAAGCAGCAAGTTGCATGGCCTCATATTTGTGAAACACAGTTTACAGCTTAGCACAGTGAGAGAATTCAAACCCTGTAGCATATTCATCCATTCTTAAACAACTTATGACCTTTTGTGATGTGTTACAAATAGACATCAATCAAGGAATATGAACGTCCTTTTAAGTAATGCTCCCTTGTACTGCCCATGTAGTTATAAAATATTTTCTCAGGTTAGATGTGCTCTCCCAAATACATGGTATTATATAGTTATGTCCACATTACAGATCTATTCCTTTGTCAATCAGGACAAGGATTGTGATGTAAGATGGGTGGCACATACAGAAGGATGTGCTCATTCATTCGGCAGTTGTGATTCCATAACAGGCTTAACCAGGTCTAAATACTAAATCAGCTGAACTGTTCGTGGCTCAGTGGATTTTATGCACCCAGAAAATGGGTTAATTCATAACTTGGTTAAGCATATTGTATGAAGGCAGCTTGAGTTCAAGAGGCTTATTGGAAATGTGAAGCTTAAATGGGATGATTCTTGGAGTGGAACAAATTAGAAGTTGAAACACTACATCCAATCGAAGAGAATTACATCCAGGCAAAACCAAATCCAGGGAAATCAAACTATCATGGGGGCAATAGCTAAGGACAAGGAGGAGAGAAGCCTCAAAGAAATCCCACAGAATTCTCCAAGGAAGAAGACATCTTTCCTTCTATCCCCCACATTTTGCAATACTTTCCTTCATCAGGTGCAAATCCTCTCATTTAGCTTTGATAAAGGTCTTCTACCTTGTTCAGCTGAGATTCCAGTTTTCACATCTCCCGTGGGCCTCAGGAGGCCAGGAGTAATTACCCAGGGTAAACCTGAGCCAGCTGTAACCATGAGAAATGGCATGAGAGGACCAAGCTGGATTTGGTAGAACTGATGTATGAAGATCCCATTCTTTTGATCTGGTTCATACATCATGCAAAGTTTGTTTAACCATAGTTTGTTGTGAGGTCACAGTTGCCTAAACATGGTTTAAAAACCACAACTTCTTGGCTTATAAGGTAAAGGTTTCCCCCACACATTTGTGCAGTCGTGTCCGACTCTAGGGGCCGGTGCTCATCTCCGTTTGTTAGCCGAAGAGCCAGCGTTGTCCGAAGACGCTTCCACGGTCATGTGGCCGGCATGACGCACATGGAACGCTGTTACCTTCCCACCGAAGTGGTCCCTATTCATCTACTTGCATTTGCATGCTTTCGAATTGCTAGGTTGGCAAGAGCTGGGGCAAGTGCGGGAGCTCACTCCGCATGCAGGGCTAGGGATTCGAACCTCCAAACTTGCGATCTTCCGATCGACAAGCCTGGCGTCTTACCCAGTGAGCCACCACGCCCCTCAATTATACAACAAGCCAAAATTAAACCACATCATGGCTTAATCCAACATGTGAAGACAGCCTCTCTCTTCAACTAAAAGCAAACTTGGGGAATTTAATCATACCTCCATTGCAAAGAGGTTAATCTTTTCAGAAGCAATCCATTCAATTTGTTCTCAAATGGTATTTGATGCAGAGGAGAAAACATACTGGTACCTGCTGTTGTGCTTTTATTTTTTAATGGGAAAAAGAATGGGAAAATAAAAATGCTATGGGAGAGTGCAATTTTGCTCTCTCCCTCTATAGCTGTTTTTGCCAAAAAGTAAACAAAACAAACCCATTCATACATCTCCAAATTCATGTCTAGTTCCTGCCTCTAGAGGAATCTGTCATGAGAGCTGCAGCCAAATCTAGTAGGAAGCACAGCCCTATCCCAAAAATGAATTGTTGCCACAATTATAGCACATGGAGGGGAAGAAAGCGGCTTTCCATTCATGTTAACACTCTAGACGCTCACATAATGTAGCATCTGCCATTAGGACCTGTTCCAATTCAATATTGGGTATGGGTATATTTCTGTAACTAAATCAGATTTGACATCCATTCCAGTGATAACTTCTACCTTCTGCAAAATTCAGAACAGCCTTTCCTATGCTGGTGTTTTCCATTCATTATATGCATCTAACAAGCCATGGAAAGGCTGATGCAGAACAGTATGAACACTACTCTATTCTGCTTGGATGGAAATAAGGAGGCAACCATTTTTTCTCTGCTAAATTCCAGAAACTTCCACTACACAGAATTCCATCATTCCTGAGGGACAGATGCATGATAACCAATTATTTGAATATGCGGATTCATCTATCTCAGGGCTTTCCAAACTTTTGCTGTTGGCGACATGCCAATGGCCGGCACGCAAAATCCCGGAAGTGCTGCTGCGGGGCGCAAAATCCCGGAAGTGCCGCTGCGGGGCGCAAAACCCCGGAAGCGGGGCGCCATCAGCGCTTCCGGGTTGTCGTGCGACACGCTTGGGGCCCCCAGCAACACAGTACTGTGTCGTGACACACAGTTTGGAAAGCCCTGATCTATCTACTTGGATGATCAGAGCCTAATATACTGTAAGAATGGGTAATATTTATTGTGTTTGAATCCTTCTTTTTCTCTCAGAAGAAAATATAAAGTTTTCTTTGCTTCTCATTTTGCTTCACAAGAACTCCTCAAAGGATTCCTTATTTTGTACAACATTTTAATGCTGACCTTTGGCTGCAAACAGCCCCACTCCCCACAGGAGATTACAACAATCACATAAGTTTTAATGCATTTGCATTATTAATAATATTAACAAATAGGAATAAAATGTAACAGCCAAGCTAGATGGCAGCACTACCTCGCTTTTGTTATTCTCAAAAAGCTAAGCAGGAATAGAGCCAATTGGTACTTGGATGGCCCAGGAAATCTCAGGGCTGTATGCTAGACTAGAAAGACAAGATATCATCCTGGATTAAGTCAATAACAAATTATATTGTTTCCAAAAACAGCAGTGGCCAAGTGGTTACCAGGGGTGGAGCATTACTTTATCTTATATTTTTAAAAAAGCGTTCAAACACTGAAATAAACAGAACAGCAAAGCCATCACTAGATAAAATTGAAAGACAATGGTTGGGTTCATTCAGCACAGTGGGACATAATCCATGATCTACGACTCACAGTGTCTGAGTTCTCATAACACGCTGAGCCGAACACAAACAAAGCCAACCATTTAACACCTGGCAGAATAAAACATGTTTTCGTTATTCTCTAAAGCAGAAGAGGAGGATTTTCTTGTGATTAAAAGTCTGGTGATATCATGATGCCCAAATGTTTTTGAGGGGGGGATTGGGGTTTTTTACGGGGTGCAATTGGAATCTTTATACTTGCAGAGGTTCAGAAAAACCCCTTTCGATCCTTAACCCTTTCTTTGCAAATGTGAAGCATCTTTAGACTGAAGGGAAGTCCTTTAGATCACGTTGCAATAGCTCACATTCTTAATAGCCTAATAGAAATGGTCACTACGGAGCTCCTAGAACCTGCTGTATTGCAAGTTTCACTACACGTAACCATTGGGCCCTGCTGTTATGATTAACAGAGATTCCATTTCAGCAGCATCTAGAGCGGTCTTTCTCAACCTTGGCAACTTTAAGATGTATGGCTGGGGAATTCTGGGAGTTGAAGTCCACACATCTTAAAGTAGCCAAGGGGTTGGCTAGCCCCATAGCAATAGGATTTCGGCTATGATTCCCTACCCATCTTGGTTTTTATCTATTTATATGGTTGTATTTTTTAGATATTTTAGATATTTTGATTGTACAGCTTTTGAATTTTTAACTGTTGTAACCCGCCCAGAGTCCCTTGTATGGGAGATGGGCGGGGAATAAATTGAACAAACAAACAAATAAATAAATAAGGTTGAAAAACACTGATCTAGAAGGCTACCTGTTGCCCACCCTGAATCCATAAGTTGCCTTGATACCATTATTTGCAATTTGGCTTCAAGGCTAAATCAGAATTTTGTACATGATCTCCACTGGTGAACTGCAGGGCTTGGGTAAAAAATAAATAGATCTTCCAAGCCTACACACAGCCAAATTGGTTAAGTTGGATCACACTCACGAAAAGCTTGACTTTGTAAACCAACAGGAAGTTTCATAAATGTTAAATAGACAGTGTTGGGATAAATTAAGATCTCTCCCTGCCCTGCATGTTGGGATCTTCCCCCAGAACACTGTCTGCCTCCATGTTGTCTTCCCCCAGAACAGGTAAAGGAAGCCCAATTGTTAAAAGGTTACAAAATAGAATGAGTTTGATAATGCCAGAGATTAAGATGGAAAAGGAAGCCCAACTGCTTAGACTAAGGATTCCCTTCCAATTCAATTGGAAAGCTTGGAACACAAAAGGTCAGCTCATTCACGGAACTTAGCCAGCCCATTCAGGTAGACCTTCTTCCCCAGCCAAACAGATCTCCATAGTCAAATAACAAAAGATTCCTTCCAAGGTGCACATTCCAAATAGTAGACAAGGCCACAGCCCGCAGGGAACACAGACAGGAAACACAAACAGCAGGGGGCCCAACCACAGAGCGCCTCCTCTCTGAAATCTGGCAAATTACACTTCTCTCAAGTTCCTAGGGGGCGGGAACACCTTTGCATAGCAACGACCAAGCTCTCCTATATAAATGGCCTGTGGGGGAAATACAGGTGTGGCCACCTTCCAACCAGCATACCCTGTACTTCTGTACTCTGCATGTGCTCTTGGAAATAAACCAGCAAACCTCTGTTCCAGCAACTGCCTGCGTCTATTCATTCCCGGCTTGGGATGAACCTTGGTAAGATTATCTTCTAACAACAGTAAGCATCTAGCACCCATCCTTCCAATTTTTGATTTACTAAGATATGTTGACATGACCTCTGCCCTAATTAATTAATTCTATCTTTAACCTGATACACACATACATCTAAATTTATATCAACACACGCACTCACATCATAACAACAGCCTGATACACAATGGAAAAATACCACATTAAGACAGGGAAAGCAAAGGAATTTCTGTAAGACATCCTTCCACAACCTGGTACTCAATTTCCTAATAATTCTGGGAGGTCAAATCCCAACATTTTTGAAGAATGCCTGAAATGGTGAATGAACTAAAGATTAAAACTGTTACAAGTAAAAGGAATGAATATAAAGTTGGTTTATTTGATCAAGGTTAAAATAAGATATGTTGTAACAACATATGTCAACACACATAAGGGTTGTGGCTACCCTTCATGGATTTTCTGCTGACACCAGGATTGAAAATATTATGTTTTATGGATTTGTTTATAGATAAGGGATGGGATATGGGATGAAGAGATATCTGTTGTATCTTTAGAGAGAGTGAAGAGTTACTAAATTTGCTTATACTTGTTGCGATGAAGGTTGGAAGTCACTTCTTTATATATTTCTTTTCTCTTTTTCTTTTCTCTTTTTACTTACAGGTAGCCTTTAACGGTAACATTACTGGGGCATTTCTGAAGGATGTATTTAAACCTTTCTAGTCAATGCTGGTGAGACGCACAGTTAAAGGAGACACTTTTGGTCTCTCATTCTTCCCTCTGTCTGCTATACCCCAGTGCTGCTAAGGAACAAGCAACTAAAACACGTCATTGCAAATTATGGGGATAAGGTCTCCATGGTTACAGGTCATGTGTCCTAAAATTACAAGCTTTTAGCATCAGGGTTACTTTGGTAACGCCAGTGGCACAGGTAGCTCATCCAGATCTTGTCCAAACTGATAAAGCATCTGTCTGGTTTTCTGTTTTGATGCTTAGCCAGGTGCCAGAATTAACCCACAGATAGCAAACACTCAGTGCTGTCACGGTAACCCCTAACTATTCACCGAATGTGTGAAGAACAGTAGAATCACAGTTACGGTAACTCCTAACTATTCACCGAATGTGTGAAGAAGAAAGAGTAGAATCACAGCCAGTGGCTGTGTTCACACAACATACTTAAGTAGGCTAATGAAAGATCTAGGATCTGCATTCATTCAACAGACTACACTTAGTTTTAATCTTAGTTCATTGTTTGTGGCTTTGTGGGTTGTGCAAATCAAACTTATCTGGTTATTCTGTGGTTCAGTGTATTATCTGAACCCATTAGAATGGATTAAAACCAGTAATAAAATCAGTAAGTGTGCTGGGTGGACAAAGGCCACTAAGTTCTGATTAGTCTCCTTCCAGATGCATTCTGTCCACTGTGCATGTGGTATTAATGGAAACCAAAACTTCCTGTGCACGTATATATAATTACTGGATCCTTTTATACAAACATCCAAAAGCCATAAGATCCTTGAAAAGAGAGGAAGGAAGGGTGGAACGATGACCACTTCAGAAGTCTGCTCAACTGCATTACTTCTCTCCCCATGACCCAAAGGATAATTATCGCCCTCTGCCATTTTGTTTACATGCATGTATGTATGCCTGCATGTTTATAATAGCTTGTTTTGTTTCTAAATGGTTTGGGGAGATTGTTATCCTGAATGGTAGGATATAAAGAGTCACTGTTACATGAGATGGGCAGTGAACAAATATGATTAAATAAATAAATAAATAAAATAAAGAATTGTAAATAAAGCAACAACCAATAATAGCAGGTCATATCATCATTGTAGTCAACACAAATGACAAGAAAGTGTGTGAAAACTCCCCAGATCAATTCATCATATCAGATGAAACAGAAATGAAGAGAAAGGCAAAAAATTAAAACAGTCCAAAAGGTTCAGTAGTTCAAACAGCCAACCAAAGTTTTGAACTTTTCTTTTCCTCCCTGATTTCCAATCATCTTGCCTGATGAAGTATGCCTCAACATCCCTAGACAATCCTCATATCATTTCCTGTGTTATGAACTGATCCCATATTAACTTATATACCAAAGATGTAGAAATGATGTTGTGAAGATGACAGTTGACCACTAGGTAGAGCATACCAGGAAATCAACTCCACAGGAAGGCCAAAACTACTTTTATTGAGATTGCCTATAGTAGGGCTTTCCAAAGTTTTCCTGCGGCAACACACCAACTGCCGTTGGTGCCGCGGGAAAACTTTGGAAAGCCCTGCCGTTGGTGTGTCGCTGCGGGAAAACCCGGAAGTGCCGCCGTTGCGGCAGCGCGCAAAACCCCGGAAGCGCTGCTGCTGCTTTCGGGTTTTTGCGCACCGCCATTGGTGTGTCGCCGCGGGAAAACCCGGAAGTGCTGATGATGATCAGCACTTCCGGGTTGTGTGGCGACACACCAGACTGTGTGTGGCGACACACTTTTGTGTCGCCACACACAGTTTGGAAAGCTCTGGCCTATAGTAACAGAATCTTGCAAGTTGGATTGTGCTGTACCTCTTCCTCCTCCTTATACTCCTTATACACATTTGCTCGGGCTAGATTCAATGTACTCCCTTCAGCAGTTATTGATGGTAAATACCAAAAAAATCCCTTCCACAAATGACTTTGCCCCAGTGACTCCCATGCCATAGATAATGTTCAGCATGTCCTGTTGTACTGTAATTTCTATTTCAACCTGTGTGAGGTATTAATCCAGCCACTCTTAAAGGAATTCCTAGGGAGAGACGACCAATGGTAAGACCATAAAAGCACTTCCAGCCATAATGTAGCCAAATTTTGCCTTGCTGCTACAAGAGGGAGGCAACAATATTGTCCAATAAAACTGCATTTCTTTGATACCTTTACAATTTCTCCCCTCCCCTCCCCCTCCTTCCTTTCTTCCTCTCTAACTCATTTATCTTCTTTTAATTACCACTTTTAAAATGCACATTTTATATATGTATATGTACACATGTTGGTCAAAGACTGCAATAAAGGTTTACCTTCCTTTAACCTACCTAAAATGAATAGTAACATTTTAAATTGGAGCACCATCTAAAATACCCTTGCTGTTTGATTAAAACCACCAGGGATTCAGTTTCCAAATATGGAATGTTATTTTCTAAGTTAATATTAAGCAATGAAATTAAATTCCACCTTGTGCACACAATTCCACTGGTAAGAACAAAAGAACCAATAGTGATCAAAATGTGTTAAATTCTAGTGGAGATTAAAGTGTGTATGCATGCTGATAGTGATGGAATTAGAGTGTCAAGAAAGGATAAATTATTCTACCATTAGTTAGCACTACAGATAAGCTAATCATGTTATTCTCCAAGAAATAATTATTCAGAGTAAGTTGCAAGAGTTCTCAGGACCACTTATTAGTCACCTATCCCAGTCTGATGTCATGACTAGTTAAACATTATAGCTACTGTCCAGTCTCTTGAGGCTCAGTGAGAGTGCATGTGGATATCGGCCAATATGTATGCACCTTTATTCAGGTGATGATGTGATCATGGTGATGATGATTTGCAGGGGAATAAGCACTCCTATTAACAACGGCCAGTCCAGAATTTCAAGTGCAGGAATGCTGATAAAGGCTGCTCCAAGATACTGGTGTGGTGTATGCATTGGGGTTTAACTGCAAGTCCTTCAACATCCACTTAGCTCCTTTGAAAGAGCGGCACTCAAAAGAAGAATCAAGCCTTGCTGCCTTGAAGATTTATCTCAAGTAATCTATTTAATAGTCCTTTTTCTTTTCCATAGTCATTCCACGGCTGATGTGATGAGTTTGCAAAGAGGCAGGAATTCATTGATGCCAGTGTAAAGAGCCTAGGCTACTGCTACCATGTTTAGGGGCCCCTATAAGCAACTCTTAGAAATGTTGCCAAGTACTTCATTCAAGTCTACAAAACCTCAAACTCTAATTCAGTGCTGCAATGTAGCTACAGTATCTAATTATTATGCAACAAATAAGGCTACCCTTGGTCAGGCCTCATGGTCAGTGGAAGTGGCTCACCTAATACAAAGCTAATTCTTGGCTCTACAAAATGGGCAGAATCATAGCTGCACTGCTGTTACATGGAATCTGGCTTGCAAGACTGAAAGCTCCTAGAGCCTAAAATGTCAGGCACATTTTTCACTCTCATAGATATGGCTCCATATCTATTGTCCCCATAGCTTGGACACAAACAAAGCTGTTTATTCTATGAGGCTACCAATAATACCAAAGACCACTCTGTGATTCTGGACCAACTTGCCAGAACGAGATCTGGAAGCATAGTATTGATATAACAATCATTCTTTCTGGATTGGTAATCTCTTCCTGGATAACGTCTTGAAGACTTTGGCAATTGTTCTTTGGCCCTATAAAGTTTCAGGCTCCACTGAATAGCAGCTACCTTAAACCATTGCCAAGTTCTTC
Source organism: Charina bottae (assembly GCA_023362775.1). Lineage (NCBI taxonomy): Eukaryota > Metazoa > Chordata > Lepidosauria > Squamata > Charinaidae > Charina > Charina bottae. The sequence continues at coordinate 9,417,313 of JALMGJ010000015.1, forward strand.
TAGATATTTATGTCATTGAATGTGGATGACATTTTCTTCTATCTCATTTTTCCACCTTGTACCAGGAAGCCTGTAGTGGTGCCTGGAGGTATGATATTAGACTTGGTATGAGAAGAAATTGAAGCTTACTTCCAACAACACCAAGGGTCTCCCTGATCATTAGAGTTGATCGAGGGAGTGGAGGTTCAATCTGTTTTACATGGATAGCACATCTCTTTGAAAATATCAGCATACACCATCATTTCTCCATCACTCTGCAGCTTCCTTGGCTTCAGAGAGTTCAATTTATCTTCAAGAAGAGATCATAAGGAACCTCCTCCCAAGGTCTTTTTCAGATTAGGGAGTATAGGCAACTAGGGGGGCTGCAAAGTAATGGAGATATATAAAAGAATGCAGTACCAATGGCAACAGCAACAACATCATCATATATCACTTCACAATCAAACCTCAAGAACTAAAAAAAAATCTACAGAAATTCTAAAGCAGCCTGAAAGGGAAAAAAATATCCAGGAAATTGGAGGACAGATTTCAGTATTGCATTGTTGTAAGTCCTTCATAGTTTGAAACTAGGGTATTTGAAGTATTGTCTGCTACTTTAGAGTTTTCCCCTAGCAATGATGCTTAACTAGGATTGAGAGAATTCCCTCCCAGTGGCCATTCCTAGGTTCTGGGGCTTCCTCTGTGGGAAGACAATTTCACTTGTTCACTAATGGCCTTTCAATGTACACTAAAACTTTTTCTGTCTAGGACAGCTTTTGATATGTGATTGTTTCTACGATCCTGAGCTAAAGACACAAACACATTGTAAAAAAAGCAACACTACTTGGAGAATCCATTTTTTCTTCCCAGTTTTTGATTTTGGAGAATGAGTACTGGGACCTTAGCTTACATCTGTCTCTTCTCAAAGTGTTTTGTTCTTAAATCTAATTAGTAATCATTTAAAATTTGTCTCTGGCTATGGATATTTAGAAATATGGTGTCTGCCAGATGGTGTAGATGGATCCCATCTCTCTCCCAGTCTATTTTAATTTATTTAGAACTAAAGCTCATTATAGTTAATTTCGAGTGGAGTAAACTGAGACAACCTTTGTCATTTTCAGTATCTAATTGACAGTTTGTTCCTAACATTCATCTTCAAAGATGAGCTCTTATTGATTGGTTCCAGGCTTACAAATCTTCCTTAGTTTAACTCTTCTGTTATCTTGCCAAAATTTGCCAAAACAATAATGGTAAATTGATAGGCCCATTCAAACCTCAGTTTTCTACTAGCTTTGATCCCTTCTGAAGGCAGTTGACTTGATTACAGAAGCCAGTGCTGTGCTGGAAGAAAGTAAGAGGCTAGCACTGATCCACCATCTAAATATATTAGTAGACTTTAAACATCTGATGTTTATTTAATAGAGAAACCAGAACAAGAAGATTGTTAGATATTGCAAGGCAAATGATAAAGTGGAATGCCAGTACACCATTCTCCTTGGTCTTTTCCCCATTAATAGATTGATTTGCATGACAAAGGAAATGTTGTCATGGAAATATCAAGCATGAATGTACAGCACATTTCATTAATTTAGCTGCAGAAAGGAGCACACCTTAGGGGAGAAAAAGTTCCAATTAACAAAATCACTCTTCTAATTTTTAACATTTAGTTTGACAGTGTGAACTTTAGCTGAACAAAGCAACCAACATATTGAGTTAATATCCACCCATCCATAACTAATATAAATAGATACAGTTATTAGGTTTTATATCCCATGGACACCTGTGATACTAGTCATGTAGCCAGTTGTCCACAAAAACACCTGGCAGCAGAACAGTCATGATATCATTACTAGATGAGAACTTTGACACACACAGGGCAGAGAGAGCAGCCAGTGATAAAAGTAGTAGACTCAAGGTCCCTAAATGAAGACTACAGAGCCTTCACTTCCAGGACTGGCTTCCAGATAAATTAGAATCTCCCTCATCAGAAAGTTCCATGCTTAGCAGTACCATCTTGGAATCTAAGACAAAAACACCTGAGGGAGTCTCTACTGTTCAATTGGAGATGGTAGGTTGAACCTTGGGGAAGTATACTGTAGAAGATTTCAGACATTTTCATGGCCTCAGTTGGAGCAGAAACTTGCTCAGCCCAAGTTCAGCTCCTAATGACCTGTCCAGGGTCCTGAAAGCTCGTCTCTTTCAATGCTTTTTCCTAACTACTTGAATCTTCTTCACTGGGAATATTTTGTGGGACTTCTCTGCATTGATAATCTGGAATTTGGATTGAAACCTGGATTTTGTCCATCCTGCATTGCATATTGCATCATGCCTGCTGCTGTTTTGATTCTTGTTCTGCTTTTCTGAGGTACAATATGAAATCTGTCTTTATAATAGCAGGCAAAATTATTCTATTTTAGTCACTGGGGAAGAAAAAGAAGTTTCTACCTTTCTGGGTGTCTGTATCTGTCTGTACTTCTACCAAGCATGGAGTTTGATTGATCCTGCCCATACAGCTGATGTGCCTTGATGACTTTAATTTTTTTTTTTTTGATGTAAGCTCTGAGACTCCAAAGATGAAATGACAACACCGCCCTTAATACGGCAACTCAGGAAAAACCTCAGAATGATAATTGAAAAGTAAGTGTATATCTTAGGGAGGAAAGGAAAGGACAAGGATAATTATAAGGTTTAATGTGTTTTTTAATTTCCCCACCAGATGACAGTGAGTAGGCTTGATGAATGAGCTAGACTATAGTCTCGAACAGACTGTATTTATGTATTTCTCAAGCTAATGTCAGAGTGATAGGAGAGATTGCTGCCAAATGTTATGAAGTGTTACCAAACAAATGAAAGATTGTTATTTTATAAGATAGCATGCTACCATTTACATATATAAGTGTAGGGACATCTAGCCCTGCCCGCTAATTGGAATGGACAAATCTACCCATTTTTGCTTTCACTCCATTTCTCATTTCTCAATCTTGTTTTGTTCCATTTCTACTTCTCTTACGTTTTTTAAAACCTGCACTAAAATCCATACATATTTTCACGAAGGCTTATTCTAATAAATCCTATTTTAATGTATTTTTCATATTATTCTCATTATGGAATACAATAAAGCATGACATTTAGATGTCCCTTCCTATCTCTTTAACTCTTCTCAAGATACTACCCTTTTCCTAGCTAAGTGCTCAGTTCTTCCTTAAATCCATCTTTTTTCTTTTTATCCATCCAGCCTGAGTCCTTGTCTCTCTGAAGTATTGCCCTTGGGTCTTTCTTCCTACCTGTTTTTCCACATGTCTCTCTGATGTCCTCCAGGTGTGCTAGTCCAGTGTTTCCCAACCTGGGCAAATTTCAGATGTGTGAACCAACTCCAAGAATTCTTTAGCCATCATGGCCATTGCTGAGTACTCCGGGAATTGAAGTCGATATATATTGAAGTTGTGCAGGTTGGGAAACTCTGGTCCAGACAAAGCTCCCACCTTTAATCAGCATGGCTGGCTGGAACATTTAGTAGTTGCCCAATGCTCTGGAGGAAGGCTGCCACATCCTACAAGCATTCCCTGTAAGCTTTTTAAGTTAGAAAATCCATAGTATGATAAAACTGGGAGCAAAGTACATGTGACTGGAAAGCATTCAAAGTTTTTTTAATAAGAACACTGCCAATGATTAAACAAGCTACACTGAATCAGAAGCTGCCAAAACTCAATTCAACAGAATATTTCACTGAATATGCTAACGATTAAGACACTAGAACATGGAACCAGGAAATGGAATCCTTGCTTTTCTCATCTCCATCCAAAAAGTGTTACATTTTAGAAATACAAACTTATAAAATCCTAGTGCTCCCATTATGTCATTTGAGGAATGTAGATGGAATGTCTGTGTTATATTTTATTGAAGAATGCACTGTTTAAAAAACAAACCAAAACGAACGTATCAGAGAAGGAAAAAGATAAGACCCTACCTCTTCCAGTGCCCACAATGAATCAACCACAGGTTTGATCTTCCTCTCATTGTAAAGTTTTATGAGATTGTCCATTACTTTAGTGACTAGGTTACTTCGGCCCTGTTTGAAAAGCAGGTTTAACAGAGAAAATCCAGCCATGACTTTGTTTTCTTCATAGAGTTTGATAGGATTCACTTTTTCCACTTGCCACCACTAAAAGCACACAAATTGCAAGAAGATTAGGACCAGCGTATGCTGTGTGAATAAATATTATGCTTTTAAGTCATCCGAACAAGGTAAATAAGACTGATTAATTTGGCCTTATGCTGGGTACATTCATAGAAAACATAACCAATACAATATGATTTCAGACCAATTACCTGTGGAAAGGTCCAGGAGAACTACAGTACTTCCATGATATTTTGTGTAATTATAGTTGGTTCTAATAAAAGTATTGCTAAATACTGGATTTTGGACTATGAATGGGGATATTAAAACTCAGTCCAGTCATGAATCTCACTATGTGATCCTAAGCCCTCTCTCTGACTTTGTCTGGGTTTGAAAGCTAAGCAGATTTGGCCTCATTAGTACTTGTATGGGAGACCAGATTAGACTAGGAAGTAAAGCGCGCGTACACACACACACACCCCAATTTGAGAAGACAATGGCAAATTATCTTCTTATTGCTGCAAAATGGACATGCTTGTAAAGTCGCCAGAAGTCCAGATCAACCTAAAGGACACTTGTCTTTATCTCCTTGTCTAATATACCTCCCAGATTTGTTTTGGGTCCGAATGGGAAGTGGGGGAACCATGTACTGTATGTCAGTTTGATCTTCCCAAGGTAAACATGGGTAATTGTGTGGATGGCTTTTAAAAAGTCAAAAGGGTGTAGAGATTTCCTGATCTGGACTTGCCTCTTGGAGGGGATGGAGAGAAGTAGGGGAAACCTTAATCCTTTGCTCTGTGCCATGGTCTTACATCAGATAATGGGTCATGTGCTTTGCTATTTATATTAGAAGAAGAGTTTCCAGTTGGTGCAGGGACAAGCCATTTTCCACTGCTGATTGCAAGTACATGAGAGCCTAATCCAGATTTAGACCACAACAGAAGACAATCGGCTTAACACTCCCCTAGTCCTACGAGTGCTATTACCTTTTATAAAAAGTGTCATGTGCAATTACTAACTGCATAAATGGTGGATTGTCAAGTTTGATGCCAATTACAACCTCCATGAAAAAGCAACTTCCTTGCTAAGAATTCCTAGGAAAAGGGATGCTTTTATAAAACTTGATGGTATGGTTACTATCTACCTTTCTCATCAGTGCTATTCAAAAAGAACACTACAAAACTGAAAAATGATGAAGGAGCTTGGAGTACTTCTCTTCTTACAAAAAGAGAGAGAGAAAGAGAGATACTATGGTTACATTTTTCTTGTAGATTTTTCTCTTTCAACACAGAAAGACTGAGGGAGAATGAAGTGTGCATTTCATCTTTCATCTGCATATTCTTTTTCAGAAACACTAGCTCTAGTCTCATACCTTTCATTTCCACTAATGTAGTATATAATATATGATTTAAGGGGAAGCAGTTCCATGGGGACAAAAAAGACAAAATGTATATTACACTGTAGATGCACGAAGTACCTCATAATAATACCTAATCCATAATACCTCATAATACCTCATCCATCTACCAATGAATGAACAGTACATAGGAGGCCAGAGGGGGTGGAGTATGGGCTTCAGCACACTGGAGGATCCCAAAAAAAGTCATGAAACACAGGTAGATCCAGATGAACCACTTCGGCCTCAGCCTGTTGCTTCTAAGACCTACTAGCTAACAGCCCCAGCTTTCACATAAAAAAGAGCAACTCTCCCTTGTCAAACCTAGATTAGGAGAAAATTGATTGGGTTCCCACGTTGCATTAAGCCAGGGTATAATGAGTAGGCCACCATGGCTAAGTTGAGTCTAGACCATAAATAACTGCTTAGAAGCCACAATAGCCGAGTCTGCAAGAACACACTAAGCCAAAGCTAGAAAGCTAGAATGGCTTAGTCACTGTGAACCTAGTAAAGAGATCATTCATTCATTCATTCATTCATTCATTCATTCATTCATTCATTCATTCAGTGAGAAAGAACTTTGACTCCTCTTTTGATTTTTTAGCCAATGAAGTCAAAGCCATAGTAGGAAATATCTGAGCATTTTGGTTTTACTTTAGCCACCAGCCCTTTTGCAGCTCCCAGAGTGGATGGTCAAATTGTTCAAGTTTTTCTTTTTTAATATTTTTTGGAATTTGTTGCAAGGTTAAAAGCAAACTGTAGAGAATTAAGGCACTCTTTTCACCCCTTAATGCCTCTCCACCCACGCAGATCTTGACTCTCTCCACTTCTGAAATGCAGTCCTGATGTGCCACAGAAGGTGGCACTGGTGGCAGTTGTACACCTCTGCCTTAGTACAATATCTGAACCCAGCCACTAAAAATAGTCTGTGGCTCAGTGAGATGTGTGAATTAAGCACTTGTGGTTTATTCAACAAATCAAGATTAAAATAAACATGGGTTCATCCTGATGTATGGACCAAGTCAGTGTTTGCTGTGTTAGATTGGATTTGGCATCTGAACACCTAGTTAGATCTGTGGACCAATCCTCCAGGTTGGTGATTTTTGTCATTTGGCTTGACCCTTGGACTGTTCTCAATTATCTTGTCTCAGAATTCCACCTATTTCTATCCTGGACTCTGTGCCAGTGGATTTCAACAATCAGCCAGTTGCTTTTCTATTCCCGTCTAGCTGGAAATGAAAATTAATGGAACATTCATACCTCTGCTGTGCATAATGCCTACTTTGGATCTGAATCTGCAAAAGATGAGTCATGCTGTTAAAAGGGAGAGAGGGGAGGAAAGGGAGGGGGGAGGAAGGGAGACTTGGAGCATGGCACATACAAATAAGCCCTAACAGAGCCAAAATGACCTTATACTTACTGATTTTGCAAAGCTGAAGAAACTTTTGGTTTCCCCAGTAACCATGTTTGATGAGCCTGGAAAAGAGAGACAAGGAGGAAGAGGGAGGGAAGCACAGGAAGAAAACACATGAGCATTGAAGTAGATCATTTATATGACACAAGGATAAAGCTGGAGAATATTGACCTCCTGCGTCAAAATAATAAAACAGCATCTCCATTCTCCATAAAGGTCTTATTGAAAAAGAGTGCCTTGTTCTATTGATGGGGTTTAATTCTACTCTCATGTTGTGCTCTTAATGATGCCATCAGGAGGAGGAAAACCCAAATATCTCCCACCAAATCACCTTCTGCTTCTCTCAGTGCCATAAAAAGGGACTCTAAACCATGTGCCCCTTACCTAGTAGCAATGGTGAAACAATGGTGAAAGCCTTCTGGCCACTAGTGTGCATTATTTTCCTCTTTTGGGTGGGTCATGTTACTGGCAAGATGGTATCTCAAGGGCATAGGAGCCATGGGAAATTCTGTTTCTCTAGACCAGACCTTTCCAAACTTTTCATGTTGGTGATACACCTTTTAGACATGCATCATTTCACGACACAGTAATAACAGGGCTCCCCGCCCCCAGCCCACGCGATTGGCTCCCGCCTGCAAACCTCACCCCCCGGCCCACGCGATTGGCTCCCGCCTGCAAACCTCGCCCCCCGGCCCACGCGACGGGCAGGGCAGGGCAGGGCAGCAGGGGCTGGCTCGATCGTGGGGCGGAGAGGCAAGGCAGCGGCGCTTACCAGCAGCATGGCAAGGGCTGGGCGGGACTCTAATGGGGACTCTTGGCGTGAGCAGGCAGCAGGCAAGAACAGTTGTCTCCGGAAACCTGGGCCTGCTGCGCCGGCTTTTTATCCCAAAGTTTGCACCGTTTGAGGGCAGGGGCCAATCAGGTCTCAAGCTGCTCGGCCCACCTCTCTGACCTCCTTTGACATGCGCAGATTGGTGGGGGTGCCACTTCTTCCGTTTCCCCCCCATCAGCACTTCTGGGTCATCTGGCGTTTTCGCACAACACACCAGGACACTGCAGGCGACATGGTAATGTGTCGCGACACACACTTTGGAAAGCTATGCTCTAGACTCCCTGTGCCTGGGATGTCCTGCTGCAGTATTCTAGATGCAGCATAAAGGAAGGAAACAGATACAGTCTAATAGATCTTATGATATCTGCTCTGTCCCTCATAAGTTTCAGATAATGCATAGAAAGAAGCATCTGATGAGAAAAGAAGAGCTGCTCATAGTGATGATGAAGCTGAATAAGCTAGATGCAAATTTGTAATGTTTTGGTCTCAATAAGAATTGGGGTAAGTTTTTCCAAACTTGGAGAACATATATTTTGAATTCTAAATCTGCTTCCAGTGCTAGCCTTAAAATATCTTAACACGCAGGACTGCTTGTTTAAGAGTATCTTGATATGAAATTCAACTTGTGAAGATAATACATTGGGGGGTAGAAGATTTCTAATCTACATAGGCATTGCCTTAAAAAATTTACCTTGCACAAGCTTGTGAAAATGTGGCTGGGAGGGTTGAATTTATTCAAGAGAAAAAAAATTGAGAGCAAGAAAGAAAAATAAAAAAGGAGTGAACATCACCCATTAGCTTGTTGACATGATATCTGTATTAATCACACATTGTATTGATATATGCAAGACTGTGGGGTAGCTGGGAAAATAATGGAAGGGAAAGTAATCAGTCAAGAAATAAAAAGTGAATCCATTGGTAGCTTATCTCATAAATGGCAACTGAGCCCAGGTGAGGAGAAACATGGGAAGAAGTATTTCAAAGTATTCGAAGAGACTCCTAATTAACCCACTTTAAATGAAGGTGGAAAATTTCTCTTGCAGTTTCCAAGATTCTGTATTTACCCCAGATTTGAATTAAAGAGACCTTATTGAAAGTTGTGTAGTTTGTGTTTCCTGGAACTTGCTCAGCTTCATGGGGCTTGACAGTATCAATTAAAGCGATTTTTCTCTTTCATCCCCAACCTAATTACAACTAGAACCCTGTAGGGTTCCATATTTAATGATATTTCTTTTAGGGTGGTTTTAATGATTTGCATTTATTGCTTTTTTAATGATTTAACATGGCTGTGGGAGCCCAATGTTTTGTTAATGCAGAAAGGGGGACTGAAAATATTATTGAGCAGTTTGACATCTAGAGGTAAACAGCACTTGGCCTACAGTCTCCAGGATCTGTGAAATAACAGGAATTATGAACGGAGGAAATCATTCTTCACTGATTTTATTCAGAAGGGAGAAAGAATTATACGTGTGTGGGGCCTTTGCCATGTCAAAATCCTTCTTCCACATGGATTTTTCAACGATAGGGTTGAGGGGTGGGAGATTTCCCTTTGCTGCCAATGACATATTCTTCATAAACGTGGGGAATCTGGGCTCTGTGCCCAAATTCTCCTGCCCGTCCAGATCCTTTTGGATGGAAAATGTTCTATCATATCTCTGTGGAAAGGATTGCTTGTAAGAAAGGGAAGTTGAATCCTTGGAGAGAAACATTTGAGGGAAAAACTGTACAAAAAACAAGTTTAAAACTGTAATGTTGAGACTCTTGGCAGGTTATCCTCCAAGGGTATCTTCTCCATCAAGCTGACTCTCTTTACATATACTGAACCATTTATCCCAAGCCTTCACAGAGTTCTATGTCATCTATAAATCAACAAGTTTAATAGTTAATGTTCCCTTCCAATTTAAAACCAACGTACACTTCTCCAAGATCAAGAGAAAACCTCAGCACAAAGTGGTCAAGAGTGTCTTCAAGTATGGTCACAAGAAACAGACAGCCTGGATGGCCAGTATAGATAAATTGGTCCTATGTGTCTTTCATATCCCTTCTCTTCTGTTTCTGCCAACTTCTCATTTCTCCTCCCTGCAGTGAAGTTACTTCTCGGTTGATATCTGCAACCGTAACTGAATCTTTCATGCTAATTAGAAATCAACTAGAATAGCTACAGTGGGATGGTGATTCTTGAGAAAGTCAGGATTTATTTACCTGTTGAATTTCACTCACCATATAATATGTAAGTCCCAAGTGGCTTGAGTAGACTGAGACCTTTACCAGTATTTTCACCACAAAGGCAATCCAGGACAATGTCTACACCATCTGCAGAGATCCTACAAAGCACAGACAAAGACACACTGTGAAGAAGCCTGCTACCCTTAAGCTCCTCATGATTTATTTATTTATTTGTCACATTTATATCCCGCCCATCTCCACCACAAGGAGGGACCCTGGGCAGTTTACAATAAGAACCATATTTTTTTATTTATAATTAAAATTTTGCCACTGCCCATCTCCCCCAGAAAAGGGGAACTCTGGGTGGTTTACAATAAGAACCATATTAAAAAGATACATATAAAAACATTTAAAATATACATATACTATTTACCAAATATAAATATAAAATAAGTATAAAACCAAGTGGCCATAAAGATCTAATTCTGTGAGGAGAGCTCTAAGGTGCCAGCCACCCCCAAGAATAATTACTCCCCTTCCCATCCCAAGTGAGACGGCAGAGCCAAGTCTTCAGGTTCTTCTAGAAGGCCAGGAGTGATGGGGCCTGCCTCTGGGGGCAGAAGTATTGTATTGTATTGTATTGTATTGTATTGTATTGTATTGTATTGTATTGTAGTGTAGTGTAGTGTAGTGTAGTGTAGTGTAGTGTAGTGTAGTGTAGTAGTGTAGTGTAGTGTAGTGTAGTGTAGTGTAGTGTAGTGTAGTGTTGTGTTGTGTTGTGTTGTATTGTATTTTTTATTGAAGATTGTTGTAGATTTCAACAGAACAGAACAGAACATGGACTAGTCCCACTTATAAAACATTGATGTTTTCCAGGTATGCTGGGGCTAAAACTCCCAGAATTCTAGCAGTGAATTGTTTAGTCTTTCATCTTAACCAGGTTTCCTGACTTTCGGTTTCTAAAGAAGCCAAGAATCAGAAACCAAGAACAAACCCTGATTTCAGATTAAAGCTCCTAGGAAAGTGACATCAGAAATCCTTGAGAATTTAACATTACACAAATTACTGATAAAAATTTCCTGGTGTACTTAGGTATTCTGAAAGGCAAAAGGATTTATGGGGACATATTGGACAGCATACATCCAGCCTACCATCTTTAAAAAGTAAACAGAACTCTGGCAGATTGTTAGCATACATGAACCAGGCAATTCTTTAACATGGTGAAGAACCTTCAGTTTATGTCTATTTCTGTCTACCTGGCTAGAGGGTTTGTAATACAGATACTCATTGCTTAACAACCACAACTGGGACCAGCAACTCCATTGCTAAGTGATGTAGTCATTAAGCAAGACATCACATAACTGTGATGGGCTTATGATCTCACTTCCACCGTGGCCGTTAAACGAATCACCCATGGTCGTTAAGCAAGACATCACATGACCGCAACTTGCAATTTCACTGCCAGCTTCTCCATTGACTCTGCTTGTCGGAAGCTGGCTGCAAAGCACACAAATGACGATCATGTGACCGTGAGATGCTGTGATGGTGGTAAACACCTGCCAATTGTGAAGCGCCTGAATTTCAATCATGTGACTGCAGGGATGCTGCAATGATCGTAAGTGCGAGGACCAGTCACAAAATTATTTCTTCAGTGCTGTAACTTCAAACGGTCACTAAACAGGGCAGTTGTTAAGTGAGGACTAACTGTATATTAAGTTCAAATATAGGTATGTAGGCATTTCTTTGAAAGTAACTGATACAAATATTTTTTCAGATTCAGCAGTTCTTTCCTCCAAAATGTACCTTTTGCTAAACAAATGGATTAGCAATTATTGTGTGTCCATGAATGTAAGCATAAAAAGAATGCGATAGACATTATGATTTTAAAACATATTGCTACACTTAATGTACATGCATATGTTCCTCAAGGGCGAAATAGCAGCTCTGGATAAAAAACATTAAAAGATGGCTCATTTGGGAAACAGTGAAGGGAAGATTAATGTCCCACCATCTTGCCATGGTCCAGACCAGATTTTGTTTAAATCACTGGAAGTTACAGCCTCAGATTCTCCTACGGGAACATATAATTCCTCCATAACAGCCAGAGTGGTCTAGTGGAGAAAGTGGGTGAATGTATAGTCGAAGGCTTTCACGGCCGGAATCCGATGGTTGTTGTGGGTTTTCCGGGCTGTGTGACCGTGTTCTGGCAGTTTTGTTTCCTAACGTTTCGCCAGTCGCTGTGGCTGGCATCTTCAGAGGACAGGAGCACAGCTAGAAGATTCAAGACTTGGGCACAGAGAGAATCTTCTAGCTGTGCTCCTGTCCTCTGAAGATGCCAGCCACAGCGACTGGCGAAACGTTAAGAAACAAAACTGCCAGAACACGGCCACCCAGCCCGGAAAACCCACAACAACCATCAAAGTGGGTGAACTCCAGGTTCCAGTCCACTTTCAGCCGCAGAAGTTCTCCGGGTGACTTTAGGCCAGTCACTCTTTCTCAGTCCAATTTTCCTTACAGGGTTGTTGATGTGGGGGAAAAATGGGAGAAAGGGATCCTATTAAAGCTCCTGAAGGCAAAGCAGCATCTGAAGCTAACAAATACATAAATGAAATAAACCACCTAATTTCCTGTGTGGTTACTCATGTTCAGCAGCTAGTAATACTAGTGCCCATCTTATTCACTCCTACATATTAGCAAAATATCAATCAATTTATGTATTGTTTTGACCACTGGTTGTAACCAGTAAGATAAAACCTGCACAAAAGTGGCCAAACATTAATAAAGTAGATTAAAATGTACAAAAGTCAGTAAAAACATTAAAAGAGTGTTATTACAGCAAATAAAATATTAGAACACATTAGGAATGTTTGATAAAATTTAGCAAAATAAAGCGCGCCAATGTGTATTAGGGATTAAGGTGTTGGGCTGGCTCTGGAGAGATGGAGACACAAATCCACAAATATTGAGCTGATTTAGAAGCTACAAGATCTCTTTAGAATTCCCATCACATTATCTGAGCATTTCCCTCCCTAGAAACTCCACCTTAGCCACTGTTTGAATTGGTCCTTTCTCTTGAGGTATCGGTCCACCCATTACTCAATTTAATGTTGTTTTAAAAAGATGAGGATAGGAGAATGTCACAAAAGGAAAAAATGATATATACTATTCCTCTGTCCTTTAATTAAACGAGTAGAAGACCGTCCACCCAACAAGGTTGACCAGACTAAGAAACCAATACAATATAAGTCAGGACTACTTTTATTGTAACAGCTATAATGATAGAATCCTGCAAGTCTGAAGGTGTCCCCCCCCCCTTATGTTCATGTGAACTAGGGGAGGGGCTTGTCTGAGACATTTTCTCAAATTAGTTTCTTGGAACAGGCTCAAGCCCCGCTTATCTGTGCATTGCCTTGGTAGTGGCTCTTCCTCCTGTCCTTCAAGGCCATTCGCAATGCCCTCTACAAGGACCTTCTAGCAGATGAGAAAGGCAAAGTGTAATACATAAAGGTCAACTATTAAAATATTTGGTTTGGGGTAGTCCATGGCCATCTGCAGAGGTGAGAACAGCAGTCCGGCCGGTAGGACTACTTGGCCAACCTCAGCTGATATTGAAAAAGCTATGCAGTGTTAAACCTGGTTAGTACTTGAATGGGAGATCTCAGAATCAAGGAGTTGTAGGCTAGACTGGGAGTTTTTTTTAAGGGTTAGAAGAAAGCAAAGTCAACCTTCTTCTGTACTGTTGCCAAGAAAACTACAGAGATTTATCTAGGAAGCCACCAGGAGCTGTCCTAAATTCAAAGGCAAAATTGCCTTTACTACTGCTGATACTGCCCCCTTGTGATATTTTACTTGCCCTCAAGATCAAGAATTCTTTCCAATACTTTTATAGGGCATCAGATTGGAAAGAAACTACAAGTCAACCAGAGTTGTTCAATTTTCTTTAGTGCAATGAATTAAAATCAAAATACAGACATGCATAGACCTTATACAGTATTTAGAAAATAGAGAAGATACTTCTCTATATTTAGAGGTGGAGAAGAAACAAAACCCATTATCTGCTTCTGATACTCTCCTTTTACTCATTCTCAACTCTCTTTTTTCCTCTGCTTTTTATCTTCCCTGCCCTAAGCTAAAAAAGGTAAAGGTTCCCCCTGCACATTTGTGCAGTCGTGTCCGACTCTAGGGGCTGGTGCTCATCTCCGTTTGTTAGCCGAAGAGCCAGCGTTGTCCGAAGATTCTTCCACAGTCATGTGGCTGCATGACGCGCGCGGAACGCTGTTACATTCCCACCGAAGTGGTACCTATTTATCTACTTGTATTTGCATGCTTTCGAATTGCTAGGTTGGCAAGAGCTGGAGCTAGTGCGGGAGCTCACTCCGCACGCAGGGCTAGGGATTCGAACCTCTGAACTTGCGATCTTCCAATCGACAAGCCTGGCGTCTTACCTGCTGAGCCACCATGCCCTAAGCTAAGGAACACCACGCCCTAAGCTAAGGAAGGAACAATTTCTACAAGAAGTCTGAACATCTTTCTAGGCATCCTTAAAAATTAAGCCAAGGGTCCCATGAAAATAGGCTATACCCAACAGATGGTTTGGAGGATCCATTTGCATGGAAGAGAATACCAGGTAGATCTGATATTTGTGCCTGAATGGTGAGAAAATTCACCTTATTATTCACATTATTATTATGTTAAGTTTCATTGTGAGCTTCTTTAAGGCCACTTATGTACAGAAAGATCAGAGACAAATGTACAATGTGAAACCAACTCCTCTGTCTGTCCTCAAGAAGCAAATTCCATGTTATAGTTCTCTAAGTCTGCAACTTTGTGCTTGCCAGAAATTTGGACTAAAATCACTTGCAATTAGTCCTGATGGATGAAGTTGATGGACAATGAAGTCCAAGGTATCTGGAAGGCATCAGGTTGCCTGTTTCTGCTTTAAATTAAGCAAACCTGTGAAAACCTGGCTTTGACTATCCCCTACAATTACATGGGATATATGCATCACTGTCTATAAGGTAAAGGTAAAGGTTCCCCCCGCACATTTTGTGCAGTCGTGTCCGACTCTAGGGGCCGGTGCTCATCTTCGTTTGATAGCCGAAGAGCCAGCGTTGTCCCAAGACACTTCCACGGTCATGTGGCCGCATGACGCCCGCGGAACGCTGTTACCTACCCACCGAAGTGGTACCTATTAATCTACTTGCATTTGCATGCTTTCTAATTGCTAGGTTGGCAAGAGCTGGAGCTAGTGCGGGAGCTCACTCCGCACACAGGGCTAGGGATTCGAACCTCCGAACTTGCGATCTTCCTATCGACAAGCCTGGCGTCTTACCCACTTAGCCACCACGCCCCCTATCACTGTCTATAGCAGTTGTTAAAAAGAAAAGTCTGTTTCAATAGCTTACTTTAATTAAATAATTATGAAAATCACTGGAGCAGTCATTATGGATAATTGTACTCTAGGGAGTCTGAAAGGCAGAAGGTGCACCAAATAATTTCTAATTCTCGAGACCAGCTTTTATCTCATGACAAGTATTGTCTGAAATTGGTTAATAGCAGTTATGAGGACATAAGTTAAACTTAGTGGCCTAGATTATGCACTTTTTTCTGTTTCCAGAAACTGGAAGAGCAGTGGGTACCTGATGATAGAGAAAGTTATAGAATTATATTACATGCAAATAGTTTGCTAGGATTAGGATGTAACCTGGCCAAATTAAGCTACAGCACAGTTTATAAAACTCATTTTTATTCTGCCCTTCCAAAAAAGGAATCTTTCTGCTAGTCAACATGTTGCATAGTGCAATCTGTATTTTTAAAAGAATGATGGAATTACAGGATTCAGCAGAACAAAGTTTTGAAACTGCAGAAAGTATCCTTATAGGGAGAAAATTATGGATTAAGAGATACAGGTAAAATTGTTCCCCGTTGGGGGAGATGGGCGGTGATACAAATTTAAATAAATACATACATACATACATGTAAAATAGGCAGAATACCCAGATAATTTGTCCTGCTTTCTGTACTGAATGAAGAAGATGGTTGGACCTCTTGGGATGCTCAACCCTATAATTTGGATGCTTCTAAAGAGAAGGGATGATTTTGCAACCTGTGATCTGCACAGTGGGGCCTCTCTGATGAGAACAAATGTGCAGGTTAGTTCGGGCTATTGTGATCCCTTTGTTATGGCATCAAACATCTCACAAACCCTTCCATTTCCAATTTCAGGCTCTACAAGCAAAATGGTATCAACCACAGAAAGCAGAAGTATCAGCAGGGGAGGCTGCTAAAGAGAGGAAAACCCTAAAACAGCCCACTGAAAACTGAGCACACTCAGTTCTCACAAAACGTGGTCTGCCAGCTAAAGAAAACCAGAATGCAGTGGGTAAAACTCCAAAAACGCTGTACTCCACTCTGCAACACTTTGCCCCAGGTTCCATTTATTGCCATAGAAAGCCCACTGATTTTGAGTGGTGGAAACAGTCTACTCGGCTGATAAAATCAGGGAGAGGGTAGTCTTATTAGAGAATAAGCTTATACGTTGCAGTGCAAAGTTACAATTAGAAATGGAATGGAACCTTTTTTCTTTCTCTAAAGATCTCAAATGCTGCTTCTATAAATACTACTTACTATTCAGGTTTCACCTGAGAAAACCATGGAGAGTAATCTAAGATCAATGCCCACTTACCTTGACTAAGGCTCCAGTTTGCATTTTAATAGAGGTAGGTTGCCCTGACTTTGTTCACATAATTCTTTTATTACTATTATTTTTGCCTATGCCCTGAGCAATTGCTGAGGAGTGCTAGCTAATAGCACTTCTTTTGATGAGTTTTCTCCTGCAAAAGCCTGCTGACTAACCTCTCTTTTCAAAAAATGATGAAAGCAGAGAAAGGGGGGGGACACCTCTTTTTGTATCTGTATCTTACAGAGTGCATAATATATTTGCTCTTCAAGAGAACAAATGATGCTCTAGTAAGAACGTAGGTGCTGCTAATTCCCTGCTCCCCGTTTTCAGTTTCTACCCACTTATCCTGAGATCCAGAATAACTTTATAAGGAACCAAGGCATGGAAATGTCCACATTTTGTCATTATGCAGGCAGACTGCAAGGTATGGCGCTACGCCATGATTTGCCACTGTTTGTTAAACAAGCTATAACTCTGATTAAGTACACACAGTAGATTAAGACATAACCAGCAGTGTCTGTGGGTGGGGAGCAGAATGACAAAACCGGCATTGCAACGCAACCCCAGCCCCATTTATATGTGCACTGATATTGCACACATGCCCCAAAGGGGTGGAGCTTGCAATGAAGCACTGCAGTGCTGCTTTCATCATTCTGATGAAAGGAGCAAGCTCCTGCAGATGCCACTGGCCATAACCGCGTTCTTGTACAGAACACAGTGCTCAAGGTCAACCCACCAAACAAGAACCAAAGAAGCATGCTGTGTGAATCTAACCACAGATATGCATAACTAAGGGGGAAGTAGCAACAGAACTCTGTTCAAATACAGTATGTGATTTATATCTATCTGTGATTAAACCACAGAATAACCTAGATAGATATTATTGGGCTGCAAATCCAAGCCAGTCAACGAAGCAGAGGAATTAAGATGGACCATGCCCAGGGAGACTTGAGTTCAAGTCCCTGGTTGAGTATGGACTTTGACCCACTCAGCCCAACTTTCCTCATAAGGTTGTTGCAGGAAAAATTAGAGGATTGGTCTATGCACGTCTGGAGAAAAAAAATAAATTAAAAAACAAATGCAAAAAATGTGTAAGTAAAATAACAGAGAGGCTCTTTTTTCAAGTTCGGATTCCTTGAACACCATCTCTATGTACCTAAAGGGAAGGTTCAGTAAAGAGAATTTTGTGAGAATTTTGCATGAGGAAATAATCACAAAGTATTTTCAGTACTTTCAGGTAGTTGTCAAAGAACCTTATGTTACCAGAAGGGATAGGAATTGGGGCTCATCCCCCCCCGTTTTGTGTGTTTTTTATATTTTATAAGTGGGATAAATCTATTGCAGATCTCATAACATTTCATTTCCCATTGATAACTGGTCATATCACTGTTATCCAGCAGTACAATCTAGGGGTTGCAAAAACAGGAAGAGTTCCATGTAGCCCATCCTTATTGTAAAATTTACTATTAGTAGACATTTGGGCAGGGGGATCTTCTTTCAACTCTTCCTCTAAGAGACTGTTTTCAACAGGACAATAAAAATGCTTTCCAAAATAAACTTTGGTTGCCACCTCCATCAGCTTCTTACAAGTTCTCATTGGTGATTTCCCCTATCAAGTAAAACACAAACAAACTCACTTACTTTTTAACTTCTTGGACATAGTCCACATTTCGGTCAAACAGGTAGGTCACCGAATCTTTGATGGCCTCATGCTTGAAGGAAGAAGCCGTTCCAAAGACCATAACGTTGGGAACCGTTGAGCAGAGTTGAGCAATAGCTTGTCCCTACAAATGCATTTGTGTATTAGTTGCACAGATATGTCAAGTGTGTCACCTAATTATTTGTACTGAATAATCATTCATTACTGATCTTCTGTAACCAGAGACGACTTGAGGACATAGAGGAAGGCAAGTGAAGGTAACAATAGGTATTTACTCAGTCTGCCCCATCCCTGCCCCTTCATAGGGCTCTCTGCCAACAGTTGACTGAAAACATGTTCTTTATTTATGGAATTTATCTACTGCTCAAAACCAATGTTATGTTATGCAACGTTATATCATTGTTAGGCAATATTATGTTAGCATTGCTTCCTGCAATTTTTGAACATTTTTTTTTCAAAGTGACTTGTAAATTGCATTAGATAAGAGAAATTCTAAAAAGCAGCACATTATTGTAATATATAATAAAATAAACAATAGAATAGAATAGAATAGAATAGAATAGAATAATAGAATAGAATAGAATAGAATAGAATAGAATAGAATAGAATAGAATAGAATAGAACAATAACTTTATTGTCATCCCACTATACACTATACAAGTGCACAATAGAATGAAATTTCGTTGCAGTTGGCTCACAATTTCACTCAAGCAATAAAATACTAATTATAATAATAAAAATGTACCCTATTCTATAATGTAGGATTAGAATAAGGGTAGGAACAGAATTAGGACAACCCAGTTGCTTCTGAGACTCGGTTGGATCAAAGAAACTCATATTGCCACTCGGCCACATGTAGCCGCTGTTAAGATGTGGTGTTTGTAGTTCTATGATTTGCCACAGTGGGTGACTGCAGTTAGTTGGTTTCAGCTGATCTTGAGAAAGCTAAGCAGAGTCAGATCAGACTAAGATTTGGGTGGGGAACTTCCAGGAAGTCTAGGGGCTATTATCTAGACTGGGAATTTTTTTAACAAAAATCCATAAAGAAGGAAATTGTAAATCAATCTCTTCTCATAGGAAGGGAGCAACCAGTTGCTGGGTGAAATAGAAATAAATAAAAATCAAATGAACTAATTTCTCCCTTTCCCACATTATTCAGGAGGCCCCCCAATCCATCAGAAATCAGATCTTCAGGTGGCTGCTGGGATAAAGAAAGGATGATTAGACCCTAACTATTGGCAGTGCTAGCTAGGGATGGTGACCAGGTGATCCAATGTTGGAAAATGCTAAGCAGAAGAAAGATTTTCAGGTTTTAACCAACCAACCAACCAATCAATCAATATTATTTATTCGGTCAATGACCAGCAAAATTTAAAAGGAGAAAAAGTAAAACAAAGAAATACAATAATATACTACCAACTAATAAAATATATCACATAATAATATATATAATTACTATATTAATACATTTGTTATCTAGACCTTTTGAAATCTTGTTGACAGAGATGAAGAAGAACCAATGGTTAGCCATTCCAGAGGGGTAGGTCCTGATTTTTCAGTATCACAATCATATTGAGTACCATAATCATGGATAATTGCAGTCAGCTACATCTTCCAATCCCTCATCTTTGAAATCTCCACTGTGTCACATATCTAAAAGGTAAAGGTTCCCCCCACACATTTGTGCAGTCGTGTCCGACTCTAGGGGCTGGTGCTCATCTCCGTTTGTTAGCCGAAGAGCCAGCGTTGTCCGAAGACACTTCCACGGTCATGTAGCCGGCATGACGCGCACGGAACGCTGTTACCTACCCACCGAAGTGGTACCTATTCATCTACTTGCATTTGCATGCTTTCGAATTGCTAGGTTGGCAAGAGCTGGAGCTAGTGTGGGAGCTCACTCCGCACGCAGGGCTAGGGATTCGAACCTCCAAACTTGCGATCTTCCGATCAACAAGCCTGGCGTCTTACCCGCTGAGCCACCACGCCCCTCACATATCTACCTTTCACTTATTTAACTTTATTTTTTTATAGAACTGATATGGTCACCTACCTCACACAGTGATCTTAGGCGGCTCACAACAACCCATAATACAACATTTTAAACCAAACAAATCGGACCCTTCACACGAGGTGCCAGATCACCCATATTGTGGATTCCCTGACTTAGCCCCACCAAACCCAATGCTTGGGGGAAGAGCCAGTTCTTCACAGCTTTCTGGAAGTCTAAAAGGATAGCACATTCCCCCATGCCCCACCCCCATCTCAGGTGCACTGATTGAACTGAGATAGAGGGAAGTGATATTTTAATCTATTCTGGCATTTCATGGGATCTTGAGTTTATTGGTGGCATTGACTTGAGCTTTTTCTACTACTGTTTTGGGGGGGGGGCTTTAAATCACATTTTAAAACATGTTAGTGGTATTTGCTTTAAAAATGTCAGTAACTGCCTTGAAGTCTTCTGTTTTAGACTTTTTAAAAAGAAAACATTAGTTCAATATAATATTCATTTCTAGTAATTGAATTGATTTCTCAGTTATTCATTGGGCATCCAGACATGGATCCTGACTAAGCCCTAAGCTACTCCATTCAAGACAATCGTTTTAGAGACTTCTCCTTTCAGAGGGTGAAGCAAAGTACAGGAGGATCAGCTATCCTTGACTTGTGCCTAAACAATAGAGAAAATATAGTTGATGAAGTGGAAGTAAGAGAAACATTCAAGGAAAGTGACCGTGTAATATTAGAGTGCTTAATATTAAGGGGAAAACTTCAGTGTAGTTGAATGTGTGTGTTGGGTTTCAAAAAAAGTGAATTTTAATAAACACAGAACAATAAATAAGGTTCCATGGCAGAACAATATAATGAGAAAAGTGGTTCACAGTGGCTGGGGGTTCCTAAAAAAGGAGATATTAGAAGCATAATTACAACCAATTCTGACAATGAAAGAGAAAATAGAAGAATTCAGTGTTGCAATGCAGAAAGCTTAGTGAAGATCTGAGAGCAAAAATGGGCACACAGAGGAGACGAAAAGAAGGACAAGTTACCAAGGAAGAATATGCAAAGATCTTTTGGAATTACAGAAATAGCATCGGAAAGGCTAAAGCTCAGAATGAGCTGAGATGCCAAGAATTAAAAAAAAAAAAAAAAAAGCCTTTTCCCCCTCTTTAAAATAAAAAAGAAAAGAACCAGTATACCAGCTCCTCAATGAAGATGACAAAATACAGAGAAAATGTGGGAATCTTAAATTAACACTGGACAGCTCAAAAGGAAGGAAAGGAAGTGCCCTAAACACACACATCGGAAAGAAGAGGAACATATGTTCTAATCTAAGGATGGTGTGTCAAATTTCTTCATTCACGGTTTGTGCTGATATAAGAAACCGGTGGCCTTAGGGACCAAGTTCATGATCCATCTTCTGATCAGCATGACTGGGTTTGTTTGCCTTGACTTTGACTTCTCTTTATGAATCTATATCTATCCAACGTCCTGGTGACCCTATCACATTGATACAGCTCTGTGATCCTGCTTCTAGTTTGCTCCTATTTTTAGCTTACTTAGTGCCCTGCAATTTCTGTTAGATACCTCTATAATTCTGTTCCTCCATTGCTCTCGGCCTTCGGTTCTCTTGCTAAAGGTTGTGGCATTCTGTTCTTTTATTTAGGTCTTATCTATTTTTCTTGGGGTGTTTTGATTTAGATTTAGGGATTGGTAAATGCTTTGTTTTCCTTTGCTACTTGCAGCTGGTGACCTATTGGCCTGACAATTAAGTTGCAAAGCCCTCATGATCAATGCCCACATGTTTTTGTTGTCAAGACTCACATCCTGAGTATATTCCGGTTGTGCTTGGATGCCAACTTTGAACCAGCATAACGTCCCACCTCCACTTGTCTTGCTAAGCTTGGGTCTTTTCACAATATGCAAGCTAGGCTATACACACGCACACACACACACACATAACTGGCTGCAGGTTCCTCTCTCCCACATCTCCTTCCTTCCTTCCTTTTTTCCTTCCTTCCTTCCCTCTCCTTCTCTTTTTTTCCTTCAGCTCTTTAACTTTTCTTCTTCTGACTCTTTGAAATCTAGGCCCATTCCTCCAATGCTTTCAAGTCTGGTGAACAATCAAAAAGCCCCGCTGAAGAAGAAGCTGCATTCCTCTCAAAGGGAATGGCCCTGCCCTTCACCCTGTTCCTGGGCAGCTTTTCCTGCAAAGCAACCAGTCGAGAACTCTCCATAAATCAATTCATCCAAGACAATGCAAAATGTAGACTTCCCACACTTTTGATATTGTGAGATATCATGTGCTCCTGGAATGTTTGGAGCACTTGAAACAATGACATGGAATTTTTCATTAGTGCAAAACTAAGTCCAAGATTCTTGTGCTACAGGACCTCCATTGTTTCACTGGATGGCTCAAGAATGTTCATGACATTTAGAAATAAATGGGGTACTTTGGCTGTCCTCCTCCTGTTCGACATTAAAGCCTTGGAGTATGTTATCCACAAAAGCCTACAAATAACTCTCTTGGAGCCATGTCCAATGCCTACTCCCTTGCATTTTTATAAACCAACTTTATAGGCAATAATTGTTTTGGTTTGTACTGCGGTAGATATTTTTCCTATCATGAGCCAGTGTGGGAGTCTCCAGCTTAACCTTTCTGCAACTGTTCATTACTAACCACATTATTGTGTAGTGTTACGTGCAAACCAGATAAATAGTTATGCTCCTGTGGCGTTCCCAAACTCCTTCCAAAGTACTCTTGCACTCAATTTTTTTCTAGCTTCAAATTATTGGAACGGTCTGCATTTGGGTTGGTGGCAGTTTTTTTTTTGGGGGGGGGGAAGGAAGTATTCAACAAAAATATAGATCTTCTTTGTTTATATTGAGTTACAATATAATGAGATTATACATTTCAGACAGTTATTGCAATGACTCAGGAGTAATCATTCATCATGAACAAGAGTATAAAGGTAAAGAGATCTATTGAAATTATTTTATTATCTTTGTTAGGCCGTTTATAGGTTGCACAATCAAGATTTTGGCCCAAAGTAAAGCTTGCATCTTTCCCTTCCAAAGACCCTCCAAATCGTTCAAGGGAATGTGACAAGCCATTGAATCTCTCTCAAAAAATTTTTTCTCATAAAATCCTGTTAGATTATTCCCAAACCCACCCGAGTTTCTCTACTTCTACATGGAAAGCCCAGACACTTCACTTTTAGAAGCTCCTGTTTCTCTTTCTCAGTTTTAATTTTCCCATCTCTCAATATTCATCCCATTTTCAGAGGTGATGCACCAATAGCCAGAAAGCGAAAGCTAAATTCACAAGCCAATAAATATTATCCTTGCCCAGACTATACAGGCTATTTTATTCTGAAGTGGAAGTCATTATAGACTTTCTCAGTCAAGGTGCCAGGCTTCTTTCAACAAGCTGGGCTTGAAACAGCACACATGGCATTAAAGTACACAAAATCTGATAAGCAGACTAAATTCCAGTAATGGTTATGTTTTAAATTCAAGCCCTATTCATAGTGAAATTGAGGTTTAAATTCTTGCACCTTTTTCTTCTATTTACATGACGTAAACACCTTGAAGACACTTTATTTTGGGCAAGAGAGATGGTTTCCACTGTTTCTTGTTTTCCTAATGGTTTCTTCTAATCCATAAGAACAAGCTTTGATGCTGGGGAACCAAGTACTATGCAGGAAAGGTAGAGATTAATATTCTTTACTGATCAGTGAACACACTAACTTACAATGCAAGGTTCACCATTTACAGAACATCCTACAAAACCATGCATTTCTGGCTTTAATTGTTCTGCACCAGTGGTAGCAACTCTTGGCATTCATATATTGCTAAAGTACAACTTCCAGCAACCCTAGGAACCACAGCTCTAGCTGTTAAATCCCATGTCAGCTCTATGTATTATGACAAATTATTACTCAGATTCAACCATGGAAGTGGTGGCCCTCCAGATATTTGCTGAACTACAATCTCCCAGCATGGAGGTTATCATTCAGCTACAAATGACAGCTAGATGTTACCTGTCTGTGATTTCAGAGAGGCATCAGGGCTTTAAACACCAAGTGTAGCCAATGTTGTTCATAAAATAATGTGTACATTTTAAGCTTAACCATGCCTTTTTAAGAGACAGTCACAACACAGCCCTTGATTTTAGTGAGAGAATGTAATCGTTGGTTCACAGAATGACAAGGATTCAAGAGACTGAATCTACCTTTAAGCATCTCCATTATCAGTGAAAAAACCTCCTTGGTGGTTCACAGAAAAGCTGTTAGAAATAAACTAAGAGAATCTCTGCCCTAATGTATTGGGGATACATTGATTCTAAAGTGGAAATAATTCAGTTGCTGAAATTCTTGTAACACTCTCTCTTTCATCTCAATAAATCTTGTTAAAGAAGATTTTGTGAGTGTTGTGCTTAGAAGTACTCTCAGTTGAGGCAGGTGCCAAAGAACCTGAGAAAGCAATTATTTAG
Source organism: Charina bottae (assembly GCA_023362775.1). NCBI lineage: Eukaryota > Metazoa > Chordata > Lepidosauria > Squamata > Charinaidae > Charina > Charina bottae. Next base: position 9,442,046 of record JALMGJ010000015.1, read on the forward strand.
CTTATTAAATATATTTGCTTTTATGTGTTTTTGACATCTTACCCTCCTGATTTATAAGATGATTAAGATGGGGCTGCACAATCCACATCAATAGCAATTATTAACACTGATATCCAAAATTTTAATTCTTCATAGGACAGAAGTGAAACCGAATCAACTTACCACTCCACCCCCTGCAGAATGAACCAGCACTGACATGCCTTCTCGCAAGTTGGCAACTTCAAAGAGCATCATATATGCAGTTACAAAGTTCATAGGAAAAGCAGCTGCTTCGGAGAAGCTCATGTCATCAGGAATTTTGTACACAAAGTCAAGAGGTGTGCATACAACTTCAGCCCAAGCGTTGTAGTTGGTAAAAGCCATGACTCTGTCTCCAATCTAAAACCATTTGAAAGAAACACAATCTGATTACAACCCCACAGAGGGACCCCCAAAGTACAGGCTGGTTTCAGACATCTGCAGTTATCCCTTGGTGACTATAACATCAAGTGATAAGGGCTGCAGCCACATATGGCGGGGGCAGATGAAAGTCACGGTGGGCATGGGAATGATGCAAAATGTGTAGAAATATGTCATATACTGTATATTATTATACCGTATTTCTATCCCATTTTTCCTCTGGGCAGGATTGTATTTTTCCTGAAATTGATGGGCAATTGATGGGTATCCTCTATTTTTGAAATCAGACCGCAAGCTTACTACACAGATAATAGGTTATTTCAAAAGCTACCCAATGCTTTCCATCATATTCTGGGAAGGTGAGTTCAGAATAATCAGTAGTTTACATGAGCTGGTCTATTCCCACCTGAACAAAGCCAGTCTTATATACTTCACACTTTAAAGTTCTCAGTGATTGCAAACCCACCCCCTCTTGGCATTCTTAATATCTTTGGATTTAAATTCAGTTATAAGCTGCATCATTATGCTGAATTGTGTTTTAGAGAACACTGTTTGATTCAGACTGCAACACGTGTACCGCTGCATTCTTCTGCCTACATTCAACTTTATCAGCTCTTTTTGACAGGTTTTAAAGTAACAAATCATTCCTCTCCTTTCTCAGATTCAGTTATTCAGACAATAAAATATGGGGTGGGGGAAAGGCAGACTGATTTCAAATGCAAAATAGCAAAGATCAATTTTTAAAACTGGATGTTATCATTCCATATAGCATGTTCATATATTCAGTGCACTTTATTTATTTTATTAGATTTATATTTATATATTTATATTACCGCCCATCTCCCCCAACGGGGACCCTGAATACTTTTACTGTATTCAGATGTCCATACAGAATTACGGCTCTGGAAGAAAATGAAATTAAACTACTAAGTTGACTTTCCTATAGATAACAATTCAGGACTTTTGCTGCAGTAATCTGATTCTTAATATGAACTCATCTGAAATAATATTACTTTGGCTACAGGGATACAATGTCATGGCATAGCCTGGTGTCATTAATGTGAGCTACAATCCCATGCTGCAAAGGCCGTCTAGGAGGAGGATAGTTCTAATCATGCTTCCTTAGAAGAAAGCTTACTTATATTTAAAGAGAGCTCATTTCGTTACAAGTTGCTCAGGATTGCAGCCTTACTGAATCATGTTGCAATTTGGGATTTTCTTAGAATTTTGAGAGTCGCAGTCCCAATATACCTTGGGACTACCAGATGGGAGGTGGCTGGCGAGAAATATAAAACAGCAATAGTGACCTGGTAGACTTTCCAGACATTGCTGAACTTCAGCTTCAGCATCCCTCACCACTGACTATGCTTGTTGAAGGAGATTAAGTTGTAGTCCAGCAACATCTGGATGATCTTGGGTTCTTCACTCCTATTATAAATGTTGAATGAACAATGAAGTACAGTAGCATGAATAAAATGAACAAATAAAACAGCTGAGACTGTAATTGATAAACTAAGACAACTATCACAATGGGAACTTTAAAAAAAGGCAGGACTGCAAGCCAGGCTGACTTGGATATGTCTGTAAATTCTTTGAAATATCAAATATTCTTTTTATAAAGTAGCAATACCAGAAACTGAAATGGGGTCCTCTGGATGCAAATCCCATCTTCTGATTTTAAAGAACACACCTATTAAATGTTAAATGCTGTTAAGTGCTCAATCAGTGGTTATATCTTCCATCATAGATCATCTCAAATTCTATTATCTCTGCATGTCTTTTGGGTGGTGACCTTTCAAATTCAGAAAATGAAATGGCATGCACCTCTCCTTTTATCTCCCACATATTCTTTTATTTTGCAACTGTGCTTTTTGATCTTGATCAAATTCTACTGCACTGTTTTAGAGCACAACTACTGTTCAGTCAAAGGCTGTGGGGGTGGATTGAGAGGTTTATAGCACAGAAACATTTATAGCATCTCCAAGTAGTGCCATTTCAATTGCCTCAGGATACAGAAAAGATTACAAAGTTGTAAAATTTGCTGACAGCTCTAAAAAGCTACTGAAACAGAATGCCACGTCCATTTTTCTACCTCCTCTTCCCCACAAGCAAAAGGTAGGATTTTTCTATGAAATGAAATGGTTTCTCTGCTTCCTTTCATTATTTAACAAACAAACAAAAAAAGGATGCAGTATTTGTATACATTGGCTTAGAATTAAGTATAGGTAGTCCTCACTTAATGACCACAATGGAGACCAGAATTTCGGTTGCTAAGCAAAGCAGTCATTAAGCAAATCTGACCCAATTTTACGACCTTTTTGTGGCAGTTGTTAAGCAAATCATCATGGGCATTAAGTGAACCACATGGTCATTAAGCAAAGCATGTGGTTCCCCATTGATTTTGCTTGCCAGAAGCCAGCCGGGAAGGTCGAAAATGGTGATCACGTGACCACGGGACGCTGCGACGGTCATAAATCCAAACTGGTTATCAAGCGCTCAAATCATGATCATGTGACCATGGGGACGCTGCAATGGTCGTAAGCATGAGAACCGGTTGTCAGTTTTTTCAGCACCATCGTATGTCTGAACTGTCACTAAACAAATGGTTGTTAAGTGAGGACTACCTGTACAGTATCTCTATTACAATCCCCTCCTCCAAAGAATTGAAAACAAACACATTAGTTGGCTAATGAATTGAAAATTTGAAACATAGTTCCTTGTAACCATAAGTAGTGGGCATTCACTTTTGCCTTCAGCTGAATGGAAATACTAGTTCGTTTACACAATGTGTTAGAATCTATTTGGCTTAAGAAGAATTAACTACAGTTGACTGGCTTTACATAACATGCTAAACCACAAACAAAGAAATCACAATTAGCTCTTTCTAGGACCCCAGTCTTTTGGGGTTAGTGGCACATTGGAAGTTTTGAGAAGATGCAGGCATTGAATGACAGCTGGGACGGAGGCTTCTCCATTCAGAATGGCTGGCTATGTTTACTGATTACAGTCCCAGACCCATAAAACACCAATATAAAATGTAAGAGTACATGGGTAAGCCAACCCTGAAACAATCAATAAAAAAAGAGGTCACCATCCACATTCTACAAACCACAGCTATTGCTAAGAACTTGGTAATATTTTAAATGGTTGCCTGTAATTAATTTTGTAGGAGGAAGTCTGTAGCCTCTTGGTCAGAAAGACAACTAAGATTTATAAGTGCCAGACACCACGGGTGATATAGTAGACAGTTTAACAATTCATAAGTTACTGACTCGACTGCGGTCTGAACAGACGTAAATGCAGTTATCTTCTCACTCTCCATAACCCTGGGTTATTTCTCATTGTATTTTCTAAGAAATACAGATTTAGGGCCCAGAGGAAATTACTGCTTTTACTGTTCAGCAGGAATCTCAAACTCAGCTTGCCACGAGTGTTATATGAGCCTAGTTCGTTAGCCCAAAGGCTATAACACTGAAATCTCTAGTGAGTCAAAAATGAATAAAATCAGGGAATTAAGCATACATATATTAAATAGAAGAACTTTACTGTGAAACATAACTACATTTTTGCCGTTTTATATTAGCCACTTAGATGGCAGTGATGGCTGTGGCTGGTTCTTGTCTGGAGAGCAGCTGGGACCATTGAAGCTGATGCCTGTGCTGAAGCAAGCAAGGGGCCCCATTCAATGTGAAGCCTTCAAATTCCAGATGAAGGCATTTCCCTCTTATTCCTACTAGACCTTGGGCATCATCCCGCATGGGTTCATGGATCCTGTCATCACCCCTTATGCAGGGGTCTCCCTTCTACCTGAGGTGTCCTTGGAAGGTGAGGGAACAAGACCAGTATGGCTAGTCACCTAGAGTGTCCATGATGAACCCAGCAAATGCCACTGTCTTGTACATCTTTGCCAGTCACCTAATGCTCGGCTATAGCCCCAAGGAGGATTCACAGCCTCTGGCCAACACTGATGAGTTGCTGCCCTAGATAAGACAGCCACTCTTCTGCTGGGTTTACAACAACTGAAGTGACTTCTACTGTTCTGGGTCACGGACAAGCCAACTTGCTCCTTTTCTCTTCCTCCCCACCTTTGTCAGTCTAATTTGCTCTTGCCTCCCTTGCTACCGCCCCACTCCTCCTGAAATAGGCTGGGAGTGATGAGGGGTCCTTGCCAGCTGAGAGATGCACACCGCATTCCTTCAAGTATTTTTTGCAGGCCACAGAAAATGACTTGGTGGGTTGCAAATTTGAGACCCCTCCTTTACACTATCTTAGCTTCTCATGTTTCATGCTGGGAACTTCACCCTATTTGATTCTCCTTTTCATCCTATTTCATCCAAGGAGTCTGCATTCTGCTGGGACCAGGCATAACTATTGTCATTAAGGGATGATGATGATGATGATGATGATGATCTGTTTGTTTCTGCAGTACTGAACATCTTCTCCTATGCAGGTAGTGCTGTTTTAGCTACATCAGCAATAGCATTCCCAATCTGAATATTTTTTTCTTTAAAAAAAGAGAATTCTGTTATGATGCCAGCCTTCTTAAAATTGCTTTTATTTCACTGTTGCTGCAGATTTGCTATATTCAGACATATTTCTAAACCAGTTTTTTTTAAAACCAGTCCCCTGGTGGACATAGAACACAAACCCATAATTGGAGTGGGGTAGAGGATATAGAATTCTAACCCCAGAGCAAACAAACTATGTTACGGTTTAATCTGATGTATGAACCAGGCCACTGAATCACTGAGTGCTCTACTACAATTTGAAATTCACTAATATCTGGTTAATTGATTGATTCCATCTTTGGGATTCCATTATATCCTTATCAAGAGGTGCTGATTCACAATATTTTAGTGAAGAGCCCCCCCCCCCCCCCAGCATTCAACATTTGGCAGGGTTCTAACACTGTAGCATGCCAGGATGTTTAAACTAGAGTCTGTTGAATAACCTACAGTGGCCTGATTCACACATAACACAAAGTCACGATAGGTAGGTACACACATCACTTTATAATAAAGCCCAAACACACTATATTATGGTTTAGCATAATTTATGAACCTATTGTTTTGTTCTCAAGCACCCATCATATTACCTCATAGCCTTTCACATTGTCACCTAGAGCTTCTACAATTCCAGAGCATTCAAATCCAGGTATAAGTGGTGTTTTGGGTGGATTATCAATGTTCCCCTGGCGAACCATCAGGTCAATAAAATTTAAGCCACTGTAAAGAAAGAAAATGAGAAAGGAAGATATGAAGGCATGCATCCCAGGGTAGATGATAAAGACAACCAAAGTCACATTGAAATAAACTCCTACCACGCTGTTTGATAGTTATCAACCCAAAATGCTGTTTATCAGATTTCTTTGATAAAGAAGCTGAATTCAATATTCATGTTTTGAGATACTGAAAGCTTGAGTTAGTGGAACTCCATAACTGACAGACACAAACATACCACATTTTATTACAGTTTGAACCCAAACACTGGGGACTAGCTCTACTCAATCTGTCATCCCAGTTTACTAATGTTTGTAACTTGCGATGAAAAGAAAGCTTCTCAACATAGTAAGATTGTAGGATTGGAAACAATAAGATAAATGGAGCCAAAAAATTGTTGGAAACTTCAGTCATGAGTAGCAAAGTTTCCAGGGACATCTTTTGTTCAGGAAATCACAAGTAAATGGGTCATAAAGAGTAAAATAATTGCTGGGGGCACCAGCAGAAGGTGACAGTCATTTTGAAGGAAAAAAGCATACTTTGTGTCTGAAAGAAAAGCAAAGGAAGCAGGTTTGATCTGGACAGAGAAGACAGCAAAGAGCTACTTCTAAGCTCTAGATCAGGGCTTTCCAAAGTTTTCCCGTGGCGACACACCAACCGCCCTTGGTGTGTCGCCGTGGGAAAACCCGGAAGTGCCGCCGTTGCGGCAGCACGCAAAAACCTGGAAGCGCTGCTGCCGCTTTCGGGTTTTTACGCGCCGCCGTTGGTGTGTCGCCGCGGAAAAACCCAGAAGCGCTGATGATGATCAGCGCTTCCGGGTTGTGTGGCGACACACCAGACTGTGTGTGGTGACACACTTTTGTGTCGCGACACACAGTTTGGAAAGCTCTGCTCTAGATTATACTTTTGGGGGGGGGCTGAATTAAATATAATGTCAATGGAGTAATTGACAATAAAGCTGTTTATTCAAAATATGGTTAAAACAAACCATGGTTTAACATAAGGTTGAACCCAGTGAGGGAGCAAAGTCAGCAAATCCATTTCTTCTCTCCATAACATAGTGAATGAAATCAACAGGTTTTTGGCCAAGTATTCAATCATTCACATCCACTTAAAAGCACACGCAAACTAACTATCCAGAGGTTTAATTTGGACCTTTGTCTCCAATGACCTCAGTCTGATATACAATTTTCTACTCCCCCAACTGTGAAGTTGTTCAAATGAAAGAGTCACTCAATGAGCTTCATAGAAATTTGGAAATTCAAAGCCAGTGTCCTCTAGAAGGGGGGAACTGCAACCCCCATAACTCCTAGCCAGCATTCTGACTTTTAGGAGTCTAAAGGGCATCAGATTGATGGAACAAAATTTGGCATGCTTGCTTGGAATCAGATAACTAGGAAAGGCTACTGCAAAAATCCAGAGGACCAACTAAATACTTCTCAAAACCTAGAATTGGCTTCACTATGCTCAGCTCAGGCAACATTTTATAATGGTATTACGGCAAAAGATTTTTCAATGTTTTCTACTTATTTGTAAGAAAAACTCAAGATACATTGTTCCCTTCTCTTTGTCTCCTCTGAGTATCACAAAATCATTAATTGCTGGTTAAAAATAGGAACATCTTTATGCATTGTCCTTTTGTTGATTTCCTCCTACCCCACAAAAAATCAGCATGTTATCTTTGAAGTTTCCAGAAATTAATCTCAAAGAAACAGGCAACAGCAACAATAGATTGAGCAAGAAGAAAGAGTCAGCAACCTGAAGCTTTCCAGATGCTTTGAATGACAACTTTCCTAATCTTTGATCATGGGCCATGTGGTCTCAGGTTCATAATAACTGACATCTCAGAGGTATCAGATTGGGGAAGGCAGACAGATGTTCAAGTATCACACCACTTTGCACGTAATTAAACAGTGAAAATCTTCACCATTATTATCAAGAACTGTGTCCATTTCTAACATGCCCTTTGTCTAAATTGCTTGGATGCCGTTCAAGAAATCTCCAAAAGTTGTTATTATATTGTAATCCATAATGTTATAATGTAGAAAGGATAAAATACAGGACTGGAGAATCATTGTATTAAGTCGATGAAGGTTCTCAGTCATCCAGGTGGAATTGTCTGTAGCTTGAATCATGTCAACTGGATTTCTATTTTCTCAGTGGAAATGTTTCGCTCCTTATCCAAGAAGCTTCTTCAGTCTGAGCAAAGTTTGTAAGGGAATCCTTAAATATGTTTTAGGGTGGCTGTGTGACCTTGCACCTGGGGCTAGGTCATGGTTATTTGAGATGTTTATTTCTAAGTAATAATAAGATTAAGACCATTTTGCAATCTCAACAACAGCAAGGTAATCTTAACGATCCTCCTTTGGATGATAAAGGGACTTAGAAATAAACATCTCAAATAACCATGACCTAGCCCCAGGTGCAAGGTCACACAGCCACCCTAAAACATATTTAAGGATTCCATTACAAACTTTGCTCAGACTGAAGAAGCTTCTTGGATAAGGAGCGAAACGTTTCCACTGAGAAAATAGAAATTCAGTTGACATGATTCAAGCTACAGACATTGTATTAAGTGTATCACTAAATTTAAATGTAAAGAAAATCTAATGGAGTTTTCTTCTCCTGGTCCCCTACTTTGGGAAGTGAAACCTGCTGACATATGGCATGGTACTTTTGGCTTATTAAAAATTATGCACCCCAGGTGTAGATAATTCAACTGCATATTTTGTTACACAGCAACCTTCTAAGGTAGGCTAGGCTAAAAACAATAATTAGCCTACATTGCATGGAGAGGATTCAGAAGTGAAAAAAGATTTGAACCTGTACTTCCCAAGTCCTCATCTTGCACCAGGAGTAGGCAAAATATACCTTCCAGGTGTTTTGGACTACAATGCTCATATTCCATGATCATTGATTGATTATATGCCATCAAGTTGGTGTCAACTCTTGGTGACCACATAGGTAGACTTTCTCCAGGATGATCTGTCCCCAGCCTGTCCTTCATGTCTTTCAATGGCACACCTATCGCCACTATTATCAAGTCCATTGATCTTGCTCTTCTTCTATTTCCTTCCACCTTTCCCAGCATTATAGACTTCTCAAGAGAGCTGGGTTTTTGCAAAATGTGTTCAAAATATGATAATTTGAGCTGATTATTCATGCTTTGAGTGAGAACTCTGGATTGATTTGTTCTAGGATTGATTTGTTCTATGATCACTATCTGTATTTATGGGAGCTGTCATCCAAAAATAGGGTACAGCTTGCTAGATCCTCTAGATCATCAAGCCATGCTAGCTCTTGTATAAGTCATGAAGATAGGTTCATCTGTAGTAATTCCATTGCTTTCTAGTATGCAAAGTAAATGAATTCTGAAGACCAGGATATCTCATTGAAGGCCAGCAGTTTGTTTTTAAATTTTAGTAGCAAAGAAAAGATATGACATAGAAAATGCTGAATGTGATTAATTTCAGCCAGAAATACGTTTGGAATTATTAATGAAAATATCTTTTAATTATTGTGTCAGATTATGAACTGTGCACTGATGTGATCTCCAGCCCAGGAAGTAATTTTATCTTCTGAGTCTGTGAAGGTCACCCTGGTTGTTGGGGGCAGTGGGCTGGGGGCAGGTTTTGCTTTTCTATATATTCAAGATGACCTACAGTTAAATCCACCTTAGTTTATGCTGCTTTGAAAAATAGTGGGATTAAAATATTAGGACTGCAAAAATGAATCAGCCTAGCCTTCAACTGACCCTTCAACTGAGCAGCAACAGCCAATATTAAGTGATGATATTGCAAGTGGTTTAATTTTTAAGGAAGCTATTATGGCTATTGTATGTTATCATAGCATACAATTAAAAACAATGAAACATAACATTCACTTCCCACAAATACTGGTAACTTTCATTAGATTATTTTCCATGGCCCCTAATATCTCAAAAAGGCAGTGTCAGCTGATTCATGAACTCAAGACTATCAATCAAATTTGGTTATCATGAGCTCATCACTCCCTTGTTACAAGAGTTTCTCTGGGTTTGTGGTATATACCTGTACACAGTCTAAAACATTGACTGCAACCTACAAAATTCAGCCGGATTTTGGACAGAGCTATTTGAATAACCCCATTCTCCCCTTGAGTCTTTCAGTTCCCATCAACATAAGACAATAGCCACCCCCAGCATTGGGAATTTCTTTCTAAGGTTAAGCTTTTCTCATTTTGTTTTGATGAAAGACAAAGATGATTTTATTCTTTGGGTATTTAAGCTTAATTTGCTGAAGATGGCTTCAACTGGTGAATGCTGTCTCATTCTTTTTTATTGATGTGCTTTTTAATGACTTGCTACATTCCAGTTATACGCTTTCCCTCTGTATGCTCCTACAGTATTCTTAGTCCTTCTGAGTTAACATTTTTAGCAGAAAGAGGAGAAATACTCTTAATGGCTACCTCCAATAAATAAAACACTGAGATCATAGAGATATACAAATATTGGTCTTAAATGGTTAGTAAGACATAATTGAGAACTCTGGCATAAAACTGAACCAGATGAGCATTACGATGAAAAGGAGAACGATACTCTTCTCTAACCCAAGCTCATTGCTCTTTCAAACGTAATCCTTCAGCAAACAGCAAACATTATGCTTACTGTTGCAGAATATATTTTATTATGAACTGAATTGGAAGATGAAGGCCTACATAAGGCAGAACAAGTCCACTGTGCAGTAAAGCAATGGGATGGGGCCAGGGTATGTGAGAAAAAGACAGCCACCTACCATTTGTAATGCAAAATGAAACTTAGCACAATCTAAGACAGTGTTTCTCAACCATGACCATTTTAAGATGTGTGGACTTCAACTCCCAGAATTCCCGAGCCAGAATGCTGGCTGGGGAATCCTGGAAGTTGAAGTCCACACATTTTAAAATGGCTAAACAAGATCAGAAGAATTTCTATTTGCTCCCTCAGAAAAACTGATCAGATTTAAGATAGAAAGCAAGGTCCATAAGTGATACCTTCTTCATGTATACCTGGTCCTTAGCAAAGCAAAGCATTGTTCCCCAGCCACCCCATGTCATAATGGCTCTTTCAAGGGTTAAAAGCTTCTAAAATAAGCACTGCAACATTTCACCTTGATGTTTTTCTTCCCATAAAATGCCAGGACTTTTGTGTAACAGGAGCCATGCTTGGATGGCAGAAGTGTGGTTTCCTGATACGGTGGCACACAGGAGATATTTCCATTCCTGAAGTTCATTGGAAAATGCTTCCATAAGTGATACCTTCCTCATACCAAACCTGCACTAAAAGATCTTCTACCATCACACTGCCAGAGAATCTTTACAACAGAGGTCAATATTCATTCATCCATGAGTGCTTCTCAACTGGAAGTTCACTTCAGCATGGACCCTAATGCAAGGTGACAGCACGGAATTATATTTGCTGTCAGGACATACCAATGATGTCAGGAGCTCCAGGGCTGAAATTCTTTGGACATTGGATGCATGGATGGTCTACATGGGGAATTTCATTTTGAAACTTGGAACATTTTCCAAGTGGAGAAATATTCTAAATAATAGATTAGTCTTCCCCACCCATGGCAGCCACTGCCTCATTGAAAAGACAATAAAAGACTCCCTACTTGGACTGAACATCGAGATGTTCAAGTCTTTGGTGCATTTCCTAGCTAAGTTCCCAAGGATTTTTTTTTAGCTTCCTGAAGCTCAACCTTGGGAGGAGGACATCTTAAAATTCTTCTCTGCATATAGCTTTGATGCGTGTAGCTTCATCTTCTCCAACTCCTGCTCACTCCACTAATAGAGCCTTTAAGTTATAGATTTCCAATTAACCTGTGACCTCCCAACATGTTTTTAACCAGTGCCCAAATTGGCTAGGACTTCTAGGAGTCAGCTCAGCAACATCTGGAGGGCCACAGTTTCCCCAACATTTGGTAGAGTGAATTAAATTTTTGAGTGTCATTTGAAACATGCATCTAACTAAAACTATAGCTTACATATTGTATGCCTGCTATAGATCAAGTGCTTAGGTACTATATTCTATGAACACACCATTTCCCAAATAATAATTCCTATGTCTCTGCTTTTGATCTGTAGGATAGTAGCACATCTGCCATGGCAAGTAATACAACCAAACACATGGAAGAGACAGAAAGAGGCATTGCAAAACCCCACTATTGACCAAAGCTCCAAAACAATTTGGGAACCCCAAAAAATATACCCATGAAGATGGAATACACTCCATGTTCACAGAATGCTGATTAACTGTTGAAAATCTATATCAGAGCTTTCCAAACTGTGTGTTGGGACACATTAGTGTGTCAGCTGCAGTGTCTGGGTGTGTCGTGGTTGCTGCTGCCTCTGAGCCCTGCCAGGATTCCACGCAGGTCCTAGTGCCGGCCTTGTGCCTTGCTGCCTCCAAACCTGCTGTGATTCCGCACAGGTCCTAGTGCATGCCTTGTGCCCTGCTGTAAGAGTGTGTCGCGAAATGATGCATGTCTAAAACGTGTGTCACCAACATTAAAAGTTTGGAAAGCTCTGATCTAGAGATCGAAAGAAAAGGTGGACCCCGATGGAACATGCTTGAAATAGGCGAAACTGGCTGGATTCCTGAATCAAAACTTTCCACAGTATGTTTTATTGCTGGCGGTCAATGCCCATTTCTATCCATTTGGGGAAGATGCACTTCTAATCACTTAATCTTATCCTGTATGAAAATGTATAGCCAAACTCCCATCCCTCCGCCCCCATCACTAGGAAGAGGCAATTTTAATATGGAACAGGAGGTTGGAGGAGATGAGTTGGTAGGTTTTTTTAATAAGAATTTTATTAGTTGGTAGTTAATTCTAAAACCACTTTTTATGTGCTGGTTCCCGATATTTTGATGACTTCCTAGTTGGGCTTCCTTCCAATTACCCTCATTCTTTGAAAGAGGGGAATAGCTTTGTGGGGCAGAATTAAATATATGCTGGTGATTTAACATCAGACATAAAATCAAAAACCCCAAGATGTTAAAACGATTAAGACCAACAATTAAAAGCCACAGAAAGATTGCATGCACAGATAGATACCCCTTCAACCTCTTTTAAAATAGTTTTTCCTGGAAAAGAAAAAAAAATTCCACCAGGGTAAGTCCCATGACTTATTTCTAACAATACTTTTACATTCATATATTCACATTCTTTCAGAAGAAACCAAGCAACACAATCCAGCTCTGACCTACTTTCGGTCAGCTCAGAAGCTAAGCAGGATTGGGCCTGGTTAAGACTTGAATGGGAGACCTCTACAGAAAACCAGGACTGTAGCTAGATGAGGAAGCTGAAAGAGCATCCCAGAAGGAGGCGATGGCAAATCACTGTTGCCCAAAAAACTGCATGTCTAGGTAGTCCCCAAGAGTTGTGTTGAGCTGAGTCTGACATAAAAGCATTGCATTTCAGTAAAAAAGGTAAAGGTTCCCCCCGCACAGTTGTGCAGTCGTGTCCGACTTTAGGGGGCAGTGCTCATCTCCGTTTGTTAGCCGAAGAGCCAGCGTTGTCCGAAGACGCTTCCACGGTCATGTAGCCGGCATGATGCACGTGGAACGCTGTTACCTTCCCACCAAAGTGGTACCTATTAATCTACTTGCATTTGCATGCTTTTGAATTGCTAGGTTGGCAAGAGCTGGGGCAAGTGCGGGAGCTCACTCCGTCACGCGGGGCTAGGGATTCGAACCTCCGAACTTGCGATCTTCCGCTGAGACACCACCTTATTCAATTTTGTTTGGGCTGGGAAGCTAAGTAGCACTGGGCATGACTATTAGTTAGATAGGAAACCACTAGGGAATTCCAGGGTTACAGACAAGATTAAAATAACCAGGAAGAAGATATTGACAAACTACTTCCATATTGCCACCACAGTATTCTATGGTTCTGTCCACGTAGTCATCAGGAGTCAAGTGCAACTCAAGGACGTCACCTTCAGTCTCAGATTATAACAATGAGTAAGTTATAATTTGCTGCTTGAATATGGGCATTTCCTTCAAGGAAGCAAAGGAACTCAACAAGAGGGAGCAAGCCAAGTTTAGCATTGCCTTTACAAGCCTGCTTCTTCATTCCTTCCAATTTCTACGACTCAGTTTTAGAAGTTCCAACCCAACCTTTCACCCACACTTTGCCCAAGCTCTCCATATCTCAAGAAGTTTTGCTGGCCTTAAATAATTCCAGCTTGTACTAGTTTTAGGTCTGATTGTCGTCAGCATCCCTCTAGCAGAGAATCTGCAGGGAAAAAAAATAGCTAGTAGAGAAAAAAAGTAGATTAAGTGTAGAGTAGAGCAGGGGAACCGCTGGGGAAAAGAGGATTCATTCTGAGCTTGGCAAAAGAAAAGGATTTGATGTTATCAGAAGGAAAGGCAATCCGTCCATATCTAGCAGAGTCAACGTACATATATAGCGGAGAGGGTCACAGATCTAAGAGAAATGTAAAGGTGCCAGTAACAGACCAGAACAGGCCAAAATGCTGCTTCCCTTGAAAAGACTAAGTCTTTCTGATGCACAGGTCCCTTGAAAAAACATGCAGTCACCCGATATGGAGCCCCCATGAAAACAGAGAGAGAGAGATGAAGAAAGGGAGAAAGAAAAATAAAGTAGTCCTATTTTTGCTCGCAATCATGTGCACATTTTCTCCCAGGAATAATGACTTCTGAGGGTCGCTGCCTTTACTGCTGAGTCAAAGCATGCAAGGCTGTTCTACAAGGCTCCAGCCAAATGCTCCATAACTTGGGAATAAGCCCCCGTTTTTGTTTTTTTAAAGGGTCTTTCTCAAGGTAAGCATGCCCTGGAGGGGCCTGGTCGCAAGGGGCAAGGTGGGGGCTCCCGGTCAATTCACCCCGCTGGGGATCGAGCTGGAACTTTGTAAAAGTGGCTGGCGAAGAGAACGGGGTGGGGGGGGGGAGGCTTCTTTTTGGGGTGGCTCCGTCCCCTTCTCCCACTCATTTACGAAGACGAGTAATGGCTCTTCCTCGATGGATGACCTCCCCCAAGGATGCTCGTTTGCCAAAAAGCAGGCTGGGACTCATCAAGAGAGAGACAGAAAGGAAGGCAGGAAGATGCTTCCAGACGGACGGCAGCTAATAATAACAATAATAAGTGATAATAATAAATAATAATACTGGACCAGGCTTTGACTCGGATCTTCAGCTCCCCCTCCTGAGGCTCCGGCATCACTTTTTTAGACACCCGGAGCTTGTTGAGGCCCCCGAAGGCGGAGAGCACCACGGCTCGCATCTCCTTGGCATCCCCGGGTTTGTGGCCGCCGCCTTCGGGCGCCTCCTTCTCGATCATCTGCTCCGTCTCCTCGGCTTTCTCGGCTCCTTCCTTGGCCATGGCGCTGCTCGGGCAGCAGAAGGGAGACGGAGGGCTGGAGAGCTGCGTTTAAGAGGGCGGGGGCGCGCGCTGGGGGGGGGGGGAGAGCTGGAGCCCGGGAGCGCGCCTCGCTTGGCCGGCCGCCTTTCCCTGCTCTGCGGTCGGGGGGCGCGCGCGGCGGCGGTGCCGGGCTGCGAGGGGCGAGGGGCGTGCCCGCGGGTTTACCGTAGCCCGTGGCGTAGATGCGCAGAGATTTTCTCCAGCGCAGCGCCGGGCGCTGGCGGGCGTGGGTTTGTAAGCTCCTCGAGAGCAGGGAGCGGATATCGGGTGGCCGGATTGCAGCAAGGCTGTGGCGGGAGACGGGCGCGACTTCCGCCTGGCCTTTAGACTGCAGCTGTGGCCGGCTGGGGGCTTCGATCAAGCGACCTGCTTTTGAACGCATCATTGCTTTGATGTAGTTTGGCCGGCGGATGCTGGTGGGTTTTTTTTTTAATTCTTTGTGCTCGTTGGAATCTTGTGCTTTAATCCTCATTTGGTAAACTGCTTAGGGCAGGAAGGAAAAAATATTTGGAAGCGATGGCAATGGGAAGAAAGGATATTGCATGGAAGATAGCCCATATCTGGGAGGGAGAGGGTATGCCGCGCCCAGGCAGAAGAGCCTTCATTGAAGCTTTGGGCATGTACAGGTTGGCTGATAGTTTAGAAGGCTTAGGATGGCAGACTGCCAGAAGCCATGGTTTGTTGTGCAAGCTACGATTTATTAGGATCACACTAAACATAAACCAAGGGGCGTGGTGGCTCAGCGGGTAAGATACCAGGCTTGTCGATCGGAAGGTCGCAAGTTCGGAGGTTCAAATCCCTAGCCCCGCGTGAGGGAGTGAGCTCCCGCACTCGGTACCACTTCGGTGGAAAGGTAACAGCGTTCCACGCGCATCATGCCGGCCACATGATCGTGGAAGAGTCTTCGGACAATGCTGGCTCTTCAGCTAACAAACGGAGATGAGCACCGGCCCCTAGAGTCGGACGGGGGAACTTTACCTTTACTTAAACATAAACCAGGGCTTTTTGTTGTTGTTGTTCAGTCGTTCAGTCGTGTCCGACTCTTCGTGACCTCATGGACCATAGCACGCCAGGCCTTCCTGTCCTCCACTGTCTCTCGGAGTTTACTCAAATTCATGTTCATTACATCGGTGATGCTATCTAACCATCTCATCCTCTGCCGTCCCCTTCTCCTTTTGCCCTCAGTCTTTCCCAGCATCAGGGTCTTTTCCAGTGAGTCCTCTCTTCTCATTAGGTGGCCAAAGTATTTGAGCTTCAGCTTCAGCATCTGTCCTTCCAATGAGCAGTCAGGGTTGATTTCCTTTAGGATTGACTGGTTTGACCTCCTTGCAGTCCAAGGGACTCTCAAGAGTCTTCTCCAGCATCACAGCTCGAAAGCATCAATTCTTCGGCGCTCAGCCTTCCTTATGGTCCAACTCTCACAGCCATACATTGCTACTGGAAAAACCATAGCTTTAACTATACGGACCTTTGTCGGCAAGGTGATGTCTCTGCTTTTTAATATGCTGTCTAGGTTTGCCATAGCTTTCCTTCCAAGGAGCAAGCGTCTTTTAATTTCATGGCTGCAGTCACCGTCTGCGGTGATCTTGGAGCCCAAGAAAATAAAATCTGTCACTGCTTCCATTTCTTCCCCTTCTATTTGCCAGGAAGTGATGGGACCAGATGCCATGATCTGGGTTTTTTTAATGTTGAGTTTCAAGCCAGCTTTTGCACTCTCCTCTTTCACCCTCATCAAGAGGCTCTTTAGTTCCTCTTCACTTTCTGCCATTAGGGTGGTATCGTCTGCATATCTGAGGTTGTTGATATTTTTCCCGGCAATCTTAACTCCGGCTTGTGATTCATCCAGCCCGGCATTTCTCATGATGTACTCTGCATATGTTAAATAAGCAGGGTGATAATATACAGCCTTGTCGTACTCCTTTCCCAATTTTGAACCAGTCGGTTGTTCCATGTCCGGTTCTAACTGTTGCTTCTTGACCCACATACAGGTTTCTCAGGAGACAGGTAAGGTGGTCTGGTAACCAGGGCTTACAACCCCCAGTTGCTGGAGCCAGAGCACACTTGTGCAAAGTTTACCCACTGGGCTGAACAATTCATGGTTTCTGGAGTCAGCCACACTTAGCTAGGTTTGCCTGACATTCTAAGGCTGCTTTGCAGCAACAACTGAAAAACCCTCCCCCCGTCCCCCCAAACCCTTGGAAGAAAGTCATCTGTGGTGATTTGACAGAGAAGACTAGAAACTTGATTCTGGATGCTGAGCGAAGGATGCGGTTAGTTATGGATTTCCAGGGAAACATCTTGTTCCTTAATTCTGGGACTGGGTTCACACACTGTGTTAAGCCGCGAGTTGTCTTAGCCCTGGGCTCTGTTGAATAAATCACATTTGGTGAGGTTCAGATGTTGCTGGAGGCTGTAAGCTGTGGCTTCTAACCAGGATGACTGCATAAACAGAGCGCCAAGGAAAAACTAAATGGGGGAAATCATCCTTGATAATACAGAGAAGAAATTCTGGCTTCTGCTGAACATCTCCGAACCCACCGCCCCGATTAAATTGCATTGTTTCACATCAAATGTTCCGGTAATTGTCTTTTTTCCTCACTGATGCTGCTTTTTTCATGGAAAAATCTCAGATGTAAGTATGCCTGTAGCCGGGTACAATCCCAACATCTGCCAGAGTCCCAGAAAGGGCACCCTGGATGTGTGAAAAGATATGATCCATCACCCTGTTTTAAATCTGTCATGATTTTTCTTTTAAAGAAGGTTCTCAGATAAACTGCATTTAAGCTTGCTAGAGAAAGCGATACCAAAAGGCACTTTGTCTTTTTTTCTCAACTCTAGTTGCCTGACTAAAAATCAGAAATGCCACATCTATGGATCTTTTCTGAAGTTATGTTTCAGAAATAAACTCGGGGTGGGGGCATTGAGGGGGGAGTGCTCCTAAAACTTTAGCTTATTTATTCTGCCTGTTCTTTTCTGTACAGGTAGTCCTTTGCGGCAGTCATTAAGCAAATCACTGTGGGCATTAAGCGGACCATGTGGTCGTTAAGTGAATCACCACTGATTTTGCTTGCCAGAAGCCAGCTGGGAAGGTCGAAAATGGCGATCCTGTGACCATGGGATGCTGTGACGGTCATAAATGTGAACCGGTTGCCAAGAGCCCAAATTGTGATCACGTGACCATGGGGACGCTGCAATGGTTGTAAGTGTGAGGATGGGTTGTGAGTCGGTTTTTTCAGCACTGTTGTAAGTCCGAACCATCACTAAACAAATGGTTGTTAAGCGAGGACTGCCTGTATGGTCCAAAGTCAGTATGGGTGCTACCACAGGACAAAGCTCTGCCTGTTTTTTTTGTGTTGTGACCCACAGAAAAAAACAGGCAGAGCTTCAATTGTACCATCATAGCTAGTGAATTGGATTTTTTGACACCCCTGTGTCAGGGAATTTGCTTCAAACTGGTTGACAATTTTGGTTGCACCAGAAGCGTCCAATCACTTTGGTATGGATCCGATTAGGTCTTCTCCTGTATTCCTCCATCCATCTTCTGCCTAATAGGATCCTGTGCTAGCAAGAAGATATGACATTGCTGACAAAAGAATAACAACCCATCAAATCCTTTTCAGAGCAGAAGCAATGTCTCCTAATTAAGCAGTACTTAGGGTGGAAAATAGGAAGTACTGGAGAAGAAAAGCATATGCCAGCAGACTCTTGATTTTTCTGGAAGAAGAAAAAGAAACTGAAAAACAATAGAGGGAGAAACTTAACCCTGGAAAACACCATGTTAAAAAACAAACCATAATGCCTACTTCCAAAAGTGGATCCCCTCCCTTTCTTTTTTTTTTTTTGAAGCAGCACTTGACTTCAGTTGATCTCAAAAAGCTAAACAAGGTTGGGCCTTGTAATACTTGAATGGGAGACACCAGGAAATTCTACAGCAAATGGAACCGTCACTAAATGAATGGTTGTTAAGCGAGGACTACCTGTATGGTCCAAAGTCAGTATGGGTGCCACAACAGGACAATCAAAGCTCTGCCTGTTTTTTGTGTGTTGTGACCCACAGAAAAAACCAGCCACCCACCACTTATTTATTGTAGCCAAGGAAACAACATGGACATGTTCACAAAATCACCAGGAGTCAAGCTTGATTCAAGAGAAGCTTGACTGGACTTCTCTCTCCATCTAACACAGCTTGATCTTTTGTGGCTCTGAAATATACAGAAGAAAGGCTGTTGAGAAGATGAGAGCTTGCACTTCAAGTGGTTGGTCACTAACTTTGGAAAAGGATCGTAGTCCCTGGTATCAGTGAGAGAATGGCTGGTTCAAACTTGTTAAGCCATGATTTATATAACTACAGTTTGTTGAATAAGCTCCAGGTGGCTTCACACAATATGCTATGTCAGAAAAAATAGTTCCTAAAACTAACTAAACTTGTCTGTCTTTCTGTCTGTCTGTCTGTCTGTCTATCTACAGTATCTATCTATCTATCTATCTATCTATCTATCTATCTATCTATCTGGCGTGACATCATACAGTAAGCCACAACCAAATAAATCACATTATGGTTTAACATGTGTGAACCTGACCACAGTGAAAGAAAGAAAAGAAAAAGAAGTCTTTTTTCCCCATGAATCTCAGTGTGGAACTAAGTTCTGATTTACTTATGTCAGCTCACAAACAATTGATTTTCAGTGAATCATGTCAATTGAGAAGACATTTAGAATTTTAAGCAGTACATAAAGTTTTTTTTTTAATGGAACTATTTGTTCTCTAAACCAGTGGTGGGAATCTGAGCTGCCAAGGTAAAATGTGACTTTCCAACCCCTTTTTTGCCCCTCCAACCAAAATGTTGAATTTTTTATTTATTTTTTGCTCTTTTCAAGCAGAGAAGACACAATCGCTGCAGTGTAAGCCTTAGAGCTCGGCTCAGTAAACGGAAAATAAATCATTTCAAACTCACAACATAAATACAGGAAAGTGCCAAATGGAGCCCCCAGCCATCAAAGGTTGCCTACCTAAATAATAAATCTTATTTCTCGTCTGTTTTTTTTTAAAAAATAATTATATTGTAGAAAATTGTCCTTAGACAAGGCTGCACTGAATAGCCACCTGTACTGATTTTATGAAGTCCACCTTAAAAATAAAAAGGAAAAAAAATCGACAATATTGTTTCCCTTGGATGATGCTACTTCGCTGATGTTTTCTTCTCTAATTGTTGCTTCTATCTCTGTTTTGCTTTAATCTTGGGGGTAAGAGCAGCCAACCACAAATCACAAACAGTGAATGGGGTGATACCACACTGCTAGGAAGCAAATTAGTTTGGCTGCATTATGACATCACAAAGGCAGGCGAGGGAGGGCAAATTGAAAACGAGAGCAAGAGTGGGCCGCATCAGCAGTTCAACATGTTTGTGAAAAGTGGAAAAAACGCAGCGGTGGCGAATTATTTTGGCTCAGATGCAGTTTTGAAATGAATCTGCTTAAGGCTCAGGAATAAACAAGTGTCTTGATTCTTCCCATGCATCCTGTTGATTACATGGTCCAGCAATTGCTTTTGATATCATAAAAAAGATTCCTAGTACCAGGCGAAATAAAGAAATAAATAAATTATGGAATGGGGTATATATTTTTGTCTGTTGTTACAGAATTTGTCTGTTTATAGAATTAAAGAATGGTACTGCTGGAAAGGGTTATTTAAGCCGCCATCCCCTTGTTACTGCTGGAATTCAAATGAAAGAATCTCGGAAAAATGGCTACCTAGCATTCCTTTGCTAGGTTCCCATCTAGTGAAGGGTAGCCTAACACCTCTTGAGCAAAGTGGTCCCAAGGTTGAACTGCTCTTACTTGAGAATTTTTTTCTACCATTCAAATTACAATCCCTTCTCTGTCATTTAAGATAACTGCTTCTTGATGGCTTGCCTTCATTAGGGAATGAATCGGCAAAGGAGAGGAATGAAAACTTCTCTCTGCTGATTTTCTGTACCAAGCAATCTTGTCATTCAAAAAGCTCATTCACAATCTAAGATAATTGTTTTCTTCCCTCCCTTTCCCCTGCCAACTTCACTCAAGGCTCTTTCCCCTTCTCTGCAGAAGTCAGTATGAATCATAGAGGTAATGAAGCAATTTTCTGTTTAGAGAGACTACTGAGAGCTGTATTTTCTTTTCCACCACAAAAAACATCATAATGCACATTGGAATGAAAGCGAGTTCCACTTTCAGGGGAAGAGAAACACAATGCATTCACGTTCTCCTGGTTGTTTTCTACCTGCTCTCACTCCATTTGATGAAGGAGAATTTGCTTCAGAAATTCTTTCAGAGGTGAAGAGGGTTTAGGAAAAGGGAATGGATAGTGTTCTTGTGCTTAGTGAGTTATCTGGTCTTTCAGCGTACAATGATTCTCCATCCGTCTGCAGCCTCCCTGCTTTCTCACACCTTCATTCTGTCCCAAGGGCAGACCTCAGGAGAGTACTTTTCCCAGGAATTGTGCTTCTGTTACCCCTAAGGAAGAGTCCTACTCTAGAAAAGCTGTTGGAGAATCTCTCCTTCCCCGGGAAATTTTTTTTAAAAAATTATCCACCTAAGTTCTTTGCCTACAAACTGTGCCCAGTCTGGATAGGGCAAAAATGATCCCTGATTTACTCTCGTCCCTGAATTTAATTTGGGTGGGATTTCTTTTGGCAGAACTGAGGGGGGGGGGAAGAATTAAAAGCCCAGACAACGCTATTAAAAGATTCCCCAAATTGCAAGATGATTGCTAATGTGTTCTGGCAGTACCTTCATCAGTAGAGCCTCCCATACCATGTTTACTTCAAGAGATATGCCATGCCGTCTTCCACCCATCCCTTTTGCAAAAGGAAGAGAGTCTAAAAAGGAAGTCCAGTTTGTGTCAGTTTAAAAAAGGCTGCTTTGAATTGAGTTCAGTTCCTGGTGATTTCAGTGGGCACATCCGTACAGTTTTTCTTGGCAACAGTTGCAGAACTGATTTGCCTTCTTAAAGGGTACCCTCCCCCCCACCCCCAATTACCCTGTATAGCCTACCCTGTGACTGCCTGGGAAATCACAGGGTAGAGCTCGCCCAACATTAGCTAGATGGCCCATAATTTGCATCAATGGGCTTTGGAAATGGAGAGCATGAATCATGTTGCAAAAACTTCAAATGCCTTTGGGAAAGTTGGGAAACTAAGTGTTTGGCTGAAGTGTCCTGTAAGTTCTCTGGATTTGATGGAAAATTCAGTGCAAGATTCCACTTAAAAGACACGCCATCAATGAAGCTGCCGCAAAAAGAGAATCACACATTCCCGTAAATTGGCAAGATATCTATTAGCAATATTGGGGAAAGCCAATTTTTCTTTCTTTGTTAGATTGATAGCCCATCTTTCCTCCATGACCTCAAGAGGACATACTTAGCATTCTCTCCTCTAATTTTTCCCTACAATGATCACTCTGAGAGATATACTGAGAATGATTGTCAAAACCCACCTATGAACTTTCAAGGCTGAGGCTGGAACTGAACCTGGAACTTTCTGGTCCTAGTCTAACATCTTAACCACTATGTCACACTGATTCTCCTTAGGGGTGTCTTTTGCAAGAGAACATACTGCAGCGAACCAAAAAAAGCAAGGCTGAACAAGATCATCCACAGAGTTCAAACTGAAAATTGATTTAGGCCGTTGGTTTTTATTTATTTATTTATTTATTTATCTTATTTATACCCCGCCTATCCCCTCCCTAATGGAGGACTCTAGGCGGCTTACAACATCATTGCATATTTAATTATACATCCATATATATTACAGTGCCCGCGCGATTAGGGAGGGGGTGAGGGAACCGGCTCTTCTTTCCAGGCATCGGAACTACAAGCCCCAGAATGCTTCGCTTTCGGAGCCGGCTGCTGACATCCCGGAAGTTGTTACTGTAATTGGGATCCGTCGTCCTCTGCCGCCGTCCTCAGCCGCCATCCACGGGCTTCTCCAGATCTTCGTCTTCGGTTCCGAGGGCGACTCCCAGACAGGATGCCAGCATATTGCCCCACGTGAGTGGTACCCATTTATCTACTTGCTATTTAGCTTTCGAATTGCTGGGTTGGCAGAAGCTAGGGCTAGTGACGAGAGCTCACCTCGCCACGCGGATTCGAACTAACAGCTCAGCGGTTTAACCCGCTGAGCTACCGCGCCCCGTTTTTATCTCCTTGAGCAAAATAATATAACATTAACTGGCCAACTTATTTTGGTACCAAACCTGCTCTCTCTTAGGAATCCAATCTCAGAAGATTCTTTTCTGGGCATGATGATCTAGATGGAAGGTGAATCTGTCTCAGGGCCTTATACCCTTGCTTTCGATCACGGTTACCATATTTGGCAATTTAATTAGAGGGGACAGGACTAAACTATAAAGCTATTATGAGATTTGGGCAATTTTGTGAGCTCTTGCATGAGAATGCAATAACCTTGTAAACTTTCAGATTTTTTTTTACAAGGCAGGGGGAACTAGGACAGAAGTGGGTGTCCTTGTAGGAATTCTGGGATGGTAGTACCAGAACTCCACGCAGCTTCTTATTAGTATATAGCAGAGTAGCAGCTTTCCCATAAACTTGCACAAGGCTTAATCAGTTCAAAAACACAAAATAAACACACTTCACACGTTAATGTAAAGTAACATAAAAAGAGTATACAGTTTTATTGTAACTCACAGTTCCTTAGTAGAAACGGTCCATGCGTGTGAGCAATTGGTTCTGACGTGACCCACATGCTTCTAATGTGGCCCACCTGGATGGAAGTATGAGCAACGTGGGAGCCATAGCTGGCCCATCCTCCTTGGTAGAAGATTTGAGCAGAAAAAGGGAAAGAGAAGGGAACAGGAAACAGGAAACCGGGATTCAGCCCCTCCCACACAAAGCAAGTAAGATTAGGTTACAGCAGAGGCTGCCTCCTCCTTCAAGCTTGTGTGAGACGAGCTTGGTTGAAACCCGATATCTCTAACAGTCCTGATATTTGCAAATGAAAAGTTGTTTTGAGTCAACCCTCACTCCTAGTTCTAGGCAGCATTTTAGAAGTGGTTTGTCTTCTTCCTAGGGATGAGAAAAAATGACTGGCCCCAAGTCTCCTAGCTGGCTTTTGTGCCTAAGGCAGGACTAAAATGCAGCATCTCCTTGCTTTTAATCCAGCACCTTAATCACTACACCAAACTGGCTCCCTGATTATATCAGCAGCCTCATAATGGAAAGAGAAACCCTGGATGTAATCAAAAAGTTTAGCAAAATTTCACCCTATAAATAATCCTCAGGGATAAATGTGTAGCATTATTAAAAAGTAGATGGATTCTGCTTGTGTGAGATAGATTTAAATCACATCATTCCACCTAGGAACCCATTGCTTGGTCTTGGATTAAAAGAAAAAAGAAAAATGTTTCTTCTTTGAAAGTGTTCATCTTGCAACTGTTTTTGCATCACCCATTTCAAAACATAGAGAACACCACCTTATCTAACCAAATCATCATTGTTTTTCTGCTGTTGCCTGAGATCTAAGCCTGGTGGTGCACAGCATGCATAAAATGTTTACGCAGGTTCTGTTTATATATTATTTATATGTGTCACATACCAGTTCATTTGGTAATTGTGAGAAAACAGAGTAAAGGCTGACCACCAAAAAGCTAGATATGCTGAGAGAGAGAGAGAGAGAGAGAGAGAGAGAGATATGCTGAGACAGATAGATATGCTGAAAAATATTAGATATATATAGATATAGATACAGATATATAGATAGATATAGATATGCTGAGGTAGGCAGGTAGGTAGGTAGGTAGATATGCTAAGACAGATAGATATGCTGAGATAGATATAGATAGATAGATAGATAGATAGATAGATAGATAGATAGATAGATAGATAGATGATATAGATGTATGCTGAGGTAGGTAGGTAGAGAGGAAAGGAAGTAATTAAAACATGTTCACTTGATTAATCACAAACCTTTTAATCAATGCAATTAAATTATTTCTTATATTGTCATTGTTTCCATGCAGATACATATTTTCATGCACTGACATCACTTTTAATTTACTAAAGGCATTGTTACCTGGAAAAGCCAGCTTGAATAGTTTTCTTTTCACTTCATTTTTCAACATCACGACATCTATAGGCATACAGTGACATTGCTCAATCTAAAGACTGAACTAATGTCTTATCACAACAGTTCTTGAAGGTGGAGAACTTAAAACAGGGGTGGGGGTGTGTGAAGAAGGATTGGATCAATTTGCCTGATCAGTGGTTAATATGAAAAAGTAACAACGGTGAACTTAAAATCTAAACATTTCGACACAACAATTTTATGTGGAGTTGGTTTTCTATCGCTAGAGTTCGTAAAGAATTTTAGTTCTGTTAGCATGTCTAAGACTTCCATCTACTGTATAAGAACCTACAGTTCCCAATGTTCAGTGGTGCAACATAAAAATACTCTTTATTTCAGACATCCCAATACCCTACAGATGTATTGGAAAAAAGGCTCAATCATAATAGCCAACGGAACGGCACTCCGCACAAGGGGACAGTGTCAACAGTAGTAAAGGTGAGGTCAGCTCTGAGTTGTGGTTGACACATGGTAACTTCAGGGATGCATCCATATAGTTTTCTTGGTGACTGTACAGAAATGATTTACCTTTGCTTAATTCTGGGATGCTTTTTTCAACTTCCAGCCTAACCTGCAATGTTGCTTACATTCTTGGGGCTTGCTTCCATGTACTTGCTAACAAAGTCCAATCCTGCTTGACTTCTTGAGATCAGCCAAGGAGCTCCATGTGTTTCAAAAGTACTTTTTCAGTAGAAATTCTTAGTGAGGAATCCTCAATGCTCAGGAGGCAATGAATAGTGACAACAACAGCAACAACAACAACAACAAGGATCATATAGTTGTCTTACTAGGAGTGTAATATAACAGGGACACTTCAGAGTGAAATACTTTTTGGAAGTTTCACTCATTGAATTCTAACTCTAATCTTGGAAGAAATCCAGATTTTTCCCTTTGGTATTATATTGACTTAAGGTTCTAAGAAGATCATAAGTTTGCTTGTAAAATATATGAAGATAATAAACACAAGAGACATATTCCTGTTCATTGAATGGTGGGAAGTAATTGGCTCTAAACCAAAGCTTTATCCACTGGAGTCTCAGACGCAACTTCCCTTGAGAAATGTTGGATGGTTTTACTCATTGGATTCCATGACTTCTGAAGTTTCTTGCCTTGTTTAGTATTCCTGAAGCACACCAAGACATAGACCATTTGTCGCAATTCTTAACACTCATGCAGAAAATATGGCAAGTTTACTGGGGGTAAATTATTCAATTCTTCTGTGCGTATATAAATTTAGTGTCTGGGAAATTTAAGCTCTCACTTGACATTTCAGATCAATTCCATCTCTGAAATGGTCATGCTGGCATTACTTATTTTAACAGAGCCTTGTATTGTGTGTGAGTATGGGTGTATCTCTATATATATCAGTGGTGAAGTGCAAGCCCATTAATCCTACAGAAGAAGAAGAATTCAATAAGACTCAATTGCTAGAGCCCATTAGAAGAATGTGCTACTCAGCATGAGAAAACAGCTTGGAATGGCTTATATAAAGTCCAGAGACTAGACATTATCTTTAATTTTCTATATCAGTATAGAATTTTGCTCTTCACAGGTTCAGTCCTATTACTGAAACAGCCAGGCTTCAAAGCAATTACTTGATCTTGCTTTGTCCTTCATGTTTTGGTGCTTCATTAGCATGCTTCCATTGGTTGTCTTTAATGATCTAATGTCATTACATTTAAAAAAAAATTGTAGTTAAAAAAAAGAAAACCATGTAGAATTTAATATAAGAGCTTTTGTTTCATTATCAGTTACATTGCAAGTTAGGATTTTAATGGAGTATGCCAGTTCTGAAGGAAGGTTGAAGTACAGGAATACTTCAGTATTTATACAATATATACATACCATAACAATTGCAACACACACACACACACACACACTATTACAGTTTTTGGGCAATCATGGGCTTCTATGTTGTGAGTGTATAGGGACAAATAATGAAAAGTGTATTGCAACATTGCAATGCAAGGTGTCATTTTATACGTGCATCACAATGTTGCATACAAAATATGTAAGGGATGGAGTTTGTGTCATGGCATCATAATGCGGGTTTCATCACTTTGACCAAATTGTGGCTTGCTCCGGACATCTCTATGACCTGTACAAACTAAAAGCATGCCAGAATGAAAAAGTAATAAAGGACAAATATCATCAGCATATCAGCGCATGCCAAATAACACTTGGGCCCCAAGTAGGTCATCACTGGGCCCAATCCTAAAGGATCAACTGGCAGATTCTACAAGGCCCAGCACAAAATTTAGCCATGCTAAGAGTAACAGCTGAATGTGTAACTGCCAAAATAAAAGAGATAGAAAATAAGTCAGTTCTATTAATCAATAAGGGGGTAATATATACTGTAGGTGGCACAAATGTCTTGGTAAAATAAACAGTACAATAAAGCATGTATTAAAGTCTCAACTTATACTTTACCAAATATACAAGTCCAGACCTTCTAGGGAATATTATGCTACCTTCTAAGACTATGGATGGTAAAACATTAAAGTGAGCTAACATGAAGGCCCTATAGTACCCAAGAGTAGTTAAATGGGCAAGGTATTTTTCCAGTTCGGAAAGAATAAAAGATCCACCAGGATAAGTGACATTTAATTCAGACAATTCCACTTGACAATTGCAATAAAACATTCTTTGCCTGACACTTTACCTTTCTTAAACCCAGAGATAATACGCCATACGTTGTCCTGCTGATTATATCTGTATGGTTTTAATAGTTTTTATTGTTTTTAATGTTTTGTGTTCATACTTCTGGGTTATTTTTGTATTGTTCTTGTGTTCTTAACTTTGTAAGCCACCCAGAGTCACGTATGTGAGATGGGAGAATCTATATAAAATGAATGAATGAGATGAAAATCCATAGGACACCTGTTCAGATTTTGCATTTCTATGTTGGCTGGGTTGATAATTATCTAGCTATGTGAGAGGTGCTGAACCTACTGGAAAGAATTTAAGCTGGTAGTTGATCCCAATCAACCCCAATCAACCCTGCTTACAACTGTAGTGCTGCATTTAGTACATGTGAAGCTACTAAAAAAAGCTCAGAGAAATTTTCAATGAGCACTTCCTAGTTTAATAAAAATACATTTAAAAATGGACCACAATGCCATTTAGTAGTTGGCCTAGAACTTTAATCTCCAAACCTTTTATGTCCACTGGGGTTATTTTTTTTGGCATGTTATACATTTTCAGTGTTCCATTAAGGAAAAAAAGGCACAAGCTGGAATGAATTTGCTTTCTCAATATTTATTGAATATTCACCAGTTATTTCAATCTATGGGTTGAATTTAGAGTTACTGTACACTGCATACATTCAGTGAAATTGCCAAACGACTTCCCAGTTGTATATAGTTTGGCTCTCAAACAGAATCTGTTAAACATCACCAGGAGTCTTCAGACACATCTATCAAAATAGATTAGAGAAAACAGAACAAGTTTCAGACAGCTTCACAGCCGATTGGGCTCCCACCGCTGAATTCTGCAGGGGACCTCTGAAGCACAGTGTTAATCTTTTAACAGTGCAGCTGTCATGAAGCTAAGCCCGTGTCCAGGCAAATGTTCATTTACATTGGCAGGAGAAACCCAAGAAATGTAAAGGGCTGATGGAAATGGTGAACTTTTTCCAAGAGTTGTAGCAGCATTTGAAGAAGACAAGTCAAACCAGGCCATGCCATTTGGCCCATCCGAGTATCAAGAGAATTTCACTTCTGGATGAATAACAAAAATAGCATCTTAAAAAATACTGAAAGAAGGGCTACCAGATTTTTTTTTAACCCCTTGCCTGATATTTGGTTAAGGTTAAGTGGTTAAGGCATTGGGCTAGAAACCAGGAGTCTGTGAGTTCTAGTCCTGCCTTAGGCATGAAAGCCGGCTGGGTGACCTTGGGCCTGTCCCTCTCTCTCAGCCCTAGGAAGGAGCCAATGGCAAACCAGGAGTCTGTGAGTTCTAGTCCCGCCTTAGGCACGAAAGCTGGCTGGGTGACCTTGGGCCAGTCACTCTCTCTCGGCCCAACTCACCTCACAGGGTTGTTGTGGGGAAAATAGGAGGAGGAAGGAGTATTAGGTATGTTTGCCGCCTTGAGTTATTTATAAAAAAATAATAAAGGCAGGATAAAAATTAAATAAATAAATAAATAAAATTAGCAATTCTCTCACTTTGGATTCTTCCATTTCTGGCTGGTGCTGGTGATGAGTGGCATCCTACCAACCTTAAGGTCTAATTTTCAATATTCATTGGGCCACTTCTTATAAGCTTAGATAGCAAGAATGTAAAGCATATGTGTCACACTGGAAGAGCATTCCCAAAATCAGCATAATTTGTTGTGTTTTATTTTAAGTGGGGTGTAAGGCACAGCTAGCTTCACATATTATACTGAGCCATAACTCACAGTTTTAAAAAATACAGTGACTGGGTTGACATATTGCCAAGACCAAAAAATGTAAGGATAAGACAGTGCTACACTCAGTTCAATGTAGAGAAAGCCCCATCATGTCAAGTAACTGACTCTTACTTTAGCCCTGGCAATGGAATAGGGTCCTTTAACGTATTGAAGAACAGCAGGATTCCATGAACATACCCACAGCTCAGTTCTAGAAGAGAAATGGGGGGGAACGGGCTCCTTAGAAGGAGCATTTATTTATCTAGATAGTCAATTTATAAGCCTACCCATTTGCCAGAGTGACTCTGGGCAGCTAACAAAACATTAAAAACAATAATCAGCTGTAATGGTATCTGGGAATGACCTGGGGAGACAGGAGGAAATGCTGCAGACTGGACAACCATCATGTAAAAGATATCTCAGTCCATAGGAGGAGAGGAGGCATGGGAAGTGTTTCAGAAGGGACCCTCCCTAGTTTTCCAGAGAGTAAAAGGAGAGGAAAATTCTGAGAGTGCCTTGGACTGCAAGAAGATCAAACCAGTCCATACTCCAGGAAATCAAGCCAGACTGCTCACTTGAGGGAATGATATTAAAGGCAAAACTGAAGTACTTTGGCCACATAATGAGAAGACAGGATACCCTGGAGAAGAAGCTGATGCTAGGGAAAGTGGAAGGCAAAAGGAAGAGGGGCAGACCAAGGGCAAGATGGATGGATGGTATTCTGGAGGTGACGGACTCAACCATTGGGGAGCTGGGGATGGTGACGTCCGACAGAAAGCTCTGGCGTGGACTGGTCCATGAAGTCACGAAGAGTCGGAAACGACTGAACGAATAAACAACAAAAAAAAGGAGAGGAGGGAAGAAATACATTCAGACTTGCAAGATTCTATTAATGTAACCTTACAAGAAAGGTAGAGCTGGTATTCGTTGTTGTGCTTCTTGCCGGCCTACCCCAGAAGGCCTTACATCAATTTGGCAAGTCTGAAAGTATTGCTATGGTAGGCTTGCTATGGTACAGAAAGATGATGAACTGATAGCTTTTCTGGACAAAATAGCAGAACACGTCCAGAGTGATATGCCATCAGAACTTAATGAAAATGCAGACCCAGAAGTAAAGATATTGACCTTTCTTGAATCTTGCCCTGATTTTGCAGTCTTTCTACCTAGCATACAAAAGGAGAGGAAGAACACAGGCTGTGAACGATGAGATCAAAGCTTTCAAGCAGCAAGTTTATCTAGACAGGGATACTGCGCTTCTTGATGAATTTTTCAAATTGATACCAGTTGCTATCACTTGCATTTGAGATGATGTCAACTGGCACACATCTACCTGTGGCCTGTTGCATGCTTAAGATGCAGAGTTCTGTATTTCATTATGAAATGCAATCCTCAAGTTGCAAAAACACACACACGAAATCATCCTTTGTTTTGAAAACTGACAGCAAAGTGAGCAAGAATATTTCACGGAGGAGGATCAGCTACATACACAAAGTGTCCCTGAATGTTCTGCTCACTCTGGTCAGCACCATCCCAGAATTTATCACTCTTTAGCATCTACCCCTGCCCCCCTCCCAAGACTTTATGTTGTGTTTCCACCAATGTTAATGTGGTGTGGTTACATATTAGCTAACTGGGGAGCTGTCCAGCGAGACAAAAATGGCAAGAACCACCAATGCAAAGTGTGTTGGAACAGCAGGGGATCTGTCCAGCCCTGTTAAACAGAAAGTGCTCTACCAAGCAATAAGTAATTAATTTTAGGGCTCTTTCTGCTGTCCAACTCCTTGAACCTTCTTCCTTTAAGTAGTCCAAGCTTATGCTGCAAAATACCTATTTCTTGCATGTCTGCTTCCAATATCAGCATTTCCTGGTTGGTAATGAAGTTGTTGCTGATACAGAAGTTCTCCTTTGCCCTTTCTCCCTCTGCAACAGAGATTCCACATATCTCAACAATCTGCAATAAACTTTGCCAACTGTAGCATGGGAAATGCATGCTACCTAGTGCCATAAAATTAATGCGTCCATATTTTCATTACAGACAAG
Organism: Charina bottae; assembly: GCA_023362775.1. Lineage (NCBI taxonomy): Eukaryota > Metazoa > Chordata > Lepidosauria > Squamata > Charinaidae > Charina > Charina bottae. The sequence continues at coordinate 9,473,618 of JALMGJ010000015.1, forward strand.
AAAGCCTCAAAGCTCAGTTCCTGGACTACATGCTCAACTGCAGTTTTGCTACACGATAATGAATATTCATCTGTATGCCTATGTATTCCCTAAAGATAAAGGTCTATCCAAATGTTCTGAAATCCAAAAAGTATCTGGGAGTCTTCCAGAGTCAGACTTCTTCAATAATTAATTCAGATCATAGAAAAAAGATGCAGCTTCTGCAACAATTTCCAGATGAAATAAAATTAAGTGGATGGTGTTTTAGAGAAAAAATGTGGTCAGCAAGTCGCTGCCAAATGACCAGTTCTGCTCTGACCTCACTCACCACCCTGTTGTCCAGTATCCATTCATTCCCCAACACCCATCTGACACCTGACATAAAATAAGTTTGCAGTCATGCCATAAGTAGACTACATGGCTTCCAAATAAGGCTTTCTTTCCCAGTAATATTTATAAGTCACAGAGTATTTTTCCCCCTTTTGAAGCTAATTCGGGAATCTCTGAATAAAAGTCTCCCTTATTTAAAGTTCATTTACTGAAAAGTGTTTAACTCAGTCCTTAAATACCTCTACAGCAAGTTCATATGTTCATTATGGAAAACACTAAAACACAGCAATCATTATGGAAAACACTAAAACACAGTAATCAAATCCACTGGATGCAGTATTCCCCAGCATGTGCAGTCTGTGTTCTTCACTTGTGAAGGAGCAAGCTGTACAATGCAATGGTTTAAAAGAGGTGGTTGTCATGACAACATCATGAAGGAAATATCACTGAGTCCACAACCAGACTAGAGTCCTGCACATAATCCTTCCACCTGATTCGAGAGAGGTTAGCATAAAATGAGCATGAAACAAAGAAAGAAACAACATCCTGTACCACTTTCTCTGAACAGTAATAAGTATCAATCTGTTGTTTTCATTTAGTACGATGCTATAAGTAGGTACAGTTGATTACTTCCAATATCACGATCTTCCAAGTCTTCAAGGTTCAGTTGAGACTACTGTCTTCCCCCTCTCTCTGATGTTTTTTTTTCCTTTTACATTTCTATTTCCTTAGGGTTTATATTAGTGTTTGTATGTATTACAGTGACTAAAGACAGAAGTGTTACACTTTCAGAGATAAACATGTCCAGCTTCTGCCTTTTTCAGTGCCTTAAAAATGCAGTACTGTAATTAAGCCATCAATCAAAGAGAATTAAGCCATCATCTGGCTTGTTTATTTTTGACTTAATAAGGTGTATGAAGCCAGTGTTTAGTTTTATTGCAAACCAGGCTACTAGGGTTTGCTTAACAAACTGTGATTCAAAACATACTTGCTTTGAGCAGTATGTAAATCTAGCCATTCATTGTTTCTATACAATTATTTGTTTTTGGTATTCATGCACCTTGTCACTGTAGCTTAATGCTATCAATGAATCAGGACAGTGACATCTAAATCTTAAAAATTTAAAGTTAATATGTGGCTTATTGCAATAAGTGAACACAGGCAGTCTGTAATAATTCCTTTTAGGGTGGAATGCTGAATTCCCTGGTTCCTAGTTTTATGAGGCAATGGAGAGAATGTTAATTAATTAATTAATTTAATCAAATTGATACACTGCCCATCTCACTATATAAGCAACTCTGGGCAGTTTACAAATAAAAGGTCATTAAAAAACCATTATAAAAAGATACAAAAAATATAGAGTTAAAAGAGAAAAGCTAAAAGGTGGAGAGAGCATCCTCAAACCACCAACCAAAATTGACAGTGAAAACCTTTTTTTTTGGACAGGAGACCTCACATATTCCACATAATTTCAAGCCCTCATCTACAGACAATACAATGCTTTACTAGTGGATAATTTACATATTTTACAGTGCTGATTTTTTTCTATCATCATCATCATCATCATCATCATCATCATCATCATCATCATCGATTCTGACTTGTATTGTGTTGTTTTCAGTTCTCTGTTTAGATACCCAGAGTTGCTTGGCAAGGGATGTCCATAAAAATTGAAGAAATAAATAGAACATATTATTATTAAACTACATATCCTGTTTTTTTAATTCAAAACTAAAACCAGCTCCATAGCAACATGCAACGAAGGTCACTGGAACACAAATTCATTTATAACATAGCAGGCAAAAATAGAGGTTTAAATAGACTGCAACAGAAAAAGAATTAAAAGCAGCAAAGTGTAAATCAGTTACAAAATAATTCAAAGCACAGAGAGAAGAGTCTATAACTGTTCACAGCAGATGAAATAAAACATGACTGTTCTTTACCTGCTCAAGCAAATAAAAATGTATTAACCCAGTGCCTTAAAATTAACAACACAGAATTGATGTTGATAGTATTTGGCATTCTTTAGTTGCTATTCTGTCATTTTAAAACCTTGACATACTGCTACTCCAGGAGATTATGGGAAATTACTAGGGTCTGCCCATTTAATTTCCCATGTTCTGGAAGAGGTGTGGGCAACCCAGGGCCACAGTTTGCACATGGCCCTCCAAAACCCCCTAAGGGTGCCCTGCATCTTGATACTGCACCATTCATACCATTAAAACTTCTTTATCTGTCTGACCAATGGGCCCTCCTCTCCCCTTTCAATAATGTGCCCCTGAAAGCCTCCTGTGGCCCTCCGCTAGGCTGTGGCCCCCTCCCCTTTTCATTCCAAGAATGAAAACAGGACTTGAAAATTATTACAGAAATGGGATGGGACAACTCAGAAAGTAAAAACCATTCATCGTCTTAGGAACATACAACCGCCATTTCAAAGTTCCCCCCCCCAAAAAAAAAACCTAACTCTAACCTCTTTTGGAATAGAAGGGTTTAACAACACTGTTGTTGAATAACAAGCAGGAGGCAGGGGATACACACTGATATCTGGTGACAGATTGGTAGAACCAGCTCAAGAAATTTTGTTTCTTGTAGGGAAGGACAAGACAATGCTCCAAGCATTCCAAGAAGCGAAACACAATGGACTACCACTTAAATCTTATTTCAATTCCAGCAATGACACTGCATTCTCTACTGGACCTGAAGATAACAGGAACATATTCCTATGTCAATGCTGAAAGCAAAGCCATCAAGAGATTCTCTAAACTAAGTCCCAAAATGTTCAGTCTTGCAAGTTCTAACCCTCACTGACTTGTGGATAGACACTTCACAAAGCTAATCCTAACACTAATCAGGTAGTGGTAAACCCAAGCCAGAAGGGCTATTGCATTTGAAAACTAAATACATGCAAAACATACCATACTAACTTTTCCTCCAGATCACGCCAATCTGGCCACTTCAGATAATGGTCCTCTTCACCATGGGTGGTTCATACTGCTGTAATCTTGGTCCAGCCCTAAAATAGGCCCTTTTTGTCCAGGACATCACATCAGAAGATTAACTTCCAGAAAATTCCCAGAATGTCTTGGTGTAGAGCAAGGGTCGGAAATGGCGGCTCGCGAGCCAGATGCGGCTCTTTGGCCCCTTGAGTGTGGCTCTTTTACAAAATACCACGTGCGGGCGCGCGCGTGCGCACGTACAGTCGCCGTCAGCCTCCCGGCTCATTTCGCTCCTGCCGCTGCCAGAGCCTTCATTCAGCTCCACAGCAGTTCCGGGGCATACCGCCGGTGAAAGCGGAGGCCGATCCCTGGCCTCCTTCCCCGTCTGTGTAGGTCTCGTGGGCTGAGTTTCCTTTCTGCGCTGCGGGACGGGGGTGCTCCCTGAAAGAGGGGCGCCGTGGAGGCTTTTGTATGTGATGTTGCTCCCAGTGCCACAAACTTTTCTACCCTTTCTTTCCTTTGCCTCAGGCGGGAAGCCACTTTGTCCCGGCAATGGGAGGATCAGGGGATGGGGTTCAGGGTCTGAACAGGCAGCATGGCTGTGGGGAAGAGGAAGGCTCTCTGTCCGGCTGGTCGCTTTTTCGCTTCACCCCCGGACTCGGCGGTGAGGTTTGGCAGCGTTTGAGACTGGGAGCCGGGCGGAGGGAGAGAGAGGGAAGGGGGGGCGTCTCGCTTCTCTAACCTACCTGCTGCAGGGGCATTTCCAAGCCTAACAATGCCTCCCCACCCCACAGCTCCAAGAGTTGAGAATCGGGAAGGGCCGGATCTGGCCGGCCCTCTCACGCATTCACACGCACACGCTGTGAGCCACCCCCAATTCTTAGTTCTCCCATGCCTGCGCGCTGCTTGCAACGCCGGCCTCTTCTCTCACACACACAGACACGTGGCCCTTCCCGATTCTCAACTCTTGGAGCTGGGGGGGGGGGGGAGGCATTGTTAGGCTTGGAAATGCCCCTGCAGCAGGTAGGTTAGAGAAGCGAGATGCCCCCCCTTCCCTCTCTCTCCCTCCGCCCGGCTCCCAGTCTCAAACGCTGCCAAACCTCACCGCCGAGTCCGGGGGTGAAGCGAAAAAGCGACCAGCCGGACAGAGAGCCTTCCTCTTCCCCACAGCCATGCTGCCTGTTCAGACCCTGAACCCCATCGGGGAGGAAAGGCTCGGATCTGGCCGGCCCTCTCACGCATTCACACGCACACGCTGTGAGCCTCCCGGCTCGTTTCGCTCCTGCCGCTGCCAGAGCCTTCATTCAGCTCCACAGCAGTTCCGGGGCATACCGCCGGTGAAAGCGGAGGCCGATCCCTGGCCTCCTTCCCCGTCTGTGTAAGTCTCGTGGGCTGAGTTTCCTTTCTGCGCTGCGGTACGGGGGTGCTCCCTGAAAGAGGGGCGCCGTGGAGGCTTTTGTATGTGATGTTGCTCCCAGTGCCACAAACTTTTCTACCCTTTCTTTCCTTTGCCTCAGGCGGGAAGCCACTTTGTCCCGGCAATGGGAGGATCAGGGGATGGGGTTCAGGGTCTGAACAGGCAGCATGGCTGTGGGGAAGAGGAAGGCTCTCTGTCCGGCTGGTCGCTTTTTCGCTTCACCCCCGGACTCGGCGGTGAGGTTTGGCAGCGTTTGAGACTGGGAGCCGGGCGGAGGGAGAGAGAGGGAAGGGGGGGCGTCTCGCTTCTCTAACCTACCTGCTGCAGGGGCATTTCCAAGCCTAACAATGCCTCCCCACCCCACAGCTCCAAGAGTTGAGAATCGGGAAGGGCCACGTGTCTGTGTGTGTGAGAGAAGAGGCCGGTGTTGCAAGCAGCGCGCAGGCATGGGAGAACTAAGAATTGGGGGTGGCTCACAGCGTGTGCGTGTGAATGCGTGAGAGGGCCGGCCAGATCCGGCCCTTCCCGATTCTCAACTCTTGGAGCTGTGGGGTGGGGAGGCATTGTTAGGCTTGGAAATGCCCCTGCAGCAGGTAGGTTAGAGAAGCGAGACGCCCCCCCCCTTCCCTCTCTCTCCCTCCGCCCGGCTCCCAGTCTCAAACGCTGCCAAACCTCACCGCCGAGTCCGGGGGTGAAGCGAAAAAGCGACCAGCCGGACAGAGAGCCTTCCTCTTCCCCACAGCCATGCTGCCTGTTCAGACCCTGAACCCCATCGGGGAGGAAAGGCTCGGATCTGGCCGACCCTCTCACACATTCACACGCACACGCTGTGAGCCACCCCCAATTCTTAGTTCTCCCATGCCTGCGCGCTGCTTGCAACGCCGGCCTCTTCTCTCACACACAGACACGTGGCCCTTCCCGATTCTCAACTCTTGGAGCTGTGGGGGGGGGGGAGGCATTGTTAGGCTTGGAAATGCCCCTGCAGCAGGTAGGTTAGAGAAGCGTGCGGGCGCGTGGGGGGGGGGGCGTGGGGGGCAGTTAAGGTGCTAGCTGCAACAGCTGCCCCCGAAGTGACCGTATTCCACTCTTCCAACAGAAATTCCCCCAAGGAAAGGGTCGCACTTTTTTCTCCGGGGAGGGGATATGAAGTTGGGGTACTAACTTACCCTCTAAAGTGTCTCCTCCTTTCCCTATGTGGTCCTTTTGCTAAAATTACCGTCATGACACCCACCCACCCCCATGTTTTCCTCTGGAGTTGAGTTCTGGCGTTTCTGCTGTCACTGGAGATGGCTCTCTCAAAGTTGGACGGTTCAAGTAACTGCTTCAGGCCACCGTTGTCTGCCTGCTTATTGCCGCGTGTTTTGATCGCGATTTTAAACGAAAGGAGGGGGGTTGTGTGCGTCCCGTTGGATAGGATCCGAAGGGCCGCTTTGGAAACGCTGCCCGACTCGGGCGAAAGTTGGAAGGCTCCCGAGGGCGGGAGGAGGAAGAATCAATCGCCCTCCTCCAGCGCCGGCCACCAACGTCTCCACCCGCAGCCTTTGGAGCCTGGTTTTAAACGGGCGCTCCTCTCCGCCCCGGCCGCCTCTGCCCGGCTCAGCTTTGTTTCCTCCGTGCACGCCTCCGGAGAAGCAGCCCCGTGAGTGGAAGTGAAGTGCTAATGTGGGACGAAGAGTCTCGATCCCGACAGGCACCCCGTGCATCTACTTCACAGAGTAGAGAAAGAGCGGCTTCTCCCTAGCTTGCGCGCTTGCTTCCTCCCCCTGCCCCCACGCACGTGCGCACACCTTCGCCCACCGTAGGGGGCATAGCCGCCACCTCAGGCCGCGCCAGTCTCGAGGGGGGCGGGAAAATACGCCAAACGGTGGAGGGAAAGGCATAGGACGTATGAAAAAAGAAAGCAGCTTCTTCCTCGCTTGTGCGCGCGCTTGCTTCAAAAGAGACAGGCAGACAGAAGACATAAGAAGGAGACAGAGATGAAATCTCTGTGAGGGGGAGGGAGGAGAAGGGGCAGAGGTGGGGCAGGGGTGGTGGGTGCCGGCGAGGGAGAGAAGAAGGAAGGCAGTAAGGAACGGTGGTGGGAGCAGCGAGGATGGAGGAGAAGGTCTTCACGAAGGACCCCGGGGGAGGAGGCGGGGTGACGCTTCGCTCGCCGCCCGCCCGTCGTGGCTTACTCGGACCCCGGGGGAGGTGCAGTGGCGGACGTGGCGGGGCAGGCGTGGCAGCGGGCATGGTGTGCGTGGCCGCGGCGGGCAATGCAGTGGGGGTGGCGGGCATGGCGGCAGCAGGCGCTAAGTGTGCGCGATTGGTCCCCGCCCGCAAACCCCGCCCCCTTCCACGTGATTGATCCCCGCCTGCAAACCTCGCCCCCTTCCACGTGATTGGTCCCCGCCCGCACACCCCGCCCCCTGGCTCTCGAGCACTTCAAAATGTGCACGAGCATATCAAAATGGCTCCCGGCAAAAAAAGTTTGCCGACCCCTGGTGTAGAGGAACAAAATATGACAGAGGTCTAGAACAGTAGGTTTTGTCAGGGAGATAACTGGTGGAGAAGGAGGGGGCCCTCTCCTTCTCCACCAGTTATCTCCCTCACAGGTTGCACATTCCTAATCTATACCTCCAAGTGCATTGTTTTAGTTTTCCTACAATAAAAACAATTGTCACTTCTTTTTCAAATAAAAGTATACAGAAACAAAACAAACATGACCATCTGCTCTTAGCCACAGTAGTTTTATGTTCTGAATTAGGCGGCCACTGAAAGTCAGTTCAAGGAGGAACAAGATCAGGGATCAATGAATGTCTTCAGCAGGCTGTACTTGTAGGTGTGGGCTTCCTGGAAGCATCTGCTTTTGCCAACTGTGAAAAACAGGATGCTGGATCAGACAGGTGGATTTTTGATCTGCCCAGCAGGACTCTTCTTATGATTTTGTGTGCCAGAAACCGTACAACAATTAGAAACAGCAAGAGAAAGACATCCTACATTCCAAAGAGACAGTGGCAAAAATTCAACCAGAAAGCATATATTTCCAAGTCTCCGTGATTAACAGGTACCATTTCAGGTGCTGTCTTGTAGTTCTGCAACTAGTTTGGTGAGAGGTCTTCTTTTGGTGGCCCCTGTATTATGGACTATATTACTCTTGGAGTCTCAGAAGGCACCTTCCATTCTTGTATTCATAAAGTACAGTCCTTTGTCAATTTACTTTTGGCTCCAGCTGATTAATGCATGGAGCATGTAAATTTTTGTTGCATCTCTAATTGACTATTATTTTATTATTTGTATATCTTTGGTTTATTTTTACTCTGGTGTGTGCCATCCAGTGTTGTAAGACCAGGGTTGTTTTAACAAATACTGCGAGTAAAAAAAAAAGTAGATAAATAAACTAGATTAGAGAACACACTTCCATTAATGTAATCTACACACTCAAAAACTACATCTTGCTGGATTCAGACATCACAATAAGCCTGCATTTTTAAAGCCTGTGTTGTTGATTGAACAAGACATCATAGCTCAAATCTCTGAAGTTTGCATCTAAGGCTTTGGGAGGTCACATCTAGCTTTAGCTCGGTAAACCAGTTGAATTTACAACTCTGACATAGTGATCCATTTCTTCCCTAGCTGACAGTCATCATTCCACAGCTGCTGAGATACACTCATTGGGCAGTTATGCTTCATTAAGTTCTTTTTAAAGATATTTTATACTCCTGCTGTCAGGCCCAAACCAAGAACGACTCCGAGTCAGTGAATTCCAACTCTAGTTCTTTATTGTTCTCACCATATAGACAGAATCTTGCCAGACTAAAGCTACTCTAACTGACCTAAGCACAAATAACCCAGGAGACTCTAGGGCGGAGTGACCCTGAACCTCTTTGCTTTCCCACCAACACTCACCGGACTACTGAGAATCCATTTATCTCCTTGGAATGTGCTCCCTCCTTCCTGAGAACTAGCGGGAGTGCTGACATCCACCACATCACCACCACCCCTTTCAGGAAAACATTCGATCAGCCCTTACGGTTCTTTCAGCATGCTGCTTGCTTTTTCATAGCTCCATGTGGGCTCCTCAAGGTTTTTTTTTTCTCCCAGCACCGGCTATCTGACTTTGCTCCAGCTACCAAGCGTGAGCTGTACAAACCAGGATGATCGCTAGTTGGCAGGAAAGAGAATTTTGCAGCCGATTTATTAGCTCTGGAGTGTGCTATTAGAGAGTTTGAGAAGAAAACATCAATTCTGCCGCTACCCTGGGATCTATTTTATATTAATAATTTCAAATTCATGCACCATGGTGGGGAATAGAAACACTTGTCAATTCAAGCTTTAAATCAGGGAACCGGAAAGAAACATCATGCTATTCCCAAGAAATCCATCTACCAATGCTGCTATCATTACGAGGTTTATTAAAAACCTGACGCCAAAGAGCTATGCATCTTAGCTAACTCAAGGGCCTGATTTTGTATGCCCAAATGTTCCTGCTATTCATCACAAAATGAGAGTATACAGTCCCTGGCGTTATTTTTCTCCTCTTCCAGGAAAAACAAAAACCAAACCAAACCTTTCCAAACAGTATGATTGCTCCATGGAAGAGGTTTTACATTTTTATTCCTCAGCCAAACCAAATTACTATGGCAACACCTTTGGTAGACAAGAGAAGTAATTACAACAGCTAAATCCGACTCGGTCTGCAAGTTCTTACACGAACCTTTTCTCATCCTCTCCCCCCCCTCCCAAAACTATAACCTGGTTGTTTTTTTTGCTTTTTTACAATTCAGTTAAAAAACAAAAAACGCTCTACCTTCCCTCACATATTTTCTCAAGCGACCAGAGGTGGTTTTTTTTTCTCCTTCAGTTTTTAGCTTCTTAGCATACCCATGGGGTGGAGAAAGGGTGTAGGTAGAATTGAGGAGGCTGATGTGGCAACAGTATTCCTGCAGAAAAGGTTGGACTTGCAGTTCTGCCCATCTCCTAGGTACTGGTGAAGTGATAGGAGATTATGATAAATGGTGGTTTTACAACCAGGAGAGGAAGTAGTTTAAACCTTACTGGCAGACTCTTCCTACCAAGGGTAAGCCCGTAAATGATGTGGAGAGAGGAGAGCGGCAGAGGCGAGGCGGGCGGCGGCGGCAGCGAAGAGGCCACGGGCACAGGAAGCAGCAGCTGGAGGCCGCTTCACCTCTGCCGCTCTCCGCTTCTCCGCAAAGCTCCCGGTTGATCTTAATGTTTCCTTTTCCTCCCCTTCAATATGTTCCAGGAAGCGAGGGGGAAGCGGAGAGCGGCAGAGGCGAGGCGGGCGGCGGCAGCAGCGAAGAGGCCACGGGCGCAGGAAGCAGCAGCCGGAGGCCGCCTCGCCTCTGCCGCTCTCCGCAAAGCTCCCGGTTGATCTTAATGTTTCCTTTTCCTCCCCTTCAATATGTTCCAGCAAGCGAGGGGGAAGCGGAGAGCGGCAGAGGCGAGGCGGGCGGCGGTGGCAGCGAAGAGGCCACGGGCGCAGGAAGCAGCAGCCGGAGGCCGCCTCGCCTCTGCCGCTCTCCGCAAAGCTCCCGGTTGATCTTAATGTTTCCTTTTCCTCCCCTTCAATATGTTCCAGCAAGCGAGGGAGAAGTGGAGAGCGGCAGAGGCGAGGTGGGCGGCGGCGGCAGCGAAGAGGCCACGGGCGCAGGAAGCAGCAGCCGGAGGCTCATCTGGCCCCGCGGCGCGCCGAGGGCGAAAAGCCGCCTGCTCTCCCCTTGGCCGCCTCCGGTCGCTACAGTCGCCCGAGATGCCGAGAGCGTGCAGCTGGGCTGGGCGCCCCATCCTGAGAGGCGGCCCGGGCACCGCTTCTACGTGGGGGAGAATGCAACTCAGCAGAACCCCATGCATGTTGAGAGCTCCCATTAAATTCACTGGGTTCCACGCAGACCAGTTTAGGATCGCCGCTTTCACGTGCTGTCGCGTCTCCCCTACCACAGGAGGCCGAACCCCATCCCTTTTGCAATCTTTGAGCCACACACGCAACCGTGTATTACCTAATTCCCTCGCTCGCTTGAACGTTGGGCATATTGGAACCTCTGCTAGGTTCAGAGTCTTTACAATTGCTTTTAATGCATCGTTGATCCCTGGCCCGGGATCCAAACGGGAAGAGCGAGAGCGCGTAAGAGCGTAAGAGTTTGGGGGCGGGATCCAATCGCGTGGAAGGGGCGGGGGTGAGTTCAGCTGCGGAAGAGCCACACTCAAGGGGCCAAAGAGCCGCATCTGGCTCGCGAGCCGCCATTTCCGACCCTTGATCTAGGGGAAGGCACTTGTTCACAGTATTAGTTGCTGAAGAGATCAGACTATACTAATCCCCTTAATTTTCTGGAAACTTAACACATTATAGAAGTTAGTTGAAAGTCAATTTAAGGAGACTTTCCTTTTTTACTCGATTCAGTTTAATTCACACTTATCAAATCATAATCATGTGATTTGTCTGTTTCCCTTGTGCAAGTAAAAGAGGTTTTCTCCATCCATTTTTAAATTCTCCAACAATCTGTAACAAGATGGGCTGAGTGGCCCAAGCCAGAGATGATCCAATCGACTTCACGAATGAATGTAGTGTAACGAATTCCAAGTTATTTTACAAATTAGTTAATTAAGCAGACAGGTATAGGTAATTAGGCAGGTATAATAAAAACAAAAGCAATTAAAAAAACACAAAATACTTTATTTTCTCACTCTTGACTTCAGTTGTTGAGAAACATTAAACTGAGACTTATTAGAGTTGACAGCATTGCTGTAAATTCTGCAATGAAGCTGAATTCTAAAAATAACTGTTTATTGACCAAATATATCTCTACACACATGCCGTATAAAGCAAGTTCTATAAGCATAGTTCACAAGGGAACTTTATTAACAAATAACCTTATAAAATGCTGACTACATTTTCAAAAGTAGAATTAAGCTTTGTTATCTCTTCTTACTCAAAGGGAAAATGAAGGTGACAAACGTATGAATGAAATAAAGCATGATGCATATTCAACAGAGTATGAAATCAGGAGCTCATTTCAGCTAACTCTTCATCATGAGAATGTGATTCCACAAAAAAGTCAGTTTCAAAATCTTAAGCTCAGTAGTGGCAAAATTCCCAAGAACCTCAAATTTGTTGAGTAGTGGAAGAGAGAAAACACAGGTACAAACAGCCTACAAGATCTATCCAAAAGGAAAATACAGATGAGGAGAGAAAATGAAAACAAGATCTAGATACCAGTTCTAAATGTTACACAATTCTACATTTGCTATCTGAATACAGTTCAGGAAGGAGCAAACCAGCAACTAGCTACTCGTTTGAGCTGGAAATGGGAGATCATTTTATTTATTTATTTGGTACAGCTCAAATCCAGAGCGGCTCTGGGCGGCTCACAGTACAATAAGTAGAATTGAAAAAACCCAATATAATAAAAACAAAACCATGCACAGAAGAACCAGACTGGAAAAGAAAGAAAGAAGTGGGGAGGGAAATAAGATGGCAAATTTGGCAAACCATGTGCAGAACGTTTGTTAAATGAATCCATCTTCAAAATTATGAAACCCCATATACGTATCTGCTGTGCAAATCTTGCAGTGGTTCTTTGTACTGCAGCTCTGCCCCTCTGGAGCATGTGTGCAAATCACAGGACATGCAGAAAAGGGTTAAGGTGCACTCCCCTTGCCCGCTCCCAGGCACCACTGCCCCCAGATCAAGAAAAGTTACATATCTCTGATACACAAAGCCAACCTTTTGAGGGTCTGTGATTAAATTGCTGCCCTCCTGAATAAAAGCAAGGCCATCGATTGCTTCCTGCGTAGCTGGTTAGGAACAGCTGGAGGAGGCCCATTCAAACGAAATGCCTCCAGCGAGAATTCAGCAACACTATACATGACATGTTAATTTTTCACAGTGCTGTGCAATTTTGTACATCTACTGTTTATCAAACATTTCTGCTTCAAGGGATTGTCATTTATATTGAAGTGTGTCAACAATGCATTCGTAACTGTTGAGACTGGAACACAATAAATTGCACTTTGCACATGGTATAAAAGCTTATATATTGACATTAAGGTAAGTGCACAGAATCTACCAGCACTATTTCAAAACAGAGACAACTTTGCCATGAGCCTTGACTAAACATGGACCAAAACATCTTTTGAGCAAGGCTTAATACTACATGAGCCATTTTAACCATACCAAGTTACAGTGAGCCAGTGAATTGTTCAAACTTTATCTGAGTTCCTATTTATCTCCTGTAGCTAGCCCTTCACACTATTTGAATCAAGTTTAAATTGGTTGGGATCACACAATATGCTAAGCATTATAAAGGTAAAGGTAAAGGTAAAGGTTCCCCCCGCACATTTGTGCAGTCGTGTCTGACTCTAGGGGCCGGTGCTCACCTCCGTTTGTTAGTCGAAGAGCCAGCGCTGTCCGAAGACGCTTCCACGGTCATGTGGCCGGCATGACATGCGCGGAACGCTGTTACCATCCCACCGAAGTGGTACCTATTCATCTACTTGCATTTGCATGCTTTTGAATTGCTAGGTTGGCAAGAGCTGGGGCGAGTGCGGGAGCTCACTCCGTCACGCGGGGCTAGGGATTCGAACCTCCGAACCTGCGATCTTCCGATTGACAAGCCTAGCGTCTTACCCGCATACGGCTATATTCACCATATGGGCTAAACAGAGCCAAAATAAATGACACTGGCATGGCATTATGTGTAGATGGTGTCTACACATGTGTACAATTGGTGTCTGCACGTGTGTACAATTTTTCTGCACACATTTCTAAACAAAGACAAGGTGCAAAGACCTTGTGCTGCATGAATATTGCAATATTTTTATTTAGCTAATTATTGGAAACAGGAACTGTATGAACCTAGAAAAAAGTACATTAGAAAGTAGTTAACTACACTCTAATTAGCAGTCTAGTATCTTCAGTAATCAAATGCAGAATAAGTTATTTATAGCAGCCCCTCCCCCCCCGTGGTCAATATTGACCCCCAAGGGTAAATGGGACTATCCAAGGGGTTGATGTTATTATTATTAGCAGTACTGTTAGTTAAAGTAGTATTTATTAAATTATTTTCATATAATAAATGTTTGGGGGTCAATAAACAATCTGACATTTCATGAAGGGGTTGATGAGCTGAAGAGTTTGGGGACCCCTGATTTATAGGCTGCTAACTCCATACAGACTTGTGGTAGCTTAGGGTAAAAATTAAGAAGTCTGTGTAATGTATGTATGTATGTATGTATGTATGTATGTATGTATTTATTTATTTATTTATTTATCCTCACCCATCTCCCCGAATAGGGGACTCTGGGCAGTTATGTGTATGCATTAACTTATCCATGGAAAGATTTAAAACAACATTGACAGAGAGCCAGTTTGGTGTAGAGGTTAAGGTGTTGGCCTAGAAACCAGGAGACTGTGAGTTCTAGGCCTCCCTTAGGTATGAATCCCAGCTGGGTGACTTTGGACCAGTTACTCTCACTCAGCCCAACCCACCTCACAGGGTTATTGTTGTGGGGGAAATAGGAGGGAGGAATATTTGCTATGTTCGCTGGAGAGAGAGAGAGAGAGAGAGAGAGAGAGAGGATAAAATTTGAATAATAATCATAAAATTGCAACATTAAGATGTCCATAGTAAGAAACAAGCAAACATCAGCCAAGAACATCTTAATACAAATAAATAAATCATAATTCACATCACTATAGACATCTCACAATTTCAACATGATAAAGCCTCAAGTCTTAAATATTAACTATCATCAGCCAGACCACACTTAGCTACCAAAGGCCTTCTGGCATAATTTATTTAATGCTTTCCAGAGGGCCATCACATTATGGACATGCCTGATATCTAACTGTAGAGAGTAAGATGACCTTGCTGGAGATATGCAGGAACCGTTGCCAGGGCAAAAGGGGTTGAAGCAATTTTTAAATCCAGAACTATGAGATAACATTCAGAAACAGCTAAGGTAGACACCTCCCTGATTTACTGTACTATGAGGAGGAGGAGGAGGATGGACAGCACAATCAGATTTGCAAGATTCTGTCATCATAGCCAATCTCAGTAAAAGGAGTTTTAGCCTTCCTGTGGAATTGATTTCCTGGTCTGGTCTACCTAGAGGGGCTCACAAATAGCAATGTTAGCCCTTCAAGATAGGCTGGGTTAAAAACAGACACAGCAAGGACGCCAGGAATGCTATTGTGTTGTTGTAGGGTATAATAATAGAATCCTGAAAGCCTGTCCAAGTTTCTGTCTGTCTAATATAAATCAACCTCCGAACAGTCACTCATGCCCTTGTCATCTCCCATATGGATCCCATCATCAAAAGAATTCCATCTGGCGGGGTCTAGGAGGCGTGCCTTCTCTGCGATAGCACCCGCCCTATGGAATAACTTGCCCCCTGAGACGAGACGGGCGCCCTCGCTCCTGGCCTTCAGGAAGTCCTTAAAGACCTGGTTCTGCCGCCTTGCCTGGAATGAAGGAACTGATAGTTCCTCCTGGGGGTGGTTAGCTTAGTAATATCCTCCTTTTAAGAACATACCATCTCTTGGATTTGGATTTTTTATTTTTATAGTAGCTTTTAAATGTATAGTCTTTTTAACTTTTTATATATTCTGATTGTAAACCGCCCAGAGTCACCATGGTAGAGATGGGCGGGGATAAATTCAAATAATAAATAAATAAATAAATAAATAAACAAACAAATAAATAAAATCAAGGCAGGGTTATTTAGAGTTTCTTTCTCGCACTTTCCTCAATCTCTGGATTATATAATCCCCTTCAGGCTCTTTCATACCTTCTCCAAGGCCATCTCTTAATTCCTTAACAGTGAGGAAGTTCTGTAATATCAGAGCCACAACAAAGAAGTACCAGCTTCAGGACTTATTTTACAGAAATGTGGGATCTGTAAGAACTTCTCTTGTGATGAACATACCAGATCCATCAATTCTGATGTCATCCATATGAAAATACAGAACAATTGTGGTTGCAGTGCTTTAAGAGATAGTGTATCGAACACAAGGCCATACATACCTAAAATGTGTGGTGCAAGTGAATGAACAGATTAATTCTGCAGTGTCAGCGATCAAGCCCGATCAGTAGTGAAGTTTATTTTTTTCTCCTACTCATGCAGCAGGTAACATCATTAGAAAGCATTTTAATAAATTGTTTCTTTTATTGTAAATTTCAAGAAATGAAAATTAGAGTGCTAACAATAATGAAATCATTTAATAAGCAAGCAAACAAACAAACAAACAGAGTGGTTTAAAAGTGCAGGTGCTGAACATAGGAAGTATCTAAACTCCACCAAGAGGCTTCAGCCTGAACTGCAAGTCATGTTGTGCATGGTGCTATACTTCTACTTTTCAAAGGTAACTACCTCTTTACCCTAGATCAGGGCTTTCCAAAGTGCCGCTGCTGGCGACACGCCAGCGGCGGTGCGGCGGTGGCACGGCGGCGGCGTGGCGACACGGGAGGGTGTGCGGCGGCGCGCACAGAGGCGGCGCGCGGGGGACGTGCGGCGGCGCGCGCGTGCACAGTGGCGGCAGCAGTGGCTGCCGCTGCCACCGTGCACGCGCACGCCGCCGCTTCCGGGTGGTGTGGCGACACACCACGCTGTGTGTGGCGACACACTTTTGTGTCGCGACACAGAGTTTGGAAAGCTGTGCCCTAGATTGTCCTATTAAAAAGCCCAGGACAAAGTAGATGTGTTATTTTATTTTTATCCCCCAGCTCTGTGAAGCGGCTTACATAGTCATTCAAGTAATCTTCAGGGATTAGATGAAGCCCGCTTGCTTTTGCACTCTAATACAAGGTCTGTCCACTCCGTGTTATTTTGTCTAGCTGAAAGCCACTGCTTAATATTACTCAAGGTGTGTGGGGGGGGGGGAAGACAGAAGAAGTGAACATTCTCTTTTTGCAATTGTAAATGAGGTACATCAGAAACCAGTAATTCAGATTTTAATTTACATTTTGGGCCATAGTCAAGAAATAGATTTATCTCACCTAATATTAATAAGGTTCTCATCACAATTTCCATTCTATATTCCTCTTTATCAGTTACGAAGGGCATATCTGGGTATGCACCACAGTTTTCCTGATTAAAATATATGGGAGAAAAGTGGGGTTTTACATCGGCTGCCTTTTAAAAATGCTTCAAAGAAGAATCTTTGTATCCGTATACAGACACGGGATCTTTTAAAATATAGTAAAACGTAATTTTATTTGTATAAAATGTGGACAAATTGCCTGGTAGTACAATCCTATATATCTATTTAGGTTAGCAGCCCAAGAAAATGATCTCTATTGGCATTTTGATTTAGAGCATTTTATTTTATTTATTATTTAAATTTATATCATTTTCATAAATGATATATTTTTATTTTTATTTATTATTTTTATTTATTATTTATTATATTATTTATAATAAATATAATTATTAGTTATTTATTATTTATATTTATATTTACATTTATATCAAAAATGATAAAGTACCAAACACTGGAGACTCTGGCACAAAGTGACCACTATACTTTTCAATTTTAATTAAATAATAGTTGAATATGGCAAAGAATGGATTCTTGCAATTATATACTTCAATATGATTTACAAATATAATTTAACCAAGGAATTTCAGCCAAGACATGAGTCATAAACTGTACCAATTATATTTGAAAAAAGTACAGTTTTACCTGTCAAAGTTTGCTATTTACACTATCGTACCGCATCATGAAATTTTTCTCAGCTGAGAGATTCAAATTATCAAGATCATAATCAACTTCAAATGTTGGTTTCTCTCCATAAACTGCAACAGCAACAAAGACCGCAAAATGTGCAGTGAGTCCCCATATCGTAAATGACATCTGATGCTCTGGGTCATTGTATTCAAAGTAATGCAACAAATATGGAACCTCTCCCATTCTTTGAAAAGGCACAACACTGTATTTCGCAGGACGTATAAAATATTCCAGTGGTACTGAGAACACATGACTGACTTCCTCTGGATTTGGATGGGCTTGGAAAGTATCTTCTATAAAGGCTACAACTGGAGTTACGACGGAATTAGTCTAAAAAGAAGAAAAAGTATTAGATTCCTTAAAGTATCTAACTATAGCAGTCTTTTGATTCTCTTTCATATTATTGTATCGTGTCAGATTCTTGGAGACTGCCTGGACTGGTCCCTGCAGTTTTCTTGGCAAGGTTTTTCAGAAGTGGTTTGCCATTGCCTGCTTCCTAGGGCTGAGAGAGAGGGACTGGCCCAAGGTCATCGGCTTCATGCCCAAGGCGGGAGTAGAACTCACGGTCTCCCGGTTTCTAGCCTGGTGCCTTCACCACTACGCCAAACTGGCTCTCATAAGCTTGGTTAGTTGAATCTTATTTCACGGTTTTGTGCCTACCAGCTTTGGAAGGGGCGTCTGCAGAGGGGGAGGGGGCCGAGAAAGTCAAGATGGCGCCTGCAATTGCGCAACCAGGCCCTGCCCCTTTGCTATGTGTATGGCTGACATCTTGACTTTCTTGACCCCTTCTGAGGACACTCCCTCCTTCCCACGGCTGTGTGTGTGTGACTGGCCCAAGGTCACCCAGCCGGCTTTCGTGCCTAAGGCGGGACTGGAACTCTCAGTATCCTGGTTTGCCATTGGCTCCTTCCTAGGGCTGAGAGAGTGTGACTGGCCCAAGGTCACCCAGCCGGCTTTCATGCCTAAGGCGGGACTAGAACTCTCAGTCTCCTGGTTTGCCATTGCCTCCTTCCTAGGGCTGAGAGAGGGTGACTGGTCCTTGGTCACCCAGCTGGCTTTGTGCCAAATGTGGGGCTAGAACTCACGGTCTCCCGGTGTCTAGCCTGATGCCTTAACCGCTACACCAAACTGGCTCTCATATTAATCATATTATTAAGTAAATTTGGGAGGCTCCAGTATCTTACTAAACATGAACAACAAGAAACCATGAAATATATGGTCTTCACTTATAAAACTCCAATGGAATCTCAGGGTTTTTGAAGATGACTGGGGACAAGCCCTGTATTACCTAAACATATATAAGATTTTATTTATGTTTATTAATCTGTCCAATTATGTCTGATTTTCAGAGGCTGCCTGGACAAGTTCCTGTAGTTTTCTTGGCAAGGTTTGATGTGCAAAATTCATCACTCTGGTTCGAGGTGTGAAACAAGCTTCCGTTTTGGAAGATTTATTTCTGAAAACCACTGTAACCCATCCTTGGAATGGCACTGTATGGAGGTAAATGGAGCATTCCAGAGTTCCCAGGACAATTAATTTTGCACCTCTCTATTTCTTATGCTGTTCTTTCTCTTGGAGAAGTCCAGAACGGTTTATAAGAAGCCAGTAGAAGAAGGCATCACAATGAAAACAATATTCTTTAAAAACAATAAGTATAAAACTTAAAGCAGAGTTCATTCTTTAAAAAGCACCTAATGTAACAGATTATTTAAAAAGATAGTTTGTTCCTGGATGAACACGTGAGTTCCCAACTCTCAACTTAAGGAGACAGCCTGGGGGAAGGGGCACCTGTGCTTCCCTCAGCAGCAGCTCCACAGCTCAGATGCTGCCACTGAGAAGGCCCTGATCCTGACCATTGCGTTTGTGTTCATCAATCCAACCTGCAGGACATGAGCAAGCTTTCCCAGCAATTTTTAACGTAGAACTTTTATGGAATTGGTGGAGGCCATAGTTTAAGCAGTTGAGTCCTAAGTCACTGAAGGACTTATAGACTAATGTCAACACTATCAATACTATGGATTAAGTATATAGTCATCTTAGTTAGTAGCTGCTGATACTCTTATCCTCCATGAATTTGTTGTATCCCTCATTAGACCCATTCAAAGCAACTTACAGCTTCTTTGAAATGTTTCAGACAAACTGTACTTACCTTATCTATTGCAGGAACAAGTCTACAGATGACTTCAGTCTGTTCAGGAAGGAGACCCACTTCTTCTTCAGCTTCTCGAAGAGCTGTGGCAACTTCATCTCTGTCTGTTGGGTCACTTCTACCTCCTGGAAAACAAACTTCTCCTGGATATCTTCTCAACTGGAATTACATGATGATGTGGAGTATTATTATTACTGAAATTTCTTCATCCAATTTTAAATCCATGATCATATTCTTCCAGTCTGGCTTCTATCAGTTTATGTTTTGCTTATAAGTTGATTAATAATAATGGCTTTTAGGATTGATCATAAACAGCAAAGGATCTCATGGTCAAGAAATATTATAAATATTTAATTTAATTTAATTAAATATGTTGCAGACTAGGACTTGGTAGGGCTGCAACAAAGGCTTTGGAAAGGACATTCAGATGCTATGATGTGTCTAAAACAACAAAGATTAGAATTCTTCAGGCAATGCTTTTTCCTGTGACATTCTATGGATGTGAAAGTTGACTTGGAAGAAGCAGGATAGAAAAGAATACTGACACATTTGAACTTTGGTACTAGAGAAGACACCTGGACAGCCAGGAAAACAAATCGATCATACAAAAAATCAAGTTGGAGTCACATGACGCAGTAATTACTGTGCTCCAACTTTCAAGTGCCAAGACTG
Source organism: Charina bottae (assembly GCA_023362775.1). Lineage (NCBI taxonomy): Eukaryota > Metazoa > Chordata > Lepidosauria > Squamata > Charinaidae > Charina > Charina bottae. The sequence goes on from JALMGJ010000015.1 coordinate 9,493,828, forward strand.
AGTTCCCTTAAGAAGTCTGTAATGCCAAGAAAAGTTGAAGGAAAAAGAAAAGGTTAGAGAGCAGCAAGGTGGATGGACTCAATATCAGCAATGCACCAAAGAATGCACCACTGAGAGACTTAAAAGGCCAAGTTGAAGACAGATGATTCTGGATGGAATACATCCATATGGTTACCAAGAGTCAACGCTGACTTCTTGGCAATTATTATTACCTTAAGTCCTAGGAGACAGTGGCATCTGTATAAAATAATCTCCTACAACCACTGAAAGAATGTGAAATTTCCTCACTCTTCCCTATCCCTCTGTAGTAAGCTAACCGAGTAGCTGGTAAGAAATATACCCATTAAACTTTTGTAATAAATACATTAATATCTGTGAAAGATGAACTGTTGCAAGAAAGAAAAAAACTGTGATAATGAGGGGAAACAGAAACCCTTCTGATACTTGCAATTTGGGGCAGAGGTGGATTTGAGGTAGCAGTTATAGGATAAAAGCAAATTTGCCAGGCAGTGATCTGTGTGTCTTAGGATTCTGTCCCAAGGAACACCAATTACATTTATTTGTAGGGTCTATAGACTACAACACAATCCAGACTTCAAGTACATCAGAAAAAAGCTTATACGGTACCCAGCATAACAACACAGGATCAATCAATCAATCAATCAATCAATTGGAAAGGAAAGTGATTAAGTAACCAGCTTAAGAATAGCTGCACTTATAAATCCTAGCTTAAATCAAGAGCTAGTCATACTTAGAGTCACTGAAATCAATGGACTCCACTCCCATTTAGCTAACAATGCAATTTGTATGCATGAATCCTGTGGGGTTTAATAGCACTCATTCCCATTTTAAATATAACCGTGAGTCTCAAATTATACCCACAGAGGAAGGACAAGAATCCAAAGATTAGGTCAGCTGTTCTTTGCAGTCTCTTGGCCTTCTTCTCTATTACCATTGTTATTCAAAATTAACACCATCAACACAGAAACTCAGCAAGCACAGACACGAACAAGACAGACTTTCATAACTTTTTCTAATTCAGTCCTAAGGGAGTTACTGTGAGATAACAACTGGGTGTGGATCATAAGTGCCTTCACATTTTGTGCATGCAAAACACTATTATAATGATAAACATGCACAATGCATGCATGTCCCCAACAAAACAACAAGATTATCAACTAATATGGGCAAAATAGATGAGAAGAACAAAATTGATCAGCACTTGCATCTTGAAAGATGAGAGCTCTCCTAAGATTATTTTTAATAAAATACATTATTCAAAGAGTATGGGAAAAATCCTATTTTCTATATCTAGGTAATTCAGCAAAAATGTTACTGAAAATCAAATATGTAGATATATTAGAAAGAATAATCTGGAACTCCAAGCCTGGCTGGCAACTCGACAAGTCAGAGTTTCTCAGAGCTCTGACCTCTGAGACCTGGCTAACTTTCTATCTTGTTTGCAGGGGTCTACGGACCACTGAAGTTTCCCCCTGGAGAAGGGGGAACCAGAAGATTGCTCACAGAGCCATTGTAATTGCCCACTCCTGTTTTTCTTTGTTGTTTCCACCGCGGAGAAGAACGGGGTGAATGCAATGAAATGGCCGAAGGAGGATCCTAGCTCTGCAGAGAACGTAAGTCTCTTGGGAGACACAAGAGTGACAGCCAGCTTTTAGACCACTTTATATTAGTTTTCTTTTTTAGATTTAGTACATTTTTATTATCTAAAATTTATCTTTGGACTTCGTTCAAAATGTTGGCTAATTTTGTGTTTTCTTTGCTATAATTAATTTTGGTGGAAGTTTGATAGATTTTATTTTGGCAACATAGTGAACAAGTTTTGTATTTTTCTGCCTTTCTTTTGTATCAGAGAAATTGGGATTTAAGAGACTTTGTTGGTATTTCTCACTCGACAAACTAACTGACTTTTGAGAAATTGTTTGTTTGGGTTAAGCAGCTTGCAGCCTGAAGAATAAAGAAGAATAAAGAATAAAGTATAGAGAATGTATGCCTCTCTACCTTTTTTTTTTCTACTTTTTTTTAGAAAGGACTATCTTTCATTTGGAATATATCTTCATCTTTCCTTTTACAAACTGTTTGAAATACTGCTCTGTGGAATTTTTTCATCTCTTACTTTAAAAGCTTTTCTTACTTAAAGAAATAGACATTATTGATAAATAATAGAACAGCTGTTCCCTGCTCCCTGAGAAAATTTTTTGTTTTGGCTACGGCAGCTGATTACGATTTGAACATGGCATTTCTCACAGCACTTCAGGATTTTAAGGAAGAAACCAGCAAATTTTTTTTGCAAATTAAGAAATCCATAGAACGTATATTAATAGTTTTGATGGCTCAGGAACAGAAGATACAAGGGACAGATTTAGAAACAGAGGAAAGACCTTTCGAACCAGTAGAGAAACAGGGAAAGAGGACTTTGAATGTATTGGTACAGAAGAAGATTATGATATTTTACAGGAAGTGGTCTATTAAATGTTTGGGCATAAATACATTGTGGCAGCTGAGACAGGAAGATTTTAATATGCAAATTGATAGATATGGCAAAATAAACATTTTGATATCCCACATGAGTTACAGAAATAAACAAGTTGCATATTGTGATATTGGCATAACCTAAACAGGAGATTTATTGATATTGATTTGGAATGCAAGGTGAATGAAAATGCGGATTTGGTATTGTACACAGAGTAAGCACAGATATGAGAAACTTACAGATGCATAAAAACATGATATTTTAAGTGTAAGATACAAGATTATAAATAAATATGTTGATATTATATATTACTCTTTTTGGAGACACATTTATGAGAAGACAATGAGATGATGAGATGGAATTAGAATGTAGGTTATTACAAGAATATGTTGTATGTATTAGGTTATATGTTATGTTAGGTTTTGTATTTTTGCTATATTATGTATTATGTTATGTAATATGTTAGATTATGTATTAATGGAATATATAGTCATAACATGAACAGAATATACTGTATTTTATTAGACGTAGATAAGGCCTTTATTTGTTATACTAATTGGACTTTATTGAAGATATAAATATAGATGTAAAAATGGAAAGAGCAAATGGAAAACATTTAATTGATGCAACAATGAACATTTGATTACTATTCTAAGGAGTAGAAACTAGAGATGGATTGTTGGAAGATATCAAGAAAGGCGAAACCTATATGAAGAACAGAAGATTGGATTATAGAAATCAAAGGGTATATGACAAAGAAAAATTTCTGTGTATTGTATAAAGGACTAACATTTAAAGTTAATTGTTGTACTTAAAGTTCAAGGATAAATTGGAGGACATCTATTTTCTATATTTTCTTTGTTTGTTATTTTTTGACTTCACTTTTTCTTTTCCTTTTTCTTACTTTGTATTTCTATTTCTTTTCTTTTGTATTAGCTCTTAATATGTATTTTAAAATTTAATAAAACTTATGGAAAAAAAAAAAGAAAGAATAATCTGAACGTATTACTATTTATTTAACTGCATTATTTATACTCGATAGGTGTGTGTGTGTGCATGTTTGCATTCTATTCAGTCTTGAATCCTGTTCGCTACATCCTTAACCACATAGACCAAATGAGCTCTGATTCAGGTTAGTTACAAAGCATTTAAAATCTAACAAAACAGACCAGAATTATTATAGAAGAGGAAAGACAGATAAAAGCTTTTTTTCTTCTCCAAGCTTCAGAAAATTAAGCTACTCCTCCACTTCAGAAACTCCAGCTCATGGAGATTTAAGGAAGCAACCTGCTTTAGCAAACAGATTTAACATCTTTACCTGGGCTACTGCTACTGCTGAAGTCTGAACCGCCCAGAGTCCCCTCCGGAATGGGGGGAGATGGGCGGTGATATAAGTTAGAAATATAAGTAAGTAAGTAAGTAAGTAAGTCTGCTGCTATTTTGGTTGCTAGTGACGGATGCAAAAGACCCAAGGGAAACAAAGATGCAAACATTCCCCTGTCCTCAGATATTTCAAGTTTATTGCATCAAAGTTTTAATTAATGGTTGTAAGAAAAGAAAGGCAGTGGATGGATTGATTGTTGGCAAGGAGAAAAAGAGGAGACATTGATAGAAAAGGAGAAGTGAAAACTGATGGCACAACAGATGTAGCTTTAAGTAGAAGGAAGTTTAAACATAGATCACATCCCTCCCTCAAAAGAAGGCACTATCAGGGTTAGCTTTACTTACCCAGACTGAATATATTACTATAAATCTGTTCTCTCCTTTTATTTTAGCTTTTTATTTCACAAGTTTCTACTGATCATTAAAAAAAACTCACCAAATTAACAATGAAATTAGTTTTGGCTTTCATATTTACATACCTTCATTGATCTAAGAGTGAAAAGAACACATAGCTTTCCATCTTTGACCATCAGTGGGATAAGAACTGAAGCTTTTGCTAATTGCAGGCAGGAAAATTTGTCTCCAATGTCAAATTTCCTTAATTGCAGCTTTGCCTTGTCTTTTATGCTCATTCTAGAATAAGTAAAAATAGCAAAATTTTTATTAAAAACAAAACAAGCAGAAATTTCATTCTATGATAATGATTAATTAACTAAAAGAAACATGAAAGTTGATGTTGTCAAACTGGTTGCCATTACTGCAAACACAGAGACATACAGTGGTGCTTAAAAGTTTGTGAACCCTTTTGAATTTTTAATATTTCTGCATAAATATGACCTAAAACATGATCTGTTCTCCACACAAGTGGAGAACAGATAAAGAGAACCTAATGAAATAAATGCGTAAAAAATATTATACTTGTTCATTTATTTATTGAGAAAAATAATCTAAAGCTGTAACTTGCAATGAAACAGGACTGAAATGTTCTCTCTACAAGACAAGTATTGGTGGTAATGCAATAATACTGTGGTGATGCAGTAAGATTTATTACAATAAAACGTTATACGAATCAGACACAAAAATGACATGATATTGAGCAGCATGACCTTTGCTTTATGAGAGAAAAGCATGGTTATGAGAGTTTTATAGCTTAATATTTTATGCAGAAATATTTCTGCAGTCTTACTAGATGACATATCATTTAAATCTATATTAATAAATGCAAAATAACTGCCCTAGCTGATTCCATACAGAGTACCAATCGAAGAGAATATTGGTAGCTCAGGGTTGAACTGTGGAGTCCTTGGTGCTCTCTGAGCCTTGTAGTTTTCTTGCAGATGTTTCTTGCAGTGCACTGAAGATGTAGCCTAGTCTGGCAATGAAACGTCTGCAAGAAAACAAGGCTCAGAGAGCACCAAGGACTCCACAGTCCATACACAGTATCAGAAAGGGGGGGGGGAGATTTTACTTGAGCTGTCTTCATAGAACAAGCCAGTTAAAGATGCTAAAAAAAAAGGATTACTTTAGAGCAGGGGTGGGGAACCTTTTTTCTGCCAAGGGCCATTTGGATATTTATAACTGGGGACCGGGGTGGGGGCGGGGTTTCTGGGATTTCCGCGGACCGGGGGCCGGAGTTTGCACGTGGGAGCCAATCACAAGCATTGGGGGGCGGGGTTTGCAGACAGGAGCCAATCACATGGAAGGGGTGGGGTTTGCGGGCGGGAGCCCCGCGGGCCTTAGGCAGGAGCCCTGCGGGCCTTATATGGCCCGCGGGCCTGACGTTGCCCACCCCTGCTTTAGAGAATTGCATACAGGGCTATGTTTGCACCCCTGCACACTCCAAAAGCACCTTTATGGAACTGAATTCCAAATGCTGCACAGTCTTACAACACTTTCCTCTAATAATATTACAGGTGTGTTTGGTTTCTAAACCTCAGCTTGCAGCAATGGTTGATCTACTGTATTCAAATTTCTACCTCATCTTCCTTGCAAATTGAAACCTAATGCTCATGTTGTACTTTATTGATCGGCATTGGGTGCACTGCCTGGGTTAACAGAATTTAGACCCGCAATAGAAATAAATAGAGCTTCATTGTTTAGTTGCACCTTGTTTTGCTCAAAACATTAGTACACAATGTCAGATATACAGAAAGATAATGAACTGTGTGGGCAGCTTCACTTCTCCCCATGGAAGGAAAAGAAGTCAAGTTGTTTTGCAACTGGAAAACTAGTCTAATGATGATAAATCCATTCTTGGAATACTTCCCTAAGCTTTTAATTCATTTTTACCCAAGGATCA